>JAPKLY010000033.1:1154654-1167959 GCA_026898435.1 Prunella vulgaris | reverse complement strand
TCCATATATATATTCATTGATTTAAATAAATATCACAAATCATCAACCTCTAGAAATTCCTAAATATTAAGACTTAAATCTTGATAATTGCATAGTTATTTTCTCACCATTAACACATATAATAACACACAAATATAAATATATAAATTAGGATTTTCTCATTAATAAATATATAAAGGCATATACATTTCAATAAATAAGTTAACACTTAAAAGTAAAATAATTAACACAATATCACAAGTAACATAGGAGTAATATAAAATGCACTCAAATAATAAATAGCATGATAATAATTTAAAGTGTGCCTACTGCATAAAATATATTCAAGCAAATATAAATTAACAAATAAATAATTAAATTACACGAAACAAACATGTAAAGACTTATGTGCTAACTCATTAAATTTAATTTAATACTTTGAGAGAGATAATTATTACAAAATCACAAATAGCATGTAAATAGTATTATGTTCGATCAATTTATAAACAACACAATAATAATTAAAGTGCATATACATCACACAAATACATATGTTATTCATGCATATCCATATATATATTCATTGATTTAAATAAATATCACAAATCATCAACTTCTAGAAATTCCTAAATATTAAGACTTAAATCTTGATAATTGCATAGTTATTTTCTCACCATTAACACATATAATAACACACAAATATAAATATCTAAAAGCAATATAAAACAACACAATATGTCAATCAGCGAGTATAAAAATAATATGTGCGTGTAATGTATGGAGTATATTTAGTTTATAAAATCAAATATAAACAAATAGGCAGCATTTAATATAAAATATCATAAATGAGTGAATTACTGTAATTAATAACTCATGTGTGATTTTGGGATATCACATCCTCTCCTCCTTATAAAAAATTTGTCCTCGAAATTTAGTTAATTTTTTGAGTATGATGTTGTATATTCCTCTAAATCTTACTCTTTTAAGTCACACATCATGTCATCTTATTATTCTCAATCTGGAAAATCTCTTTTATAATTGTACCACTCATCCCTATAGTTTGTTTATGAGTATTGTTCATTTCTACACGATCATTACATATTTTTGATTATTTTATTTGTATGTCTTATTTTTGCAACTACCACTTGTTCCCTATTTGGAACATGTATTCACACGTTTCTTATCTCATACACGAATTTGAATAGCTAACTATTCTCCAAGATCTACACATTTGTTTGTTGATAATCTACGTTCCTTTATAACATTTCATCAAAACACATTTTACAAACTTGATTCATTCTCATTTTTTTTACAATATGCATGAAATATACGAAATTTGATTCACTTTTGTAACACATGTGACGCTGAAAAAAAATATATGTTATCTATGTAACAAACAAGATCATGATAAGAACCACACAATAGTTTTTTTTGTTTTTTTTATTGTGATTTAGATAACAAAATATTTTCAGAAGGAACGAAGATCACATGATACCAAAATTTCAGCAGAATATAAAAGGTTTTATGCTTTTGCAGCAATAAAACTAATGTGTAAGCTATATATTACTACAAAGATAGACTTAGAAGTTTAATTTCCTCATCAAAAAGAAAGATAACCAAAATGTATTATTCCTATGCAAAATTATGCTCATTTACTCAGGTCTATTGTGTGCATGGTATCGTATGACAATTTATGAAGACCGTCTATTTTTTTAAAACACTTTATATGTCATCTATTACTTCTGTTCATCCTGAGAAAGATTTAAAAAATGCCAAGTTGGATATAATCTATTGTAATCTTGTAATATAAATGAGTTTCTATCATGTGAGCTTACTTAGTTGGTATTCTTGTATCTTACTCTATACTTATTGGTAAATTCTAAAGTAGCAAATGTGGAGTAGTGTTTGTTGATGTTCTGGCTAATATTGTACAAAACATTACAACATATTTTGGCTAAAGTAGTATTTACCCGTCTTACTAATACTAACTCCAATTTATGTAGGTTGTTCTCAATTTCTAGAGATACAGATTGATGATCTAAGAAATTATATTGGTCAGATAGTTGCAGACTTAGAGTGAAATTGAGACACAACAAGCTTAATAGAATAGAGAATACATATAAATAGAGGATGCATAGAAACACATCACGTAAAGTCAATTGAATCTGTTCTACAGCGTACACAACATACTAATTATTAGATCGATTGCCTTGGCATATATTGCTTGAATACAATCTAATTTCTCAATATTTGTATTTCCTACAATATTATGATAGGCAAGACAATAGGTTAGATTAATTCATGCGTATAGATAGTATGATTTTTTATGGTAGCTTGTATATTACATCTTGTATTTAAATTTCACCTATCAAATTTTGCTTTATTGATTATATCACTACAAGTTACAGTTGAGTTTTTCCATAAAGCACTCCTAAATTATTTATAGACTGTAAAAATTTCAAATATTATTTTTAACTTATGTTTAAGTCCTTTACTGGACATATGCTATCCTATATATTCCAACATTCTTGACAACACCCTTTAAGATAGATTCTTGCACTTACTGTTTATATTACGTGCCAATTATTTTTCATATACTTGACAATATCAAATATTAATAAAGAACTAGTATAGATATGATCAAATAAGAAGTAAGACAAAATATTATAATTTAAACCATACAAATAGTTAAACAAGTGCCGCTATAAGGAATGACACAAATAAAACAATAAACAAATATTATAACATAAATTTAAAGCAACTAGTTTCAAGCAACCCAACAATGTTCATAACTATTTTTACATAGTAAAAATTCTCTAATAATCACTGGGATAACTTTATTATATACTTACTCTCCAAAAGATTGTTTACTCAAATTACACCAATTCTTGTAATTACTAATGTATTACCACATAATAGCTCCATCACGTAATATATACAATTGAGGTTAATTATTTAGCGCAAATCTAAGTCCCTAAATATCATGACTACCACACACGTATTGCGCATCAATACACATGTACGACCACACACACTCACGAGCACACGCTGCTGCAGTCAGCGGTTCAGTGACGGCGATCAAACAATAGCATTTGCAACAGCAACGTTATGGTAAGGTAGAAAGATTTTTATATAATATATCTTTCTTAAGTACTTTATGCAGTCAAATCATGTATGTAATTTCATTAATTAATTCTAAGTATTTCAATTCATGACCATAAAATGTACTTTTCTACTTTGAAGATAGCTAAGACGTTCCAGAAACTTATATATGCTAGGAGTTTTTATAATGAATAAAATTAATTTTTTTAAATTCAATCTGAATAAATTCTAATAAACTATATGTAAAAAAATATTATGCTTCTAACATATTCTCAAATGATCATAACCTGGAGCATTCATTATATAGTTATTCATGGACCAATTATATACAATTAAATTCCAATGCTACGGCCAAGCATTTTCTTAAGTATAATAGTAAAGTAAACAAATAGTTGCATTTAATACCTAGAGTCGTCAATTGCCAAAACATTATTTCCTCAAATCTACAATAAGGCTACTCACTTAGTCTAATATCACTATTATAGCACTACAACATAAGTGATCTAATGTAACACCCACATGTAAGTAACATAATTTTGTAACACTTTCTAAGTTATAGTTTATATGTAACATTTTTGTAACACTTTATAAATATGTAACACTTAAATATAATATTTTCAAATATGTAACATTTAAATGCAACACTTTTTAATAAGTAATACTTTTTTATGTAATATTTTTTGTAATAATTTTATGTTACACAATTTGGTAACACTTTAATTGAATAAGTCTTTTAAGTAACACTTTATTTAATTAATATGTAACACAAAATTTTAATAGTCTGAAAGGAAAAATAAAAGCTATGAATTTTTTTATTTTTAGGCAAGTATAGTTCTAGAATGTGCATTTGGACTAAAGTAATTTTTTAGGTAAAATAATGTGTGAACAAATTTAACTACAAAACATGTTTTGAGAGTAACTATTTTTTTATTAAAGGATACTGATTATTTTTACTATATATAAAACATTAGTTTTAAATGATAGGAGTATTAATTTATAGATTAAAGTGTGTTAGTTGAATGATAATAAATTATTCTACTGGATAGTAGCTGGGTTTGGGTATCATAAAAAATAGTTGCAAATTTTTTTTTCTCTATGATTTGCAAGATTATTTAGTTTTTATACAACTATACATTTTTGTTTATGGATAACATAACCTAGATAATGGATATTTCTAAATTCATTATTTGTGATTCACATATCTAATTTCTATGTAATATATGCTATCTAAAAAAATTATTTTGTTCATAGATAACGAATTTTACTCTTGATTATTTATTTTCAAATTATCTAATGTAGTTTATAATATTTATAAATAAATTTTAAATTAAATATTGTATTTCAATTATATATATACTAGTACATAAACCCGCGTATTACGCTGAATTATTAAAAAATATTTTTAATATAGATTATATTATGTGAATTAATAAATTTTAATTTCTTGTATATTTATATATAGATTTATTCGATAATATAAATCTATACTTATATAATTTGAGGCTATCTTATTCACATAATATTTAAAATATGAAAATAGTATATTACTTTTGTATTCACACAATATTAAAATATAATTTGAGGCTATCTTATTCATACAATAATTAAATTTTGTATCTATTTGAAAATAATATATTACTTTTGTACCAATCTATGATTATTTCTAAAATTTTATTATTAGGGATAATTCTATATAAATATACCACATTTTACTCAACTTTCAATTTAATCCTGAACTTCACGATTATTGTAAAAAATCCAAACCTTTTAAAAAGTTTCAATTCGATACACATTTTTTTTCTGGCCAGCAACTGATGACGTGTCTCGCCGGAGCGCGTGAAATGTTGTCACGTTGGCGTACACGTGTGAAATACTTTTTTGGTTAATTCTATATAAATACACCACATTTTACTCAACTTTCAATTTAATCTTGAGTTCACGATTATTATAAAAAATCACAACATTTTAAAGAGTTTCAATTCGATACACTTTTTTTTTCCGGCCAGCAATTGATGACGTGTCTCGCCGGAGCGCGTGAAATATTGTCACGCTAGTGTACACGTGTGAAATTACTATTTTATATTTTTTTTCCACATCATTTATTATATATATAAAAAATAACAAAATTTTATATTAAAAAATATTTTTTGAATGAGAAATACTATGGAAAAAAACTTTTTCCACCATATTCAAGAGGGACTTCAAAAACTGTATTAATGGTACCGAATATCACTACTTAATTCTATATAAATACACCACCTTTTATGGTTTAAGTAGTGATATTCGGTACCATTAACACAGTTTTTTCAAGTCCCTCTTGAATATGGTGGAAAACATTTTTTTCCATAGTATTTCTCATTAAAAAAATATATTTTAATATAAAATTTTGTTATTTTTTATATATATAATATATGATGTGGAAAAAAATTAAATATAAAAAAATAATTTCACACGTGTACGCCAGCGTAACAATATTTCACGCGCTCCGGCGAGACACGTCATCAGTTGCTGGCCGAAAAAAAAAAAGTGTATCGAATTGTAATTCTTTAAAAGGTTGAGATTTTTTATAATAATCGTTAATTCAGGATTAAATTGAAAGTTGAGTAAAAGGTTGTGCATTTATATAGAATTAACCAAAAAAGTATTTCACACGTGTACACCAGCGTAACAACATTTCACGTGCTCCGGCGAGACACATCATCAGTTGCTGGCCGGAAAAAAAAAGTGTATCGAAATAAAACTTTTTAAAAGGTTGTGATTTTTTACAATAATCATAAAACTCAAGATTAAATTGAAAATTGAGTAAAAGGTGGTGTTTTTTTTATAGAATTAACCCTTATTATTATATAAGTATGTTAAAAGAAAATTAAGAACATATAAAAATATATGATTAAAAAAATCAAGAACATAATATTTTATAATGTAAATTTTTATTATTATATAGGTATGCTAAAAGAAAACCAAGAATATATCAAAAAAATGTTATTAAAATAATAAGAACAAAATATTTTATAAAATTTATTTTGTTAAGATTTATTGAGTTTATATATACACGTGTATTAATGAGTTATAATATACTTCCTCTTTATTCATATCCGACATCGCAATATTCAGTAATAACTTTCGACATATTGCATTAAACCACATGCAAATATCTAAGCGTATTTTTCGTGGAAGGAAGTAGTATATATATATATATATATATATATATATATTTGCGTGTCTTATTTCTTGAATCTAACATATACGTGTATCAATGATTTATAATGCACAACACATAAACAATATTGCGGTAAATAGATTAAGTACTTAAAAAATATGTACACATTCACAACGCATACACACTATTATTTCTATAACATCTTTGATTTTAGAATTATAAATAACTTACGGTATGTATGACACAGACACAATGATTTTAATACGAACCTACAATTAAATCTGAATATAAAAAACAATATTAGAATATTTAAAACATGAAAAAATATTAAAAAGATAAATAAACAATTCAAACATAAAAAAATTTAAATCAAATAGATCTGCAATTGTAGCAATTAAATATTACCAAAAAAACCATGAAAATTATGTAGCAATAGAAAAGAAAACAATTCAAACATCAAAATTTTAACTATTAAAAACATGAAAAAAATATATTAAAAAGATAAATAAACAATTCAAATATCATAAAATTAAAATTATATACACATGATAACGCATACACAATATTATGCTCTAGAATAAATAAACAATTCAAACATCAAAATTTTAAATCAAATAGATCTGCAATTATAGCAACTAAATGTTACGTTCAAAAGAAAACCATGGAAGTTGTGTAACTTTAGAAAAAATATTATTTCACCATATTATTAAATGTGAAATATGAACCTGTAAAAAAAAAAAAAAAAACAATTTGAATATTAGAATACGACGAAGAGAAATAAGAAAAAACAAGAGACGCACGAAGAAAAAAGGTTAAAAGATGAGAACAATAATGTTTATGGTTGAAATTTATAGAAGTATAGAAATTAAGATGCACGGTTGAGATTAAAAAATTAGATATATGATTTGATATTATGAATATATTTATATATATATATATCATATAAATCTATATATATATATATATATATATATTTATAAAATATAAAATGTACGGTTAAGATTAAAATACTTAAATTATAATATCGGGATTAATTCTTAATGCCAGAACGAATGATAATAGAGAAAATTCAAAATCGAGCATTACGATTGATTTTGTAACTTCGTCTTTATATAATATTAAAATGTTATCTATATATTAATTATCTAATTTAAAAATAGTTAATTTTGGCACCTATACTTCCAACACTTAAAAGAAATAGGAGTGTAAAAAATTTGTGAATTCCTAAATCTTAACCAACATATAAATAATTAGAGAATTATTCCACGTTTCCGTGATTTTTTTTTTTTAACTAAAAAATCAAAGCAAAAATTAAATAAATAATCAAATCAGATCAATAATAATTCAAATAAATCAAAACCAGAAAACATGAATTTAAATCCCTAATTCTACTGCATAATGCAAAACCTTCCTATCCTACTGCGTGATCTCCTAATACTAAAGCGTGATCTTTCCTCCTTGAAAAACCCTTCCGAGAAATACTAATAATCCCCTCAACAAATGGGCCAAAAAAAAACAAATGATTTGGGCTTTCATTTCTGCTGCTGGCAGCCTTGTTTGATTTGTTGTTCCTACTCCATCGCCAACGCCTTTTATCGGTATGTTTCTCTCTTCCCCTTTTGTAGTCGATATCTTTTTTCTTTTTTCTATTTTGGTGTGGGTTATTGATAGACCGTCAAAATGGGTTGAGCCCGTTGGGCCAGCCCGTCCCGCCATAATAAATTGAGGGTTGTGCCAAACATTTTCAAGCCCGTATAAAGGCGGGCCTAGACGGGCTGGCCCGTTTGGATCGCGGGTTTGGCGGGTCGGGCCGCGGGTTGGGGCGGGCTAGCCCGTCAGTGTGTATATATTATATATGTATATATATATACACATTAATATATATATATATACATATAATATGATATTTTAATTAATTTTTAAATTTAAAATTTTTATTATTCATTTTCTTAATTTCTTCCAAACAAAATAACAAATTATTGTGCTCCTCTCACAAAAAAAAATGATTTTATGATGTAATAATTGATAAATTTTAAGAAACTCTATGGTTTGTGCTAAGTTTATGTCTTTAACATTATTGATTTATTTTGTGAATTTTATTTTATGAGATTTGTATTATATTTGACAAACTTTATTTTATGAGATTTGTGATTCTCGTGACGAGATTTTAGTTATACATTTATTATGTCACTATTTTATTTAATAAATTTAGTTGAAGTATTAGTTCATAAAATTTTCAAAAAAATAAATAAAATTGGGATGGCCCGCTGAAGCCCGCAACCCGCCATTAAATGGGTTGGGTTGGAGTTTTTGCGGCCCGCCATATTTTCAGCCCGCCCCGCCCCGCCCCGCCCCGCCCCGCACCGCCAAAAGGCGGGCTTTTTCGGGTTTAGGCCCGCCCCGCCGGCCCGTTTTGACAGCTCTAGTTATTGACAATGAAATACTTAGTCAATAAATTCATGGAGAAATGGATAGCTCGTTGTTATCGTTGACAGATTTTTTCTCCATGTTTGATGATCAAGAATGGAGTTTTAGCATTATGCATGTACATTTTATTGAAGCTCGAAAGTGGGGACATGTTCCGACACGAGTGCCATGTTTGTGGCCAGTGTTGCAGTGTAGGGAAAGTGCCTTCATCTAGCAGGTAAGAAGAGTAAAATTTTAAAAAATATGCAAAGTGTTGGAATTGGTTTTGAAAATAAGCTCTAAATGCTCTAGTTGGACCAATTTAATGGAGGGCAAAATGGTAATTTTCATGAGACTATATGTAGTCGATGCGTTCTACTCGCGAAGTAGATCGACGCGGTATTTTTCATTTTCAAAACCGAATTACGGTGAGTGAGAAATTAATTTGTAAAGTGTGGATATTAATGCATGTGTGGAGTGTACTTGTGGGAATAAGTTAAAAGTAAGAAATCTTTTAACTATCCCACATTGGAAAAACTATGAAGAAATTCATGGCATATATGTAGGAGTTTCATGATGGTATTCAAATTAGACTAAGGGACTCTCTCTCATAAGCCACGCACGCACGCACGCGCGCGCTGCCGCCGCCGTCCGCCCTTCCGGACGGCCGCGCCGAGCCGGTCCTTGGACTTGGATCTTGGCAATTGGTCTTTGGGTCTTTGCCCACTCTCTATATCTTTTAGAGTCCCAAAAATGTGAAATGGGTCCACCCAATTGGTGACCCGAAATACCTATGTGGATCGTCTTCGTCAACGATCCGAAGAAGCTCAATCCAAACGAATTTAATCTGAGTCGTTGGATGCTCCACGTCATCAATCCGGATGAGTTAGTGTATCTGATTCAAAATTTAAATACTTAAATATTTAAATTCCCGGATAAGATTAATTTAAATTAATACCATGTCAATGCCACGTCATTGATCCTTGCGATCTATAATATGGACCGTCGGATTGTCTTCTGGAAGGTTCCAGAGCAGTCCAAATTCATTGAGTCTCTACATCCGTCGGTTCCGCATTATATGCGGTAAAAAATGCCCACTAAAATCGTGGGATACCTCCTACGTATTTTTCAGATCAATCCTTGCTGATTCTACACTTCGCATCTATAAATAGGAGAGTCCTGCATCCTTTCATTTTTTACGAAAATCAGAATCTCGAGTCCTTTTCTCTCCATTCTTTTTCCTGTATATTAGTCAGTTTAGTTCATACGCTTCGTACGTTCGTCTTTCCTCTGTGTTTAGGGGTGCTGCTAACATAGAGGCGATAAACCGTTTTACCTTTGGAGACGAATACGTGTAACCTGTGAGCACTAGCCAGGATGTATATTGTCTTGTGGGAAAAGGTTATACCTTGACTCGGTTTCGTTTCCTGTTCTCTGTTTTTTTATTTTTCCAGTTTATCGCAGTACTTTTGTGTTCTGTATTTCGTATACACTCCATAAAATCAACATAAAGTATATTTTATGCTTTGGGTTCACTTATTATATTAATTGATTTTGGTAGAATAACTCAATTCAAGATAGACATCAACCATATACTTTCTGCATGAATATGAACTATAGCACGATTTAGAAAAATAGAAAGTCCAAAGGAGTATAGCAAGTGAATAAAAGATCAATTCATCTTCAATAGTAGCCTCCACAATAAATGATTCAGAACGTGAAGCAGGACTATGCTTCAATACATACTTGAATTGAGAAAAAGTATAATTTTATGAGAGAAGTTTCTTTTTTCATAGCATCTAAATCATTATTTGTTAGTTCATAAACACTACCACTATCACTTGCAAAATCTTTTAGATAAGCAAAAGTATTTTCTATTTTATATATAGCATGGATCAGCCTGCCCGTTGCCAAAATGAAAGAAATGAAAACTTTAGTTTGATAAGCTAACACTATATAATTCAAAGTTCAATGTGTTCTGTTTGTATCACAAAACTATAAAATATTCATTGTCTGTCTCGTATAAGTGTCTTTGATCTAGTTAAGAATTGGAATTACGCTAAGTAGTCATGGTTGTAATGTACATATATTTTGAGGGTGAGAGATCCTCGTCCCTTACATATTTTCATTTGCAATAAAATTTATGTTTCTTAAAATAAAACTCCCTTCATATTCCTTAAATGTCAATAATCACCTTATCTTTATTTATTTTCACCTTTCAACCAACATTTAATAACTTAAGTTGTCACTCAAATCATTTTTATTTTATCTATTTAGTTTATATACTTTATTAAATTTTCTTGAAACATATGCTCAAGTTTATTCCTTAGTTTTTTAATACGTTAAATATTGGGAATACATATGTAAGCATCAAGATGCTTGCGATAAAATGTCTCCGAGTGCCTGTATGCACTGGTTTAGGACCCGTCCGATAATACTATTTAAGTAGGGGTACAACTACGAATGTTATTAAATATATATTTCATTGTTGAATATTTGCAAAATTACAAGTTAGTTGTAGATGTGAATGTTGCATTATTGCATACTTGTAATCTCTCTAATCGAATAATGCTTGGCGTGAGAAATTAGCCACTCAATACCTTGAAATGGTGATAAATAATATTATAATTTATGCAAGTTTATGTAATACACCTAATATGAGTTTTGATCAAGTTATTAAACATAAGCCATGCATTTAATTTTTATCATGAGTATAGCATTTAAAATAGAAGAAATTATACTTTTCGAATGTAATGCACTAATTGATTTAAAGTCTTTCTAACATCAAGTATGGTTTTATTTCTCTTTAAGGTTGGATAATGGATTCTGGAGCAAGTAACTGGGTGAATCTCTTACAATCTAGTAATCTCTTACGATCTAGTGATGAGTATGCAAGAGTAGTGGAAGAATAACTCGATCATGCATTTTCTACTCGAGCAGAGGGGGATCAAATTACCTTCCCATGTAAGGAGTGCTATAATTGTTTCTGGCATCATAGAGCTAAAGTGTATAATCATTTGATTGCCAATGGCATTAGTTCAACAATTAAACAATGGCCCATTGATGAGAAAGGTGTATCCTCTATGCCAAATAAAATAATGGATTGTGATAACTATCAGCTGAGCATGGATGATAATATGGAAAACTTGTTATATGATACCCATAGAGATTTAATTAACAAAATTTCTATTGATGATCAGGGGCACTTCCATGATGATATTGAAAAGGAGTCCAATGCAGAAACCAATAAGTTCTTTAAGTTGGTCGAAGATGGAAAAAAAGAAGTTTATCTAGGGTGTAAATCCTTTTCAAAGCTATCATTCATCATTAGATTGTACCTATTCAAGTGTGTACATGGGTTGACAAATTCAGCATTCTCTAAACTTCTTGAAATTATCCGAGAGTTGATTCCTCAAGTAAAATTTCCTAAATCTTTCAACGAAGCTAGGAAGTTGGTGAAAGATTTAGGTTTACATTATCATAAGATTGATGCTTGTCGCAATGACTGTATGCTTTTCTGGAAAGAAAATGAAAGTGCCACATCTTGTACTGAATGCCATGCTCCAAGGTGGAAAGAGATTATTAGACGGCCAGAAAATAATGAGAATGATCATTTATGTCAAGAAGCTTCGAAGATTCCAGCTAAAGTAGTTTGACACTTTCCCTTAAAACCTAGGCTTCAAAGGTTGTATATGTGTTCTGAAACAGCTAGTTACATGAGGTGGCATGACGGGAAAAGGCTTAAAGATGGGAACTTAAGGAATCCAACAAATGGAAAATCTTGGAAAGATTTTGATACCTTGTACCCACATTTTGCTCAAGATTCTCGTAATGTGCGGTTGGGCATTGCAAGTGATGGATTTAATCCATCTCGAACTAGGAGCACCTCTCATAGTACATGGTCAGTTGTTTTAATCAATTATAACCTACCACAGTGGTTGTTTATGAAGCCAGAATAACTTATATTGTCTCTTCTTATCCCAGGCCCCCTTTCACCAGGAAATAACATTGATGTTTACCTTCAACTTTTGATAGAAGAGCTAAAAGATTTATGGGATTTTGGGTTGGAGACATATGATGTTTTAAAGCGCCAAATTTTTCAGATGTAAGTAGTCGTACAATCAACAACTAGTGATTTCCCTGGGTATGCCATAATGTCTGGTTGGAGTACAAAAGGAAAGTATGTTTGTCCGTATTGTTACTATGAAACAAATCACTTATATTTGAACCATAGTAAAAAAATGTGCTACATGGGCCATCGCAGATTTTTAGATACATATCATCATTGGCGTCAGATACAAAGTCTTTCAATGGTAAAACAAAAGAGAGGTCTATTAGGAGATGTGTAGTACATAGATATGCTGTAGTATACTTAAAAGCAGACTTTGAGTATAAGTGGGAGATTGTTAGGGTTATACTAGAATGTATGCTTTTACTTTGTATAACTAAACTGAATCTTTGAGCTTTATCTGAAATAAATCTTTTATCACGGTGCTTTAGATAAATATGAATGTTATTTATTTATTGCAATCCGTTCATATAATAGTACAAGTTACATTATAGATAAATGTGGTGATCCCCGGATAACTCACAGCAAGATCACATTATCAATTTCTTGTAACAAGTACTAAATTCACAACCTAGATGGGATTTGAACA
>JAPKLY010000033.1:1115961-1154644 GCA_026898435.1 Prunella vulgaris | reverse complement strand
ATTTTTTGGGCCCAATTATATTAATTTTCGAAATTTATATATATATATATATATATATATATATATATAATTAGTGAGAGATTTTATGAAAAATAGATATATATCTTGAATACAAGAATATCTAATAAAATCAAGATCTCATGGGTATTATATGTATATTGTTTTTTCTAAAATCTTGAAGGAAAAGAATGTCAAGAATTGAATATTTTAGTATTCTAGATTATCAAGATTAGAATATTTGATAATCATGATAATCAAGATTTGAAATATTAGATATTCAAGATATTCAAGATCTTGTATTCTCACTATAAATATGAGATGATACAAGACTTCAATACACATTATTTTTTTCTCTTAGAATTTTTGAAAATTCTAGTGAGTGGGGCAACAAAATTATTTTCTTCCTTGTGTTGTGATTATTCGTGTGGCCTCCCACCGGGTGTACGAATAAGGACAAGGGAATACTTGAGAAGGCTCTTGGGTTTATCAAGTTGAGGGTCTCAAGAAGGACGCCCATTGATCTCAACCACCAGTGCTGACAATACCATTCAAGCAAAGGGACTCCCAAAGCATCTCAAAAGGACGCCTTTTGTCTCAGAAACTGCCTTTTATTCAAGAGGTATAATTCACTAAATCCCTTAGTTCCGCATGTTTAGTGCTTTATGTGATTATATTTGTTCATATGTTTTGCATGAAAAGCCTGTTGTTGGGTATACAATTATTTGATTTAATTAAGTTTAAATCATGATATTAATTGTAGGCTTAAATTTGTATTTAGCGTAAATCCCGAATAGATCCTCGTTTAATTCCCCAACAAGGTCAGTTCCAAATCCGTTAACCGGGATAGAAGTCCTTAATTTGTTACAGAACTTTGAAAATAAGTTTGGAAAATTACAATCACGGAAAAAAGATGAGTCTTGCCCATGGAAAAAAAAGTCGTGTTTCTTCAATCTACCTTATTGGGAACATATTGCATCTCGTCATCATTTGGATGCCATGCACATAGAGAAAAAAATTTGTGATAGTGTTCTTGGGACTTTGTTAGACATACCTGGAAAAACGTAGGATCATCTTAATGCTCGGTTGGATCTAAGAGATATTGGGATCATACCATCACTACACCCTATGGAGTCTGTTGACAAACATCAAATTTTGTTACCTAAGGCATCTTTTTCAATGTCAAAGAAGGAGAAGACATTATTTTGTGAGGTATTAAAGAATGTGAAGCTACCTCAAGGTTTGGCATCGAACATTGCATGTTGTGTGCAGGTGAAAGAAGGAAAAACATCAGGTTACAAAAGCTATGATGCCCACATTTTAATGCAATATTTACCTAAAGTTGCTGTCAGAAAAAACTTTACCTAAGCATGTGGCTCTTGCTTTGATAAGATTAAGTGCCTTTTTAGAGGTATATGCAGTAAAGTTATTAATCCAAAAGATCTTGATCGTTTGGAAGGTGAAATTGCTGAAATTCTTTGTACATTTGAAAGAATATTTCCACCTTCATTTTTTGACATTATGATCCACTTGCCTATTCATTTAGTTAATGAAGTTAGACTAAGTGGACCGGTAAGTGGCTGGTGGATGTACCCAATAAAGAGGTACCTCGGAAAGCTTAAATCATATGTTCACAATCGCAGTCGTCCAGAAGGTTCTATTGCAGATGGATATTTGGTAGAAGAGTGCCTGATTTTCTGTTCAAGATATTTACCAGATGGGGTAAAGAAGCGATCAAAGAACTTCAATCAAAATTATGAGAAAGTTGCAACTTCTAACAACTCAGAAATGTTTCCTAGGATTGGTTATCCTCTTGGAAAAAGAAAGAAGGGGAAGAATGGAACTTCAGTCTACAGACTCACACTTAAAGAATCTTGCACATCGATATGTATTATTCAATTGCAAAAATGAGGATGTTGAGAAATATATCAAGTGAGTTATTTCATTAATTATATTTGCTAATTTATCAAAATATTTTATTAGTCTTTGAGTTTATGGTATTTTTACTAATGCAGGGAGCATGAAGATGACATGAAAAATAAGTCCAAAGATAAGTATAGGAAAAGATGGAGACAAACTCAACAACATAGCCAAGAATTTATGGTTTGGTTTAAAGAAAAAATTGAGTCGAGTCAAGTTTCTGATCATACTAAATGGCTATCTGTAGGTCCTTCCAGCTTGCAAGAAGATATACATGTTACTTTATTAATGGTTATAGGTTCTACACAAGTAAACGTGACGCAAGATGCAAAACACAAAATAGTGGAGTCACTTTGATTGCATTAACTTCAAGTTTTGCTAGTACTAAGGACCATAATCCCATTCTGGATAGTATCACATATTATGGGGCTATAAGTGAGATCATTGAGATAGACTATTGGGGTTTCTTCAGTACAATCTTATTCAGATGTGATTGGTTTCATGTGGAAAAAGATCAGTATGGTCTCACACGTGTTAATTTCAAAAAGTTGTGTTGTGTCGATGATCCGTTTGTCTTGGCATCACAAGTGCACCAAGTATTTTATGTGAAAGATCCTATTGAAGATGATTGGCATTACGTAATGAAAAAGTTGCCAAAAGAATTTCTTAATGCTGAGGAGCAAACAGAAGATGCATATTTGGTCGAACCTTGTGATAATGACGATGATAGAATGAAAAATACAGTTGTTGATGATGATGATACTGTCGAGTGGTGTAGAGAAGATGTGCCTCACACTGTGGTTGAGATGGTTCACAATGAAATAACTGAAGAAATACCTACTGACACCCATGAAAATAATTCAGATATGGATGATATAATTGGATACGGATCCTCTGCTGGGCAATAAAACCAGCAAATGGTGCTGGGGAGTAAAACGCTGACGTATGGTTAACTATTCCTCCTTTTTTGCTCATTATCACGGTAGGGAAAAAAATTATGACTTGATCAAAACTTAAAGAAAAAAGAAAATATATTAATAATACGTCAGCATTTTATTCTCCAACATAATTTACTGGTTTTATTGCCCAGCAAAGGATCCATTCTCGATACAATTATGGAATAGATGAACTCTTGAATCAAATCTAAGGTGATGATATTAGTTTTTATTTCTTGAAATATATTGAATTTCTCTAGTCTATGTTTATTATTATGCATTTGAATTTTTTTAAATATTCTTGCGATACTTCTTACTCAGATGTTATAATTTTCTATTGTGTTGGTATCATCTAATATGTTTTTTTAAATTTAAATAACAAATTCAGGATTGGAAAGAAAAATATTTTTTAAGAGACACTGTTCAGTAATCTATACTAGGGTGTCTTCTAGAGAATCCCTGTTTAAAAAGGTAAGATATCTAATCTTTTAGTTTCTTTTATCCTCTTGTCTGGTACTTATTATTAAATTTCAATTTTTCTGTACTTATTGTATAAGTCATTGGTAAATATGCTGAACTTAGACTTAAATATCAGTATTTTTTGAAATCAAGAGAAATCACATGTGTTCAAATATTGAGGTCACACCCCTAATGTGTGAGTTAAATTGATTGTTATGGTCATCTACATGTTATCATGAAGTGGAATTAGTTGTATGTCAAGGATTGCATAAGAAAAAAAATTGTTATACACATACATACTTTATTATTTTGGTAACAAATTATTTTAAGATTGGAAGAGGAAGATTACAAGACATAAGTGAAAAATTGCTAGCGTAATATAGTGATTGTCTTATACTTGCATAATTTAGTGTCATTTTCCATAGCGCACAAATTTTAAAAAAGGGAAGAGGAGTGGGGCTTCTATATATATAATGAGATGATTATAGTTAACTAAGAATATTTTACATGGATGTTTTAATTAGAATGTTTTACTTGATTGTATCTATATGTTTCTATGTAATTTGTGTAGACACTTTTTTAAGGTTGGTGAGTTAATATTCTAATATTCTTTTTATTTTTATTTTTATTTTTTGCATTTACATATATATAAAATATGTTATTTATATATGCTTTTGTTTTTTGTGCAGAGGCTGGTGGTATGGTCTAACTTTGCTCATAAGTTGACAACAAAGTCTTGTGGTGTTTTGACACAATTTATTTTATCGACAATATTTCAAGCATCTTTTATAAGCATAATCGTTGTGTATAAATGGATTTATATATTGATGTTTAATGCATTTGAACAAGTTTACGACAGTCATTTGGTAAAATTTTTAATATTTTAAAAAATTACTTGTTAAGTAAATTATATATTTTACACATAAATATCTAAAACGTATTTTAGTTTAATTATTGAGCTTGATCTCGATTTTATTAGTTATTGTTAAATTTATTTTGGTAAACTCATCTCGTATGATGAGTATTGTTACACTTGATTGATTATTAATACTCGTCTTGTCCGTTAAATTTAGAGTTGAATTCTTTTTATTTCTCTTTAAAAGGATCATCAACGTTTAATATGTTCACCAAAGGTAAAAAAAATTGCTCAACAAATATCAACTGCTTGGAAGACTACAGAGACGAGTATATATAACTCAACTGGTTTCACTTAACTATTCCAAAATTAAGAACGTGGTATAAAATTATCTTTACATAATACTCCTTCCTATTCATTATATTAAAATTTTTATATAATTTGTCAATATATGACGTTTAACACATTCCAATGTAAATTAATTCTCATTTAAAGTATAATTATTATATATATATATATATATATCTATTATTATTATTATTATTATATTTATCATTATAATTATTTGAAGAATGTTTGATATTTAAATGGTAATATAGTGTATGCATAATAGTGATAATAAATATGTATAATAGTGATAATATGTATACATTCCAATGGTAGTTTGAAGAAACTGAGTTCACATATATTGGGGACACAGAAAATTGTGTCATTCCACTAATCACGACTTTTTCTGTTCTTAATAAAAATTTTAATAATCTTTGATCAAATATTTGAAACTTTAAAACTTTCAAAAAAGTTTCATTATAAGTTTATCACAAATTATTTTCATACAAATATTTATCGATTTAAAATTACTAAATTTTATATTTCATTCTATACTAAAATTTAAAATTACTCTTATTCATTAGTATTATAAAAAAGAGCATACAACTATACCACAAATTTAGTGGTTCGAAATGAAATTTGGGTATGTGCTTGTGGCATCAATTGAAAACAAAACTTTGAAGTAAAATTTAAGGCAGTGCTTTAAAATTTTAATTCACATTCATGTTACATATATAAAACTCAATAAAATCTTAAAAATAAGTGTTGATAGGCGACCTAGGAGGCGAGCTAATGAGGATTAATCATGATAAATAAAAAGCTTAAGGCAAAGCTGCTCACCTGCCAACTCGCCAGGAGCTCGCCAAAATCATCAATCCACGTCATTACTCATTGACAAATCACCTCACCAAGTGGAGAGTAGCTCGCCAAGATCATCAATCCACGTCATTACTCATTGACAAATCACCTCACCAAGTGGAGAGTAGTTCGCCAAGTAACCACATAATTATTCTAGTTACCAAATTCTTCCAACAATGAGTTCTATTATTTAAAAATATTTATTTATTAATTTTGATATATAGTTGAATAATGATATTTAAGGAAAACTTCATTAGTATTTTCAATGTTAATGTCGTTTCTAAAATTTTAGTATATATTTTGTTAGTTCGAAGAAAATGTCAAATATACATAATTAACTAAATAATTGTGAGATACTTACATATAGATAATTATCTCTCATAAATTATATATTAATAAAAAAAATTTAAAAATTAATAAATATCAATTAGTTGAAAAGCAAAATAAACTTAATTTAAATTTATGAGACATTGTATTTCATATTAAAATATTATCAATATCAATCGTGCATCGCATATGAGAATAACTAATTTCTACTAGTAAAACGTGAGTTTCTATTTGCATAAGACAATATTTATTTCCATTTTGTATTTTATTTTATTTTCCAAAATTTATTTAATGTAATTAAAATAAAGTACTTCTCAGTTCCCAAATTTATTTCAAGTTTTTTAATTCCTAAATCTATTCTCATATCTTTTTAGATATAATATTTTATTATTATACTCCGAAAATGATAATGCAAACCGTGAATGTGATAATGATATAAAAGAAATTCATTATTATTTTAATTAATTACTTAAGTTTGCTTATGTGTTATTATCACATTTGCAATAAGGACATAAATTTATGTTCACTGATAGATATATGATCATTTTCAATTACACTCACAAATAATCATTTTATTCTTTAATAGATTCATAATAACCTTATAATATTCTTGTTTTATCTATCTTATCTCATTTTCAAAAAATCTTTGTCTATTCCAAGGAGAATATATTTAAAATTATAACACTAAAACACCGTAAAATATATTTATATTAAAATAAATTAAAAAATCAAATCAAAATTATACTATTTGTTAATTGAAAATTTTAATAAAGTATGGGAATTTTGAACAAATAAAAGTATGTATCAAACGGTCTCATTAGGCTAATTAAATTCTTTTAAAATCATTATAGAGATATAACTAAAAAAATCATAAGGTTTTCAGCATTTGACGTGTTGATATTTGAGAATATTTAAAAAAAAACATAATTAATTAACCACTAATTCGTATTGCCCTAGTTCCTCAAGCAGACTCCGCTTGGGCAGCACCACGCTAATTTCTGTTAAAAATTGATTAGAATATTAGTGTGTCACTTACATATTGGTTCAAAAAAATAACTATATTTATAAATTGGTTCACAATTTTTGCATAGAAGTATAATTTTTTAATGCACAGAAGCATATTTTTTTCTGTACAAAAACCTATTTGTAATTTGTGTCAATTTTGTAAATCAATTTGTAATTTTCCCAATATTAATTTAAAGAAAGAATGAAATAGACACAGTATTTGGTAACTCAGTTCGTCACAAGGACTACATTTGGGGGCGACCAAGCCAGAAGATGATCACTATAATTCTGCAGAATATCATCGTACATTTACATTAGGAAATATTTGTATATATAGGGATGTGACTCTAGCTAACTCTAGAAGCCCATTAGGCCAAGGGCCCAATAGACTTATATAATTATTAATATCCACATTATTTATTTAGTATTTTATAACACTCCCCCTTGGACATTGATAGTGTTGTGGTACCGTTGAGTTGAAGTATTGTTCGAAGTGTGGCGACACTCAAGACAACACTTATTGTGTTCAGTATAATATAGAGAGAATAAGTAAACAACGGAAGACTTTGAACACAAGGATTAACTCAATCTTTCCACAAACTAAAATTAGTTTGTGGCGGCCTCAAGGCTGAAATATCACTAACTTGGAAAAAGTGATTACAAAAACAAATTCGAGACTTGGAAACATTCCTTCCAAATCTCAAACATAAAATCGGATAAATTATCCAAACAAGTTCTCAAATGGCAAACCTTGATTGTTAAGTCTAAGTCTACTTCAAGCACAAACTTCCACTACCTGTGAACAGCTCAGCAAAACGTATGGGATAATAATATACACAAATGTTGTACAGAGTGTAACAACACATGTGAAATCACTACACTAAAACCGTAAAAATAGGTTCCTATAAATGCACTATGCTTCAGTATGTAGTGAGGGCTCTCTCTCTTGGTTTCTGGATGTATTCCTCATCTATTTATAGAGTTGGAATGATGATCCATCCATCAATGAAGTGGAAATCATGGAGAGAAGTTGAGATCCACTTTTGTAGGAGTTGAGGTAACTTCCTTTCTTTAACTCTCGGATCCTTTTAATTCCAGGTCCTTCCACCATGTTCCAGATCCTTCCAGGTGCATCAAGAATATTCTGGGTCATGGGAATAACTACCGTTGACCGTCGTTGACCAGGGACAGCACCAAGGACAACCATCGAGGCAACACTAAGCAGTTGATCACTGGAACATGTTTCCTGAAGGATGTTGACCTGAAATGATAGCAAAGACAATTTGAACAACCCTAAAAAGTTAGTCGTTAGAACAAATATCTTGGAGAATGTCTTAGAGGATGGGTGTGATTCCAGATGTGATAGCACTGATCTCAATACTCACATCTTCAATCTCCCCCAATCACACCTATCCGCAAACACTTAAACTGATGCACACAAAATCAGTTTATGACAAAGGAACAACAGATGTTAGTTTGAAGCAGTGTAATTGTAGATAAGAACTTGGTGCACACCTAAACAAAGTATGATAAATGCACAACAAGAATTCTTCAAGAGTGTCAATGGGAAAGACATCCTAAGTGCTATCAGTTCAATACCAAATCAAAGGACCAGTATCAGAGTTAAAGGCAAGATAAAAAAAAGTATTCAAGTTACATCAACTTCAAATAGTTAGTAATGTTAGTGGGATCAGAATTGTGATCAGGGCAGAGTTTAGAAAACTCCAGCAGCAGCAATCTCCCCCTAACATTAAGAACTCCCCCTAAGTAGCAGCTTCAGTAGCATTAGCATCAGCACTGACAGGATCGGCAGGTGTTGCCTCAGGGATGGCAACATCAGGGGCATCATTACCACCACCATCAGCAGCATTAACCTCATCGGTTATGTCCTCAATCACAACATTGCCAGATCCAGAGCTTTCAACAGCAGCAGGTTCATTTGTTGGCGCATCAGTTGGTACATCTCCCCCTGTGGATGTGGATAGGAGGGATTTCCAAAATGTGCTCCTTTCTTCAAGGATATCAGCCTGCCTGTTAAGGGAAGTGACTTGGAGTCTGAGTTGTGTGACTTGCTTGGTAAGAGCAGTAGCCTGTTCTTCAATGTACCTGCGATGAACAGTAACAGATACTACCTCACCAGTTGTGGAAGTAGATGCAGTGCGAGCAGCAGTGTTGCCAACCGTAGGGGCAACATTTGGTTCATCAGTGGCAGGAACAGAGGCAGATGCAACAGCAAAAGGGTTGTAAGGCAGATCAATCACACGATTACCTTCTAGCAGAACTTTAGCAATACCAAGAATCAGTGGGTTAGTGGTTAAGTGATCTCCAACAGTCCTAGCAGCTCCTTGATTCATCAAAAGCCCATGAATCAAGGCAGGATATGCCAGCTTCCCAATCTTGGACACTTTTCCACCGAACCCAACCATGTTTGCATAAATAATCTCACCAAGATTGAAGGGCAGATTCTTAGCAATTTTGTAGATCAGGCAAGCATGTTCAGTAGTGACTCTTGTGGTATTAGAGGAAGGCATCCAGTTGTACACACACAGCTTGTGAAGAATTGAATGCAAGCTAGTCAAGTTTGCTGTAAACAACTTCTTGGGCCACTTGGTCAGAATTCCACCAGTAATAGAGCAAGTAATCTCATCGATATCAGTCTCCTCAACAACATTGTTAGCATTAACAGTTCCAAGAAAATCATTAATGGCAGCAGGAGAAATATCATAGATGGATCTCTACCAAACTTTGGACTAGTACTCTTCATCATTGTAGAACATATATGGGCATAGAATTCACAAATCCATGTACTACAAAAAGAACTAGAGTACCTCTGTGTATTCAGCAGCCTCCTTTCCTTAAAGAAGGGAATCAGATTGAATGCTTCAAGGTCTTTGTTGTTCATCCTCCTTTCATGTATCACATCCTTTTTGGTAAACTTCTTGTATCGGCTCTTGGAGTCAACAAAGTTGAAGTTATCAGTGCCATAGTTCTCCACATCATAATCAGATTCATCACTTCCAGTTTCAGTAATCTGTTCATCATCACCATCAGATTGTTCTTGGTCATCAGCATCTTCATCATCATTGGCTTCTTCATCCGTTTCAGCCTGTTCATCATCATCAACCTGTTCACCAGTTTCCTCAGCTTCAGGGTTATCATCAGTTTCTTCATCAGAGGATGATGAAGAGCTATGATCAGGTTCTGGATCACCCTGTTCTGGAACAGCAGCAGGTGTTGCCTCAGGGGTGGCAACACTGGGAGTAGCAACTTTGAATTTTCTCCTTTTCTTCAGTTCTTTGCACATCTCAGCAATAGTCACATTATCCTCAGAAATGGCAGGATCATCAACCTCCATTGGAGCAGGGATATCAGCAGCCTCTTCTCCAGTATCAGAAATGACAATAGAAGTATTGTCTTTCTTTCTTGAGTTTGAATCACCAAAACCTGTCTTTTTCAAATTCATATTTGATCTACGGGTTGGTGCAATTTTCCTCTTTCCAGTGGCTTTTGTGACTTTTGATAGTATGGGCACAGGTGGTGATGAGGATGGGGATGATATATGTGATGAAGTGTGAGTGGGTGATTGTGAAAATGGGACTTGTACAGGGATTGCACACATTTTCTGAGCTAGGTTCAACATTTTCATTATCAACAGGAATGTTAGGGCTTGTATGAATAGTAGCAGGGGATTCAACATTTTCTTCCATCCTATAGACAGGAACATCATCTAATTGAGAAACTAGGGTTTCACATTGAGTATCGGATTTACCTGAAGGTAGAAGAACCTGAATGGGCAGTGGTGTCTGAACAATCTGTGTCACCGTTAATGTCATAGTGGATGCAACCGAAGGTGCAGACTCTGGTGTAGTGGCATCGGCAGAGACATTGGTAGCAGTATCCTTTGTCACATTTTCGGCCATAGTAGCGAGAGTGAAGAGAGGATTTTTGGTTTCAGGGGATTTAGGTGTTTCAGTAGTTTGATGTGAGAGTTTGTGTGAGGAAGATGGTATAGATGACTTTTTATGCTTCATTGATATGCGTGAGACCAAAAGACAACTTTTGATAAAAATAATTTTAAAACACGAACACAAGAGACGAAGGTAACGACACATTAATCACAATGTTAACACATAATTAAGAACTTCAATTTATAAGAGAATTTTGAAGATTAGGAGCAGTTTAATTAAGAGAAAAATATCCACCATTATCTAAATAACTACCCATGATGTGTTAATGTAGAAAGTGGGATGAAAGTGGGGTAGTTATTGGAATTAAAAAAAAAAATAACTGACACATTTAATTAATTAAAAATTAATACTATATAATTATCACACTATTATCATAATTAAAATAATTAAATAACTCATTATGTAAATGCTAAAAATATTCTGAGACTTAGATCAATTACGGTTTATAATGTAGACACACATACACATTTTTTTATGCACTTTTTATTCTCAAGAATTTAATCACCTTTTGAAAAGAACACATCGTGGTTGTCAGCCCCATGTGCCTAGTTACTCAGCGGTCATTCAAGAGTGTTCTTCTTTTCCTTTTTGAAACTAAACAGCCTTTTGAAAAGTACACATCGTGATTGTCAGTCCTGTGTGCCTAGTTACTCAGCATGTTTAGACCTTTGATTTTTTAGAACTTGTGCTTTTGTTGTGTATGTCCAGTACGAAACCTTTGAGATCACATCACGTCAGAATATGGTTAGCAATAAACAATATAAGTTACAGAAATACTCAATTACGATATAAAATGATAAAAATACAGTAGTGTTGCTTCAAGTGTAGTAACACTCGGAACAACGTCACACACAGATTTTCAAGGAATGCAGAGTCCAAGAGATTTTCTAAGTGAAGAAAACCTCTCAAAGTCTAGTGCTTTTGTAAAAATGTCATCTATCTGTTTTTCAGTGGATATATACTCTAATTTCACTATCTCCTTTTCAACTAGATATCTTAAAAAATGGTGTCTAATGCTTATGTGTTTTGTGAGTGAGTGTTGTACCAGATTTTTTGAAATATTGATCGCACTTGTGTTATCACAGAAAATTATCAAAGTATTTGTCTCAAGAACATAATCATCTAGCATCTTTTTAAGCCATAGGAGTTGTGTACAACAGCTACCAGCAGCTATGTACTCAGATTCAGCAGTGGATTGGGAAATGTATTTTTGTTTTTTACTATGCCAAGAAACAAGATTGTTACCCATGTAGAACAACCACCACTTGTTCTTTTCCTATCATCACAGTCACCATCCCAGTCAGCATCACTATAGCCTACTAGTGTGCTACTTGTGTCCTTTGAAAACCACAATCCCATGTCACTTGTGCCACTCACATATCTGATGATCCTCTTCACAGTCTTCATGTGAGATTCCTTGGGGTTTGCTTGGTACCTGGCACACACACAAACACTGTACATAATGTCAGGTCTACTGGAAGTTAAGTATAGTAAACTGCCAATCATAGATCGATACAGAGTGTGGTCAACACTTTGTCCAACATCATCTTTGCACAGTTTTTGTGAAGTTCCCATAGGAGTTTTCATAGGCTTTGCATCAGTAAGACCAAATCTTTTCACTAAGTTTTTAGCATACTTACTTTGAGAAATTAAAATACCACTATCACTTTGTTTGATTTGTAATCCTAAAAAGTAATTTAGGTCACCAACCATGCTCATTTCAAAAGTAGTAGTCATAGCTTTCACAAAGTTATCAATCAATTCTTGTGATGTTGCACTAAATACAATGTCATCAACATATATCTGTGCAATCAAGAAACCATTAGTATCATGCTTAATGAAAAGAGTTCTATCAGCCTCACCCCTAATGAATCCAAATTGTAGTAAGAAAACAGTAAGTCTACCATACCAAGCTCTAGGGGCTTGTTACAAACCATACAAAGCTTTCTTCAATTTATACACATAATCAGGATGAAATGGATCTACAAAACCTTTTGGTTGTTCTACAAAAGCTTCCTCAAGTAAAACACCATTTAAAAAAGCAGCTTTAACATCCATTTGAAACAATTTAATTCCAATAAAACATGCAATAGATAATAGAAGTCTAATAGATTCTATCCTAGCAACAGGAGCAAATGTTTCATCGAAATCAATTTCTTCAATTTGTGTGTAACCTTGTGCAACAAGCCTAACTTTGTTTCTTACTATATTACCAGATTCATCAGTCTTATTCTTGAAAATCCACTTTGTTCCAATTACATTCATGTTTGAAGGTCTAGGTACTAGAGTCCAAACATCATTTCTAGCGAATTGTTCAAGTTCTTCTTGCATAGCCTCAATCCAACTTTCATCTTTTAAAGCTTCAGACACATTTTTGGGTTCAATAGAAGAAAAATAACCTTGTGTACATACATGAGTGCATATATTGGACATGCAAACCGAACGTACTACCTTATTCATTTTACCTTTTCTTCTTGTGAGAACACCAACCGAGGATTCACCTATGATCTGTGATGAAGGATGATCCTTCTTGCATCTACGGACAAGGGTTTGTCCAGGAGTTTTGGGTGACTGATTCTCATCATCTTCTGAATATGCATCTGATGTCACTGGAGATGTTGTCGCCTTTGGTTCAACACTTTTCACTGGTTTAGTGATACTTGTGATTTCCATCAAGTCAGAGATGTCCTCTTCCACCTTTTTACCTGAAATATTTGAAACATCATCGAATACTATGTTCACAGATTCTTGTAAAGTTCTTGTTCTAAGATTATATACCCTGTAAGCCTTGCTATTCTTAGAATAACCTAAGAACGGTCCTTTATCACTCTTAGAATCAAACTTGGTCAAGTAATCTCTATCATTTAGAATGTAGCACAAGCATCTGAAGGTGTGAAAATATTTCAAGTTAGGTTTTCTCTTGTACAAAAGCTCATAAGAAGTAATAGAACAACCTGGTTTAAAGAAGACTCTATTAGACACATGACATGCAGTATTCAATACTTCAGCCCAAAATCTTTTAGACACATTCATTGAAGTTAGCATGACTCTAGCCATTTCTTGCAATGTCCTATTTTTTCTTTCAGCTATGCCATTTTGTTGTGGAGTTTTAGGAGAGGAAAACTCTTGTACAATGCCTTTCTTTTCACAAAAATCAGTGAACATGCCATTTTCAAATTCCTTACCATGATCAGTTCTAATTCTACTAACTTTCAGATTAAAAATATTTTTCAAACGCTTGTAAAGGATTTTGAAAACATCAAAAGTGTCAGATTTTTCTCAAATGAACTCAACCCATGAAAACCTTGAAAAGTCATCAACAACAACTAATGAGTATTTCTTACCACCAAGACTTTCTGTCTCCATAGGACCCATAAGATCCATGTGAAGAAGTTCCAAGCATCTAGTAGTTGTGCACATTGAAGTGATATTGTGTGAAGTTTTTACCTGTTTACCTTTTTGGCATGATCCACAAACAGGTGTATTTGTGAAACTGAGCTTAGGTAATCCTCTAACAGCCTCTGTCTTAACCAATTTTTGTAAATTTCTGTAATTTACATGGCCAAGCTTTTGGTGCCAAAGAACACTTTCATCAGATTGTGAAATGTTGCACGAAGTGTTGTCACCAATGAGATAACAGTTATCAGCAGAACGATGACCAAACATTACACATTTATCAGTTCATCCAATACAGAACATGAGTCTTTATCAAACTTCACATGCTGATTATTATCACACAACTGACTTATGCTTATCAAGTTAGCACGTAAACCATCAACATGCAGCACATTTTTTAATTTTGGAAAACCTTCAACATTCAAAGTTCCTCTTCCTATTATGTTACCCTTAGAACCACCACCATATGTAACTTTACTACCATAAAAAATTTCATAGTCATTCAAGTATTCAATATTTCCTGTCATATGTCTAGAACACCCACTGTCAAAATACCATAAACCAGGTACACATGCTTGTAAAGAAGTACAAACAACATTGCAAAGCACTTTGGGTTTTCTAATCCATGCAGTTTTTTATGTGTGTGAGTACTTGTGTGGTAACACTTCAAGTAACACTTTTCCAGAAAGCAAATCATCTTTTAATTTGAAACAGTAAGGATGAATGTGTCCAGGAACTGAACAATAATGACATATAAAAGTTCTTTTGCTTCTTTGTCTTGGAAATTTTTTGGAAGAAACTTTTGAATTTGGTTTCACAAAGGTGATAGGTTTTTTAAAACTAAAATGAATAGAATTTTTAGAAAATCCAAGACCACATTTATCAGTTTTTCCAACAGACGAAGCTTCATTCAAAACAGTTGTACCTTCAGAGTACTTTTTGAAACTAAGAGTGGAAGCAGTCAACTTTTTTTGGAGTTTAGAAATTTCAAGATCCTTTTTTGTGAGATTTACCTCAAGTCTTGTGATGGTCTCAATCAGCTCTTCATTGGCTCGATTAACAGATCTTAGTTCATTCTTAAGTTCAGTAACCTTTATTTCTAAAGGTTCTTGTGAGGTACTTGTTCTAGAATAGAAAACATTAGTACTATCCTCATCAGACTCAGAAATAGACTGAAACCTGTTTGATGTTGTTGGTGTTGTCACACTGGGTTCAACATCAGAGTCACTTTCAGGGAAGTCATCTCTCACACATTCAGATAAGAATGCAAGTTCTTCATCTGTAACCTTTATCTCTTCATCAGAATCTTCATCACTTAAAGAAATAGTTAAGCTCATCCTTTTCTTTAATAGTGTATTAGCACATTCATTTGCATAATGACCATAACCAGTACACTCATCACAAATGATATTTTTTCTATACTCAGGATCATACTTAAATTTTCTTCTTTGAAAAGATTTTCTACCAGAAGTTTGAGGGGAATTTTTGAAATTCATCATAGGCTTAGTGTTAAAATCAAATTTATTTCTCTTTTGCTTAAGATAGACTTCAAATTTTTTGGTAAGAAATGCAATACTATCAGTGTCATATGAAGTGTCATCAACACTATCGTCAACCTGTTCAATTTCAGTAATAACAGAAGTTTTTCCAGAACTTGAAGAGGTTTCTCCTTTGAAAACAACAACACCCTTTTTATCATAAGCATATTCTTGTTGAGACAAGTCCATTTCATAAGTTTTTAAAATGCTCATTAACTCATTATGACTCAACAAATCAGTGTTCCTAGCTTCCTCAATGGCACAAACTTTGCCATTGAATCTTCTAGGAAGAGTACGAAGGGTTTTGTTTACTAACCTGATATTGGAGATTGGATCTCCAAGTGATTGCAATTCATTCACCACCTCATAGAGTCTCTCATTGTAGGAAGAAATTGTCTCATCATCTTTCATTCTTAGGCCTTCAAACTTTGTGTTCAGCATCCTTGCCTTTGCTCTACGGACTCTACCCGAACCTTCACAGTGTTCTGGATAAGGTTGAACATAACCGTATCACCCGACGAATTGATTGCGTTGATGGCCTTTGAATTGTACAATGATGAGTTGTTCTCCTTCGTGGTCCATTCAAGCTCATTCTTGAGAATCTGGTCTCCATCTTTATCTTCAGTTGTGGGAGGACTCCAATCTGACAGGATGCTTTTCCAGGCACGTTCATCAAGGGCTTTGATGTAACTCCTCATCTGACTTTTCCATGCAGCATAATTGGTTCCATCAAGCATAGGAGGACGGGTGATGGATCCACTGGAGTAGATAGCTCCAAGAGGGTAATCAATGGCAACTCAACACTCAGCACCAGGACCAACACTTAGTACCGTCAAGTGATGGCTCTGATACCACTTGATAGTGTTGTGGTACCGTTGAGTTGAAGTATTGTTCGAAGTGTGGCGACACTCAAGACAACACTTATTGTGTTCAGTATAATATAGAGAGAATAAGTAAACAGCGGAAGACTTTGAACACAAGGATTAACTCAATCTTTCCAGAAACTAAAATTAGTTTGTGGCGGCCTCAAGGCTGAAATATCACTAACTTGGAAAAAGTGATTACAAAAACAAATTCGAGACTTGGAAACAGTCCTTCCAAATCTCAAACATAAAATCGGATAAATTATCCAAACAAGTTCCCAAATGGCAAACCTAGATTGTTAAGTCTAAGTCTACTTCAAGCACAAACTTCCACTACCTGTGAACAGCTCAACAAAACGTATGGGATAATAATATACACAAGTGTTGTATAGAGTGTAACAACACATGTGAAATCACTACACAAAAACCGTAAAAATAGGTTCCCATAAATGCGCTATGCTTCAGTATGTAGTGAGGGCTCTCTCTTAGTTTCTGGATGTATTCCTCATCTATTTATAGAGTTGGAATGATGATCCGTCCATCAATGAAAAATCATGGAGAGAAGTTGAGATCCACTTTTGTAGGAGTTGAGGTAACTTCATTTCTTTAACTCTCGGATCCTTTTAATTCCAGGTCCTTCCACCACGTTCTAGATCCTTCCAGGTGCATCAAGAATATTCTGGGTCATGGGAATAACTGCCGTTGACCGTCATTGACCAGGGACAGCACCAAGGACAACCATCGAGGCAACACTAAGCAGTTGATCACTGAAACATGTTTCCTGAAGGATGTTGACCTGAAATGATAGCAAAGACAATTTGAACAACACTAAAAAGTTAGTCGTTAGAACAAATATCTTAGAGAATGTCCTGGAGGATGGGTGTGATTCCAGATGTGATAGCACTGGTCTCAACACTCACATCTTCAGACATTATAATTATAACTTGGAAGTATACATTAGTTAACAAGGAAGAGTACAACGGTCAATTTTCGTGATACAATATTCAGTATTGTTTTAATGTTGATACTCCCCATGAAGATAAGAATCTTCCATGTCAACGCATCTTGATCCCATTAGCATATCTTTTATATGTGGAAGTAGGAAGGGATTAAGTGAACAAATCTGCAAGATTGTCACTTGAGTGTACTTTTTGTATTGTAATTTTACCACTCTTCTGGAGTTCGTAAATATAAAAGAATTTAGGGGAAATGTGTTTCGTCAAGTTTCCTTTGACATAGCCGTTACTCATTTGAACAATACAGACATCATTATTTTCACGAATTATAGTAGGATTTATGTCATTTAAAGGGATACCACCCGAATCGTAAATGTGTTTTACTAAAGATTTTAACCAAACACATTCTCGTGCAGTTTCATACAGAGCTATTAGGCCCGTCCCAAAGAATATAGAGGCTCTGTGTTACTTTTTAAAATAAGGCCTCAAATCTTAACTCAGGTTATATGCATTCATATTTATTTGTAGTACACAAAATAAATACGATCGTTAAAAGATGATTACACTTTCAACAAAATATCGTTTTTACCTATATTTAAAAAATTTAATTTTCTCTACTTTCTCTTTTTTTTTTCAGCACACACCCACCTTTTTTCTCCCCTCTCTTTCTTCACCCCGCCCCCACCCCCACCCCCACCCCCACGTCCAACCCACTGAACCCTCTCTCTCCCCGCCTGCACCTCTCTCACAATGAATTTAATCAAATCTTTTTCTTCTCCTCCTTTCCACCTATCTCCTCACTTCTTCTCTTCCTTTCTTTTCTCAGTACAGTCGCCGATCGATTGATTTAATTTGATACTATAGATCTTAAAAAAATAAGAATGTAAAAGGTAAAAGATTAAATTTATTTTTTCTCATCCTCCAATCTCATTCCTTATATTCTTATCTTTTTTCAAATTTTATGCATTTTTTTATTCTGATCTAGGTGAAAGTTTTACGATTTTCGAATTTTTTGGTTGAAATTTTATTCCATTTTCATAATATATTTTCGATCTTTTTTAGATTTATTTTAACAAAATATGCCTTCTTTCCAATATTTTTCCCAAAAAAATATCTTTGCTTTTTTTTTCTTTTCGAATTTTTATTTGTGTTTTCTTTATATTTTTTTAATTATAATAAGATTTATTTATATTAACAAAAAATTTAAAATTGGGCCCCTGAATTTTTGGGGCCCTGTGACATGTCACTAGGTACACTTGCTAAAGAAAGGGCCTGAGAGCTATAATCTCTGAATGATTTAAAGAGGTGATCACCATAGTTTGTTTAACAGATCTTCATGAGATGACTGTACCACCATAGAGAAAAACGTAACCAGTTTAATTTTTGGCATTGTGGGGATCAGACATATAACCAACATATGAATAACCTACTAGTGTTTTGTCTTTGTTTCTATGATAAAACAAACCAAAATTTTGTGAACCTCGAAGATACTTTAATATGTGTTTAACATCATATCAATGTCTCCTTGTAAGAAAGACACTGAATCTTGCAATTAAATTTACTGCAAAAGCGACATCCGGTCTAGTGCAGTTTGCAAGATAAAGTAATGCGACAATCACGCTAAAACAAGGAACTTTTGGTCCTAATATTTTCTTTGTATCTTCTATAGGTCTAAATAAGTTATTTTCCACTTCAAGGGAACAAACAACTATTGGTGTACTTTAGGGGATGAGATTTGTCCATATGGAATCTCTCCAAGACTTTCTTTAAGTAGGTTGACTGGTATATATAGATTCCTTCAGGAAAATGCTCGATCTACAGGCCGAGACAAAACTTAGTTTTGTATAAGATTTTTCATTTTGAATAACTTTTAAGATTGAACTAGCTTCTTCAACATTTTTCCTTCTTCAAGAGGAATTCACTAAGTCGATTAAACCATATTCTACTTTATTGTTCTAAATATATAATGAAGGTTGTAGTTTTATACTAAACATACTGTGATCTTCATTATTCCGCATCTGGGGAATCTTTAAATCCATCAGGGATTTTTATATAAATATCATAATCAAATGATCTGTATAAACATCTTTCAATGTCCATCAACTGCATTTCTAAATCAATTTAACTGCCATTGATGTTTTGTAGCGAAACTTTATAATATTCACAACAGGAGAATATGTGTAATCACATCAAAATCAATAATGAGTCTCTGCGAAAAACCCTTAAGCTATTAATCTCGCTTTGTATCTCTCTACTTTATTATTTCATTATGTTTTCGTATTAATACCCATTTATATTCTTCAGGGATAAAATATTTAGGGGGTATGTACGATAGAACAAAATACTTTCTTTATTTAGCGAGTCTAGCTCTTCCACACTTGCTTCTTTCTATTGCATCTAATCAAAGTGCTTCGAGTACTCAATTTAGATACTGGTACCAGATATTAGAAAGTGCAATTGTGGGTACTAATAAGCTGTCGACAACAGTGATATATTTATCTCCTGTATTTATATACTTTAAGATTCATATAAACCAGATCTTCATCATTTCCCAAAATATATATTGATCTGGGTGTTCCGCAATCCTAGTGTTTTGATTGCTATGTGCACGCGCTATTTACTAGGATTTTTGTCTTCAGGACAAATCTCTTCAGGAGATTTCAAGAGTGACTGAATATTTTATTAGCTTTAATATATCATGGTTTTGTGTAAGGAGGTTCATTACGCTTCCGGCCTACAGGGGCATCAATATTATTTTATTTCATTGGAACCTCAACTATTTGTAGTCACTTATTTGTAATCAGTAATGCATTTGATAATGCATCTGACAAATTACTTGCTAATTATTGCAAGTTTATTTTACTTTGAACTTCCAGTTCAATTTGACTAGTGCTTGAGTCGAAATATTTGAAGATCTTTGTTTTCTTTAGAAAAGTTTCTAGGCATTCATTAAAATTTGATTTCTAATCTTCCCCTAATGCCGAGAAAATGATCTTTATTAAATGTGCAGTCAGCGAACCGGGCCATAAATTGATCCCCTATCAAAGTCTTTAGGTATTTCAAAATAGATTGAGATACAAAATTAATGTGTATACGTAGATTCCTTTGTGGCCCATTGAGGTACGCTTTAAAAGTAATATAGAAATATATACTGCACAACTAAAAAAACTCGCAGATGGAAAATGATTATTATTTTCGATGCACTAGTTGCAAAAAGGGAGCAGTAATTTTATGCAGTAGGTCGGATTTAAGCTACATGTAAAATTTTATGCCCCAACATGTAGCAGCTAAGTTGAAATTTCTATAATAACTGTCTAGCGATTAATCTGATGCATCATACTAGTGATTCAGCTAGACCATTCGAGGTGTAGACTTAATGGACATAATATTTTACTTTGATTTCCCACTGTCATATAATAAAGAACTAAATGTCTTTAATGTGAGCTCGTTCTCACTAGTATTATATATCCGAATTGAATTTACAATTTGAGTATTGAGACACAATCTCAAATGATTTTGCAAATAAATTATGCAATATGACATGTGGATAATACATATAAGTCCATTGTGTAGAAGAACCAATTATGTCCATAATTTAATAAATAGTCCGGATACTATATCTGTAGTCCACAAATAATCTCCATTAACAAAAATATTAATAAAGTATAGAAGATTTTATTTCAACTTTCATATGAGACAGTCATTCAATAGGTTTATACTAAGACTTGTCTCACAAATAAATTCAATTACAGAAGAGTTTAGGTCATGTGACATACTATAACTCTTTTCTTAAAAGAAATCCGACAAATTATGTTATATTTTTGATGGAAAAATCACTGATGCTATAATTTGAAATGAATCTAAATTAGATATTAAGACCACTGTTAACCTCTTCGAGAGGTTGAATGTTATTGTTGATCAACCCCTATATATATAGGAGTACTAGTGAAGAATAAAAGATAGATTATCTTACGATTAATTATGCAGAAACTCTGCCAAAATTTTCACTTGTACTCACAAAATATTCTTTACACACTAATCCGATGTAAGCTTTGTAGAACCTGTAAGTTAGTTGCTAATCTAACATTGACAATTGTAAGAGAGTTTACTCTCTAGTTAGTGAGTGAGAAAGAGAGAAGATAGTGGAGAGACCCACAACTTCGATTGGATTGTGGAGAGTGGAGTAGGACATTCAGGTCCGAACCACTATACATCTAGTGTCACTGCTCTTATTTCTTTGTTCTTATTTGTTTGCACACATTAACCTAAAAGGATTTTCAAATCAAAATCGTTTTCGCACAAAGTTATCACAAGCGCACTGTTCTCATTAAAACCAGACGACCCTTGGTAGTCTGTTGACTTTTTGAAAAAGACCTAAAACAAAAAAGTTTTGAAATTCTCCAAGTCTATTCAACCCCCCTCCCCCCTTCTAGACTTGGATTAAGAGTTTCTACCTTAAAACCTGACTTTGGGACCAACAATCAAGCTTCATCTAAAACCTTGCGCATCACTAGTGAAAATTGAACCAATACAACCATGTATAATATGTTTCCAAGAATCCGATAACAAATCCTTCTTACCTACATCAGGGCATATTTGACATGCGGCAATGTCCCTTCACCAGAAAATTCTTGTTCATCGCTCTGGAAAAAATGCTTCTTCACTAACCTAAGTGGAATCTTAGACTGTTTTAAAAACAGGACTACAACACCGGGATGAACTACATGCCCTGGCAAAGGATGTGGTTGTGGCGAGGACTGGTTACTACTATGCAATGATGGAACAATATGGACTATATAAGACGCATTGACCCCAGAATGCACATGTTCTTTTCTGGACTCATGACAATTACTCAAAGTTTGTAAATAGGCTTCCAACATGTTGACGAAATCATAATCTGTTTCCAAAACACAATTAGTGATAGTAAAGATCGAATACCTAAATGAAATGTGTTCCGCAATCAACGAATTCCACATGCTCTTCACCTTCGCGTCAAAATCGGCAAATTTCATTCCATCATCCACACTTAACAGAAGGGTCTCGCCATCGAGTGAAATTGAAAGGAGTCAACCACCACCCATATGCGCGACAGAAGGGAACCACCGAATGATGTTTTCGCCGATAATACATTCGATTTGAAAACGATCATTGATATATGGTGGTTCAACTGAGCTAGAATCTGAATTTTGGAATTTGGCATTTAATGCAACCTTTGTCGGACGGACCGAGGATTCAATATCCGGCGGACAATGGCCGTATCGAGGTGTTGGTGTAGGGAATCCCTACTAATATTTTAGCTAATTAACCTACTTTATTAGATGTTAATTAAGTTGATTTATTTATTATAAACAACATTAGGTATCTTTATTAGGGTCAATTTGACCTAGATGTAAGTTGGGATTCTCGCATGACTAGGATGCAGGTTGAGTCTAAAATGTAGACCAGGTTGCTTTTTTTTCTTAATTTAACATATTGCAGATATTAAAATAAACTTTAATTTATAAAATATATATTTTGTTATTATAAAATTGATTATTTATTGACTTTAATTATACGATTGAAATTTAAATGTTTTTACTTAGATTATGTTAATTACGTAAAAAATAAATTATTTTTTACGAATTTTAGTGCACAATTTTAAAATTATATTATTGATTAAATATTTTAATACACTCATATACAATATAATCTTTTCGTATTAAAGAAGTTTAATAAAATTAATAGATAAAATAAATTTAGTTTGTATTTATTTTGATCGGTAAAAGAATATTTTATTCAAAAAAATTGGGTAACATGTATATAATATGCTCAATTCTAACTAAAGTTTATATTTTATTTAATTTAAATATCTATTATAATTTATTATTTATTAATATAATTTTATATTTAAAATATATACTCGTGCGGGGCAATACAAGCGTCGTGTTGCTAGGCGAAGCGGCATAAATGCTACACCATAGATGGCGAAAGTTCAGTAGCCAAAAGCATCACTAGCTTACGCTCTGTCGCGAGTAGCATGGGGCACGTGGAATTCCGTGTGAATCAGCAAGGACCACCTTGTATGGCTAAATACTCCGTGAGGAAAGGGTGAAAAGAACCCCCATCGGAAAGTGAAATAGAACATTGGCAAGCTGCTGTTGTTGATAAAATAATCGACGTGCGTGCTTAAGAAAATAATTAATCAAGTCCGAATTGACGTGTCCAGAAGAATTGATCGAGCACGAATAAAGAACCAGATCAAAGAACGCTCTGACGAGTTGCCAGTTATTGAGCTGGTGACGAGTCAGCAGCTTATAGTGAAGCAGGTAGCTGTTCAGCAGCTTATGATGAAGCAGGCTGGTGACGATCCAGCAGCTTGTATTTCCTTTATAATGTAATCGAATTCATTCGAATAAAGGGACACGAAATTTTACTGCTTATATAAACGACCTACCTGCTTACATATAAAACTTCACACATTCTTCTATTTCAGCTTATTATTGGTGTAATCGACGTGATTATAGCCACATAATCGTGCTTATGAAAATTACATCAACAATTTGGTGCTAGAGGAAGAGGCCCAGTTCGAACCTCCATTTCGCGAAAGTCTCGTTCATATTCATACGAATATTAACGATGCAAAATTAAAAGCTTAGTTTATCTTTTTCTTAGATTTAATTATGCTTACTATTCTTCGAAAAAGAAAAAGAAATGACTGATGTATTTTTCCATGGAGCGCAGCGTTGTGAAAAAATGCATACTCCGGTTTGATTAGGCGTCCGTCGATCCAAGGGTTGCGGCAATCAAGGGGATGAGCGAGTCTAGAATCACAAACGGTGAAATTGAATGAAAACCACATCAGGTATTTATTAATCCAAAATTTAATGCCCATTACAATTATATAAAAAAAGATTATATATTCGCTCGTCCGAGTTGTCCATGCATAAGAAGTTGCTCGCTGGACTGGTTAGGCACGAGAGCTCGCATCCTCGTATAAATCTCTGTTGTTTACGATTGTACAGTGGTGTATGGTCGCGCCTCATAATTTGATCGATTTATGGGCCTGTTTAATTGTTAATTTGAGTTAACTATCCATGACCAAAACAGTTCCCATGAGTTGGAGGCAAAATATTTGACCAGTCAAATAGAGAGGCAACCGCCCAAAACTTGACTTGGTGGGCTCCATGATTTGTTTGGGCCAGAAGTTATATTCAGCAACTTCCCTAGTGCATTAAGCCTTAACAATTTATACTTGGAATAACAATGAAAAAAAAAAAAAGAAAAAAAAAAGAGAGAAGAAGTGGAAGTTGCTACTTGCTAGAGGATAGAGGTGCAGCCACCGTTTTATTGACCAAGCCCAATACCTACGAATTCAAATTGGGAAAATAATATGATGGAGGAATTGGGCCAGGTTACTAATTGGGCCAAGTTACATGCTAAAGCCTAATTAGTAAATTACTAATTTTTAGAATTGGGCCTATAGTTTTATTAAATCAAATCTTGGACAAACATATTTGGAGCAAGATTAATTTACTCTGATAATTTTGGCCCATCTCGTATTCAGAAAAAAATTGCTTTTTAAAGCAACTAAAATTCTAGAGGAAAAAAAATTGCTTCTTAAAACAATTAAAATTCCAGAGGAAAAAAAATTGCTTCTTAAAGCAATTAAAATTCAGATGCCTCAGGGCACATTATCACCAGATGCCTCCTGGCACATTATCACCAGATGCCTCCAGGCACGATTATCACCAGATGCCTCCGGGCACGATTATCACCAGATGCCTTTGGGCACGATTATCCCGTCTTTATAGGCAATGTCCATCCCGCCTATATTGACGACACCACCTATATAGGTGATGCGCCTCCCAGAGGCATGATTCCGCCTTATAGGCGATGCTCCTTCTCGAAGCAGTAATCCTTCTTGAAGGTAGGATTATCCCGTCTTTATAGGCGATGTCCATCCTGCCTATATAGGCGATGTGCCTCCTAGAGGCATGATTCCACCTTATAGGCGATGCGCCTCCCAGTGGCATGATTCCACCTTATAGGCAATGCGCATTCTCGAAGCAGTAATCCTTCTTGAAGGCAGGATTATCCCGTCATTATAGTTGAATGGGGGCAGGAAAGAAGCTGGTTGTCTGACTCAAGCAGGCAGCTCAAGACTCAAACAAATAACTCGATGAACAGGTATGCGAGTGCGAAACTATTGATGCCTCAACACTACACTGGGGGACAAACCCTGATACACACGCGAAACTATTGATGCCTCAACACTACACTGGGGGGCAGACCCTGATACACAAAATCATCAAGAAGCAAAAAGCTCGAAATACGCAAGGACATCAGTCCCAAAATATTATTGTCAAAGCTCGAGGCAAATGCCATTAAAGTGCCCAGGTTCACTAAAGTATCATTTTTAAAGGATCACTAAGAACCCGCGGCCACTAAATTGCCTAGGTTCATTAAAGCATCCTTCTTAAAGGATCGCTAAGAACCCACAGCCCAACATAAAAAAAGATTCTCAAAAGACGAAAGTGTCTAAGGCAAGGTTTATAAAACCCAATCGAAGAACGCTCTGACGAGTTACCAGTTATTGAGCTGGTGACGAGTCAGCAGCTTATAGTGAAGCAGGTAGCTATTCAGCAGCTTCTAGTGAAGAAGGCTGCTGACCAGCAGCTTATGATAAAGCAGGCTGGTGACGATCCAGCAGCTTGTATTTTCTTTATAATGTAATCGAATTTATTCGAATAAAGGGACACGAAATTTTACCCCTGACGACGTGCTTATATAAACGACCTACCTGCTTGCATATAAAACTTCACACATTCGTCTATTTCAGCTTATTATTGGTGTAATCGATGTGATTATAGCCACATAATCGTGCTTATGAAAATTACATCAACAGCTGTGAGTTTTCGCTGAGATCCTGAATAATACTATCCTAAAAAATGTATGATTTTCTCAATAAAAAAAATTCTAACAATTGAAAAAATCAAATAAGTTTTAGAGTATGAACCCTCGATTCACAAGCCGAAATTCGTGTATAGTCGACAAAACCCAAGCTTACCCCAATTTCTTCATTTTTGACCCCCTTTCCAGTGAAAGACACCAACCCTATAATAATCCTATATAGACGCTAACCCTATACAGAGTCTCTCACAATATAATATCTTCTTATTTGGGTAATTACTAGTTAATTAGTAAAACATCATATATTTCTTGAGACATTCCCAAGTACTGTCTAAAAAAAAAGGGTCAATAACATTCTAGTGCTTTTAACTAATGAAAACCTCAAAGGAATGCTGCTATTTTTTTCAATTTCAAGTAGGTGCAAAATTTTGAAAAAGTTCATTTTATTTACAGATTCGCCATTTCTAGCATTTTACTTTAATCCCGCGATTGTACTAACGGGTTAATTGGTGTACTTTTGCTTATATGATTGTACTATCAGCATGTATGATTGTACTATATATAATATCTTTATAGCGTTGATGTGACCGCGTGCACTATTCACAACTGACACGTTACTGTAGCATTCACATCATAATTTCTAAATTACATTTCACTTTTTTTTAAAGTCTGGCAAGCACCTTTTTCGGTGAACAAATGAATGTACCAGACCTTCTATGATTGTACCATAGTATTTATCAATGTACCTTCATACTATAAGCTCAATGGTAATTATTTCTACACAAATGTCATTATAGTTGGGGATTGTTAGATGGGAAATTAGAGTATGAAAACCAAATTCAAATAATTCGCCCTCCACAAATTGAGAGAAACGAGATTCATCCTTCTTAACAGTTTCCATTTTTCAAAATAGAGAAATCTGCTTTTAAATCTTTAAAATGATGAAACCCATTAACATAATCTTAGAAAGAACATCGAGAATGAAATTTTCAATGAACGCAAATGATCAAGAAAACAGAACGTACGGACAAAGAATAAACCATACACAAGAATGAGGAGAGAGAAAATGCAGAAAAATATCAAAGATTAGACTATAAAATTATGCAATCCACGGCTTAAGTATAAATCCATGAGCCCAGGACTCCCACAGACGGCAACGATCGGACTGCTCTTCACTACAGAGGCGCACACAGATCCATGAACGGCAGAGGAGGCGGACGCGACCACCCAAGTGCGACGGTGGCTGGCAGTCGCCGCTGGCAGCTTTGCGGTGGCTGGCCTTGTAGCCCCCAGAGCTTGTGGCCTTGTCGTAACTGCGGAGGCGCACACAGATCTACTAACGGCAGATGAGGCGGACACGACTACCCAGGAGCAATGGTGGCTGGCAGTCGCCGCCGCCGGCCTTGCGGTGGCTGGCCTTGTCGTGTCGGCGGAGGTCTTCCGTTCACCACCAAGAATATATATATATATAGAGAGAGGAGAGTACGAGAGGAGACCTAGAGGAGAGGAGAGAGAGAGGGGAGGAGATTATGAGAGAGAAACGAGATTTTCTGACACATATGTTATATATTTTGTGCTGGGTGGCAGATTTGTAAAAAATGAAAACTTAATACCCTATTATTATTGAAAATGCACCTGGACGATAATTATAAAAGATAACTACACCTACTTGAGATTAAGGGTTGTTACCATATACCCAGTTGTTATTATCCCAAAAAAGAAAAGAATTAGTTTTGTATGCAACAAGTGCGTCGTGCAACTCAAGTTCATATTTTAAAAGTTATATAAAATACTATTGAAAAGTTACACGTGTTATTACTGAAAAGTGTATCATTCATAGTGTAATTTTTCAGTAATAATTTGTATAGTTTTTCAGTAATAAATGGTCTAACTTCTTAAAATACACTTAAGTTGCACAGTGCAACAAAAAATTATTTTTAAAGTCCACAAGCTATGAAATACCTTCGTCTCAATAAGCAGCCTACTGATTCTGTGATGACCTTGCTGCCCCACCCAAGTGGGCAAGTCCTCAACTCAAAATTTGAATCGTGATAATGAATTATGGCCTAAATTGCAATAAAATTTCTGGAGGGGGCCCTCTGTAAACGTGTAGTTCAACAGAGAAAGTTAGGTGATCAAGAACCAATGAGAAAAAACAAGCAGAGAGAGGAGAGAGAGGGTGATCATCTGGGCCATGAGTGAGATATTCAATTAGTGGGCAAGAATCAAAGTTCCCAAATTACCTACCCCACATACTGATTCCAACTTGTGGCAACAAACTACCCCAATTTCTCCAGCCTCTCACTTCTTCTAATATGTTCTGTTACGGCATTTGTTGTCTTTCATGACTGTCCCACCTACTTTATCTCACTCCATCACTGTTATTCTTATTGTTTTCAAATCAATCACAAATCCTCACCAGACAATAAGTTGATTATCCACAACCTTTTCTTGGATTAGTTGCAAAACCCTGTTGCGTTCTTGGTTAAACATTGAATTTCTATTGGCCTCTGTTTTTTGCGTGCGATTATAATGTGTTTGGGAGTTGTTTGGTCGGAGAAATGAAGTATGCGGACGCTTTGTGATGTTTGTGAGAGTGCTGCTGCTGTTCTTTTCTGCGCTGCTGATGAGGCCGCCCTCTGTCGATCCTGCGATGATAAGGCATATGTTTTTTCTCTTCTATTGTAATGATTTGTTTTTGTTTGCATTTGTGGATTGATTCTTGATTAGATAAGGTTATGTGTTTGGTTGTGTTGATGTTTTCCTTGTAAAGACAGTGTCCCGTGATTTAATGTTTTGTTAATCTTTACATGGATTCTTGATTGATTAAGATTATGTGTTTGCTATTTGGTTGTGTTGATGTTGTCCTCGTGCAAGCAGATCTTTACGTTTGTAGAAATTGATTCTTGATTTGGATAGGTGTGTGGTGTTTGCTATTTGGGGATCAACGGTCTGACGAGAGAGTGATTCTTGATTTAATGTTTTCTAGAATGCATTGCATTTATCTTTCAACATGTGTTTCGGAGGATATTATTGTAAAGATTTTGTTTCTTGTTATGGTAATCAAGGTTACTGATTTTGGATGGTTATGTTATGTTAGCTAATTCTGCGTCTTAATATTCCTTCTATGAATGACATTAGTGAGAGATGTTAGGTTTTGATGTGAGAATAAACACTCAATTTTTTTTTTTTTTTTTTAAAATGCAAATCATAAATGTCTTCATTTACCCTTCTTGAAGCTTATTCTTGATTGAGTAACTTAGAGTTTCTCCACATGTTTGAATTTTGATCTATTCTCGTTCGTTACCTCAAATGACGATGAAACAAAGATTACATATGGTTTCAATCTTCTTTAGTTGCAGCATCCAAGAATTTCCACAATTTTGTTAACAAATACATGTTCAGTCAGGATGTGCATATATATATATATTTAAGGTTTATTTGAATGTGGGATGCAGGTTCACATGTGTAATAAACTTGCTAGTAGACATGTAAGAGTTGGGCTTGCTAGTCCTAGCGACGTACCTCGTTGTGATATCTGTGAAAATGCGCCTGGTAAGCATGTTTCCTTACCTTGCTCGTTTGTTTTCTTAAAACTGATGTAAAAAATCTAACTGTTCAATTCTACAATATAGCTTTCTTTTACTGTGAGGTGGATGGTAGTTCCCTATGTTTGCAATGTGATATGATAGTGCATGTTGGAGGGAAAAGAACTCATCGAAGATATCTCTTGCTGAGACAGAGAGTCGAGGTTTGTTTATTCTAAGATAAAAACTCGTATAAACCTAGTTCACATATCTAAGATCCCTGAACTTTGATGAATCCTACATACAGGGTTCTGTTAGACCCCATTTGTTATGTAAAAAATGGGAATTCACGTTCACACGAGTCGTGCTTATACTAAAGCTCCTATGTTCAATTCATCCTCTATCTATAAAAGCTTTTAACAAGATTCTTCATCTATGGCATGATACACAGTTTCCTGGTGATAAATCCAGTCTGATAGGTGAGCAGGGTGCGGTTTCAGCTGAAAACAAGAAAGAAAGAAGTCTCTCAGCAAAAACAATGGATGAAGATGATCAGCAGAAACGCGCTCCAAAGTTGTTAGATGGGAATGCTGAAAGAGAGGTTAAAAGGGACACCGGACTGATCGATTTGAACATACAGCCTCATCGTCTCCATGGCCACGCTTCAAACAATCAGGCACGTCCTTTTTCTTATGAATTACACTCCTATACACCATTTGTATGGTTCAACTGTAAACAACTAATATTTTTCAGTGAATCAATTAATATTGTTAAGCTAATACTCTCCCATGTGCTTATAATGTTTTTGCTTTCCGAATCGGGATGTCCACATTTGATGTTCCTATACTCAGTGGAAATAACAATATGTTACCTTCACTCTCCAACTATCTCTTTAATGATTTAGCAAGAATATCTTTCTTTTGTCCCACATATCTACTTTATTCATGACAACTTTTTCTTAAAAAATTTGTGAAAATAAATTTAAACACTAAAAATGGACTAATATCTCTAAAGTCTAAACAATATACTCAAGTTTCACATTGCATCTGATGAACACAAGTTTTCGTCTTTTGTCAAATCGAATCTTGATTTTACGTATGAGTTAAAATGACAGAACATCAATAGCTTCTAGTGTTACTTATGCTTCATATTTCATGTTTTATCTCCTATTAGTGGGAGATATGATCTATATAATGGAACCCCCACAAAGGCGTAGTTTGTTGTTTGACCAGATCCATTAAATTATGATCGATTATAGGTCTTTTGGATTCGATAAATTGTTATTTCAAATACTAGCCGAGCAATGGAAGCACAACTAATTGTCAAGTGTCCAATAGTTCTTTTACAATCTTATACAAAGCCATAGGCTACAAGTCTCAGTTTGAACTTCGTCTGGACACAGCGAGTAGAGTCTTCTATCGATATGTGTTATACACTAACAACGTTAAACATATGCTGTCATGATTAGAAATCACTTGCAAGATTTCGTCATTCTTGTTAATGTTTTCCTGAAGCTTGTGCGTTCTTCTTCCTTTCTCAAACAGGAATTATAAGTCTGAGATAACATGATGTCGGAAGCAAATGGTGCTGTAGCTGTTCATCTCTGCTGATTTATGCTTCTACATTGTGTCTCAACTATTGCAAACTGCAGCATTCTTTCGTTTAGGTTTGTGAGAAACTAGACGATGATTTGAGTAGTGAGAATAGTGAATTGTGAATATGGTTGAACAACACGGACTTGTTTTGACTGGATGAAGCTTGTCGCGAAGTGCGACGAGCATATGTAGAACTACCCGATGCCTCAGTTTTCCTCCTTGGGAAACATGCAACTACGTTCAACTATGGTTAGAGACTTGTTTTGCATCTTTGGACATGTATGAGAATGCTGTGTAAGAAGAAATTTGATCTAGTTTTTAGTATGAAATTTGTGCTTTTGATTCATCTATGGAGTCTATCTTTATTCCTAAGTTTCCATTTTAATTCTATTTTCTCTGAAAGTTCAATTTGAACACTGCATAGTTATCAATTTATGATCAAAATTAATTTAAGAAAAATAAGTAGATTCATATTTTTCATACCTTGTTAAGAGTATATACTCCTTTCATCCCATCATAACTTATTCGTTTTTTCAAAACTAGAGTTCCAACTAAAGTTAATCATTTTTTTAAAATGGTAAAATTGTGTTCTCATGCCTCTCTAGTCTTTACCATTGGGATTAAAATATTTTTAATTCTGTAACCTTTTAATTTTTTTTAAATGGTCCCAAAAAAATTAAATTTACAAGTTTAGTCTCAATTTTTTACAAATTATACAATTTATATCCTAAATTTTATTAGAATCACAAAGTGGCATCATTTTTGGCATGTTGGTTGGTGTTGGATCCATTGACACTATAACTCATAAAGTAAGAATGTCAACCTATAATCTGCACAGCGGAATGAATCTGACCCGATTGCTATCCTCGTTTGTCAACGTACTCTGAATCCCAGTAGCAGTATGAATGCCAACGAAATGTCCACGAATAGTACCGTATCAATTTTTTTCTGAGTATGTGTTTTTGAGATGATAATGTGTCAAGTCTGATTTCATAGAAAATGTCTCGTTGAATCACTTGACTCTGTCCGATTCCTTTTTCATATATATATATATATATAAATATATATATATCCAAATCAGAGGAGTGAAGTTAACTGCCCTGCAGTTATTTAACTTCCCTCATTTAATATGCAAAATATAACTTAAATATGTGATAATTAAATAAATAATATATACAATATCATTTATAAAATATTATTTACATCTCCAACTCACATATGCAGTTTCATTATATCTTACACATCTTCATCATCATAAACAACATTCATATTGATACAAATACCTCGTGTGACCCACGAGTACATGAGTTACTATGCTATACACCTGTTAGGGATATATAGCACCTCAATCATTTCATTACGGATATGTGCAATCTCGTTATACCTCAGAATTCATTAAAAATTTAACACATTTGGTATATCTCTATTGAATCCCTCAAAATAGAGCATATTCAACTATATTTGCGAAATTCTAATGTATTTATAATCAAACTCCCAGCTTGATTGACTAGTCAATGAATCACAAAAGAATATGTTTAATAAGGATATTCTTCCTTTCCAACTAAGAGTCTAAAGTCTCCAACTGTAGCTGTTTTCCTAGACATGTACCATATATCTCTTAAAATTCATAGCCATTGGAAACATGCTAAACAACGCCAAAGTGTAAAATTATAAACTAATTAGAAAGTCTTAAGGGTAAAAAATAAAATAAGGACTCATACTCAATGGAAAAATTAGGGATATTTTCTCATTTCCTTTTCGGGTCATCTCACACATGAAGTTTCTCCAAAAACCGCTTATCACAATGTCTTTAATTTCCTATGAAAGAAGCGTATGTCTAATTCAACTTTGACATTGCGTAAATTTATAAATTAAATGCATTCTGCGCACTTAACCCAGATATCCACTATCAAGTGTATCAGGGAATCTTGTAAAATTTAGCTAATTAAACAAGTTAGACAGATTTGTGGTCCAATCTATCTCGATTATATTTCTCATATAATCTCATCTCTGTGCTCCCACTTAAACAGAGGTGATCGCTAGTATAAGAGAGCCAATCATAACTTGTCGATATACTTTCATATATGAAACAATACATATAAGTCATAAAACATAAATAGTTACATCAATTACCATATAATATAACATCATTCAACATTTCATTCAAACAGAATCAAATCCTATGCAAAACCAAACCTCTAACATGTTTCATAAAAACATCTCTAGCAATTGGTTTGGTAAAAGGATATGCTAACATGTCATGAGTAGAAAAGTACTTCAGAATCACTTTCTTCTTTTCAACTATATCTCTAACAAAATTGAACTTTGTGTCAATGTGTTTGGTCTTTCCATGATATTTGGGATCTTTTGTGTAAGCAATAGCTGCTTGAATATCACAATTAACTGACACAGCTCCCACTGAGGTGTTAGTTATCTCCAAATGTTTCAGGAATCTTCTTAACCAAATAGCCTCTTGAACTGCAGTAGCACATGCTACAAATTCGGCTTCCATTGTAGACAGTGCTATACAAGTCTGTTTCTTGCTACACCATGCTCCATTGTTGAGTAAGAAGACATAATCGAAAGTTGATTTTCGTTCATCAAAATCACCACTCCAGTCTGCGTCTGTATACCCATTGAGTGTCACATTGTTTCCTTGATAGCAAAGATAATAGTCTACAGTCCCTTTTAGATATCTGAAAATCATTTTCACATTAATCCAGTGTCTTTTCCCAGGATTAGACTGATACATGCTGACTAGACTAACAACATAACAGATGTCTGGTCGTGTGCACAACATTGCATATATCAGACTACCAATAGCATTGACATATGATATTTTGGACATTTCATCTTTTTCTTTTTGAGTCTTAGGACACATATCTAGGCTCAAAGATTCACCTTTCATAACGGGAGTATCTAGTAGTTTGTAGTCTTTCATTTTGAATCGTTCCAAAAGTTTCTTGATGTAAGTTTCTTGGGATAAACTCAATAACCTATTCGAACGATCCCTTTGAATCTTGACACCAAGAATATATTCTGCTAAACTCATGTCTTTCATCTCAAAATTTGAAGACAACCATTTCTTGATAGTTTCAAGATACTCTTTGTTATTTCCAGCTAATAGTATGTCATCTACATATAGAGATAGAATCACAAAATTGTTCTTAGAACGTTTAACATACACACAGTGGTCTTCGTTTATCATAACAAATTTATATGAGATTACCATCGAATAAAATCTCAAATACCACTGTCTCGAGGATTGCTTTAGTCCATACATCGACTTTTTCAACTTACAAACTTTGTCCTCTTGACCTTGAAGAACAAATCCTACAGGCTGATGCATGTAGATTTCATCTTCTAATTCTACATTGAAAAAAGCAGTTTTAACGTCCATTTGATGCAATTCTAAATCCATACTTGCTACTATGGCTAGTAGTAAATGAATTGAGGCAAATCTCACTACGGGCGAAAAGGTTTTCTCATAATCTATACCCTCTTGTTGGGTATACCCATTTGCCACTAAGCGAGCTTTAAACCTTTCTATTTTGCCATCAGCTTTTCTTTTAATCTTAAGAATCCATCTATTCCCGATTGCTTTGCGTCCTTTTGGGAGGTCAACAAGTTCCCAGACTTGATTTGACTTCATAGACTCCATTTCCTCTTCCATTGCTTTCTTCCATTTCTCTTTTGTTGGACAAGTTAGAGTTTCTTTCACAGTTTTAGACTCTTCTTCATCCACTGGGGAAATTTCCCCATTTTCTGGAGAAACAAAGAAGACATGACCTTCTATTGTCATAATGCCTTTTGGGCATTGATTTCCTACAACTTTTCTGAGAATGTGGTTCTAAGGAATCCTTTGTAGATAAAATGCCCTCGTTAAGAATGGTTTGATCCTTAACTGGAACAAATCTATCAAGGTCCACATTTTTAGTTATACCACTCCCACTTGGATCAGATAGGATTTAGATTTCCACTATCTCAAAAATTGAGTCGTCTCTAATAATTCCACCCTTGTAAGGAAATTCATTTTCCAGAAAATGTTCATTTCATGATTCTATTTCTGTAATATTTCCATCTTGGTCTCCTATGAAAATGTAACCCTTAGAGTTCTTGCAGTATCTAATGAAGATACATTTCTTTTCTCTAGGACCTTGTTTGCCAAAATCGTGATGATTTCCACGCAAGTGAACGTGGTCGTTGTTGTCGTGGCAAGTTAACCAAGTTAAATATCGAACACAGGGAAATGATGCGATATCAAGCAAGCATTGAATGTCTACAAGAGGCTAATAGCTAGGAAAGCAAGAAAAGATCATGGATTCTATCTACTAATCAAGCAAGAATATTAAATCCTAACTATCACCTCAAAGAAGTGAGCAAGTGTGAAGTGTACATGGAAGTAATCCTACTATGATTCCTCTAGAATCCTATCCATCCTAGCATGCAAAAGGTCTCTTGGTGTCTTAGTCAAGCCAACTAGTGTCTAGATCTCTCTACAACACAAGGTAAGCTCTATTGGATGTCTAGATCTCTCTACAACTTCCAATACTCCAATTAAGAGGTCTAGGCTAATATGCAATTCTCATTGGTCATACTAGCAATATATCAAACACTTGGTATGCATAAGGTTCTTATAGCTCAATTCACATTTCATAGCTAACCATATAAGCCATACATTCCAATTAAACAAACCAAACATTCATACAAGTCATTAATAAGAGAACTAATTCAACAAGATCACTAATTCATGCATATGATTAACAAGAGACTAAGTTCATCATAGTATTCATACAACCATGCAACAAGGAATTAGCCCATGGCTAATTGGAATTGGAAATCAACAATGAACAATGAAAACATCATGATTAACACTAATATGAAATGAAATACAAGAAATCTTACCAATTGTTGGAGAATTGAAATACAAGCATCAAACCTTGAAAATGCTATCTCTAAATCTAGAATGCAAAATACAAAACTGAACCGTAGAAACATAGCTTGAATCGAGAGAAGAACGTAGGAACAAACAGATCAAAATTCTGACTGACGGATCAAAAGTTATGGACGAAAGAAGATTGAATCTAACTAAGAACCCACTAATAACCTCTAATCTCTCTCTCTAAAACTACCTAATGATCTAACTAATGAAGATGATAATGCTTGGAAATCTGATCCTTGAGGTATTTATAGTGCCCACAATGCTTGGTCAAAAATGCCCTTCATTAAACGGGCGAAAAGACGAAACTGCCCTTCGAAAATTAGAAATCCGAGCCTTCGCACGAGCACATGCAGGTGGTCGCACGAACGCGGGCTCGTGTGAGTGTTCGTGTGACGCTTAGCCGCCCGAACCAGAGGGGTCTCGCACGAACGTGGCTTGTGGTCGCACGAACGTGGCCTGTGGTCGCTCGAGCCCGGCTTCGACTCGTCCGATCGATCCTCGACTTCTTATTTTCTTCATATCTTGAGTTCTAAAGCTCCGATTGACTCGATTCTTTTTCCGTTGCGACCCTCTCTTCGAACTCTTCGACATGGTATATCATTTGCCTCCATTAGATCAACTCATATTTTCTGAACTTTTACGAACTTGCTCGTCTTTTGCCAGTTTTTGCTCGTTTCCACTACAAAACACATTTCTTGCCACAAAATGGTTAATAGCACAATTTATACCAAATTAGGGTCAAATATGAACATAAGCACATCAAAACCATAGAGAAATGGATGCAAAAAGATGCAATTATGACCCTAATCATACCCCCAAACTAGATTGTTGCTCGTCCTCGAGCAACGAAGGATAAGATAGGGGAATAATTGTATCAATGAAGCATCAAGCACAAGTCAAATGCCATGAAAATATCAATCAATGTCAAGCAAATCTAGAATGCAATCTCATGTAATCAACTATCAACAATGAATCAATGAGCAAGATATCAAATCAATGAGTCAAGATCCTCACAAGATAAGTGTTTAGCTCAACCCTCAAGTGTTTAGGCTCACTCAATCATCACAACACATACACATACTACCATAAGCTTGGCTCAAGTCTACATTCTCCACCACTTGAAATGACAAATCAATCACACATCAATGATGACTTTCATAAGGTTGTAGTGTTGGATCTTTGGTAGGGAAAGAACATATGGATAAAAGTGACTAAGTATGATTAGTAAAGCTTAGAAGGAATCAAAGTAGAGATCATTCACCTCTTCATGCAATTTGCACTTTCTCTTCATGCTCTTTCAAAATCACATTTCAAAGAATCAATCTTCCCCTTTTTTCACAATTGTGAACTTACTCACAACACTAGAGTCAAACTTGACCATAATTTTTCAAAGAGTCAACCTTTTTCAATTTCTTGCAAGCACTTGCCTTTGAACCTTCTTTCAAATCTATCCATGCATAGAACTTCTTTCCACCTTGGCCACCAATTTCTTCATCATAACACCAATCTTCCTTCCTTCTTTTCACTCTACTAATCATAAGGACAAGAGAGTTCCAAAAAGGAAGGAAAATGGCTTAAAGTGTGGTTAGCCAAAGGAAAGGATAATAGGCACAAGATGGGTAGCAAAGGATATCAATATCAATGGTAGGCTCATAGGGCAAAGTGACTCAATATAGATCAAAGATGGCCACAAATCATATCATGTGAAATCAATGTCGAATGTAGTTTTAAACAAGACTAAAGCCAAGTTCTAGAGTATAATGCACATGTGTGGAACTCACATCAAAGAATATCATCCGTTCACAATTGAAACGGGCATAAATGGCTCAAAACTCACGGGTATAGGTTGATCAAGACTCATATCATATAAAAATGCTCAAATCATCAAAGTATTAAGCATCATAAAATCCATAGCAAACTAGACAAGACAAGAATTAAGAGATAAATCCACTACATCTAACATGAACTCTCAACTCATCCACACAATCATAAGCATATCTCACGCCACACTACTCTAAACTAGCAACAATATGGCAATCAATCAACAAGCAAAACAAGGCATTCACATGAGCATAAGGTCACAAGACATAAGAAAGCACTAGAAATCATTAAAAAGCATAGCATTGCAATGAGATTTACGAAACGAACACACCCCCCCAAACTTTTTTGGACCAAGGGTCTAAAAAGTTTGGCAAAGAGTGAAGAAAAGATCATGCAATGCACATATCAAAGCACAATACCACAAGAATCAACAATTAAGCTCTGTTGGTCCCGAAATGAGTATAATCAGTGTATGGGGGGGAATACACTGATGTCAGATTTTTC
>JAPKLY010000033.1:1068457-1115951 GCA_026898435.1 Prunella vulgaris | reverse complement strand
TGTCTCTTGTCCCATAGCATAAATAACCTTTTGCTTTGGACTTACATGATTCAGGTGATCTGAACCACGGCCTGAGTCAGGTCCTATGTACATTCAGCACAGCCTGATAGGTTATTCAGCCCAGTATGTGTAACCTTTTTGCTTCGGACTTACAGGATTCAGGTGAACTGAACCAAGGCCTAAGTCAGGTCTTCAGTGCATTCAGCACAGCCTGATAGGTGACACTTACTCTTCACTGACTGACTTCTGTCCTGAGTATGCTTAGTGTACTCAGTAGAAACATCAGCCAATGGTACTTCAGGATTGACTTTAGGATGAATCAGCAGGCTTCGATCTTCAGCTTCAGAACAGACAATCTTAAGCGAGACTGACTGACTCCTTCAGGATGGTTTACACTTCAGACTTCAGTAAATTGGGTCGACTCCAATATTCTTCAGTCTTCAGCATGGTCCACCTGTACTGAATCTCTAACATAACTATCCTGAATTGTTTTATCCTGAACAGCTATACTTAGGCAAATTCATCAGGGGTTTTGGGATTTAATCAAAACACTCAGATTGTCCCAACAAGCTCAAAATAGCAATCTACCATCAAGCGAACTAAACCTAAGAATAGAAGCAAATAGGGAGAGAAGTGTAAAAACATACCTTGAGTTGGGATTGAGAATAGGAGAGTGACTTGCCACTTACATGAGAATGTCCATCTTGGCCAAGTAGGAAGAGAAATCTCCTCATCACACCTTTCTAGAGCTCACAAATCACATCAATTATCATTGCAATTCAAAATTTAAAGAACGAACACACCCCCCCAAACTTTTTCGGATCAAGGATCCTAAAAGTTTGGAAAAGAGTGATGAAAATAGGATTTACAAAGAATCAATGAACAAAAAATGCATGTATAAGCTCAAGTAGACCAAGAAAATGCCATATATACAACAGGCAACACCCCCAAACTAGGGTAGGTCACATGCACCAATCAAGGTAAGAGAAGACACTACCTCATATCAATGTTCAAGAAGTCCAAAACACATCCCTAAGCTTCAAATTCCTTCATTAAAACAACTAGCAAACAAAATATCTAACTACCAAGCAAACAACAAAACAAGCAACATTTTTTTTAAGGATAGGTTGCCTCCCATCTAGCGCTTGGATTTAACGTCCCCTAGCCGGACGACACCAATGTTAGCTAAAGGGCCACGGATATTTGGCATTCCTCCCATTATACAACAATATCAAAGCTTCAAAATCAAGGAAACAAGTAGGATTTCTACCCCATACACCCGTTTTCCTTGTCAATTTATATTTGTAAGCACAAGAATTTTCCTCTTTTCTTCTCAAAACACCATTCCACCCCCATTTCCTACAATGAAATAGATTCAAGAGGATTCTTAATTCAATTTTATTATCAATCAACTCTAGAGGCAATACAAATTCACAATGAACAACATTCTCAATAAAAGCACAAGTAGAAGAGTGTAAGAGTTTAGAAATGCTCATTTCATCCTTAAGCTCATCTTCTACTTCATCTTGTTGTTCTTCTCCATTCATGCTCATGTCCCATAGTGGACATTCATCTTCCTCTTTTTTGACGAGTTGAACGTCCTCTATCCTCTTCACCACAATTTGGTCCTTTTTATCATCCTCCCATTTTTTTTCTCCTTCATCTTCTCCTTGATTCCTATCAAGTCTAACACAAGAAGTAGAATCATAAATGTCCATATTAAGAGATATAGAATGAATAGTGAAAGAAGAAGGATCATAAGATCCTTTATCATTATAATGCAAGATTATCTTGAAGTCTTCATCATTCAAATCTTTATTCTCTTCAAGAAATCAATCAATTTGATCATATACGTCTTCTTTTGGTTGATCTTCTTCTTTCTCTTCTTTTTCTACTTCTTCTTCCTTATAAATGGAAGGAGGAGAAGGATATAAGTATGAACTTGGATAGGGAGAATAATAAGGATAGGGATAATGGTATGGATGGTGGTAGGATTGTTGAGGTGGAGATTGATATGGAGATGGTGTATATGGATGAGGTTGATATGTGGATGGTTGAGGAGGGTATGTGTATTGTGGAGGATACGAGTAATGGTTGTATCCATCCATCTTCAAGTAAGTTCACTCCTACAAAAATAAGCAAGTATCAACACTCACAAAGAATAGTCAAGAAAAACAAAGAAACAAAATAAAGAAAAGAAATGTAAACAATCAACACCAACTTAACAACGAAATCATTTCCCCGACAACGGCGCCAAAAACTTGTTTTGGCGTTGCCGAGACTCAAGGATGCTCAAGCAAACAAACAATACAAACCAACAACATTCAAAAACATTCAAGTAAACACACAACAACTCGCTCAACAAAGAGATCGTTTCCCCGGCAACGGCGCCAAAAACTTGTTTGCCAAAATCGTGATGATTTCCACGCAAGTGAACGTGGTCGTTGTTGTCGTGGCAAGTTAACCAAGTTAAATATCGAACACAGGGAAACGATGCGATATCAAGCAAGCATTGAATGTCTACAAGAGGCTAATAGCTAGGAAAGCAAGAAAAGATCATGGATTCTATCTACTAATCAAGCAAGAATAGTAAATCCTAACTATCACCTCAAAGAAGTGAGCAAGTGTGAAGTGTACATGGAAGTAATCCTACTATGATTCCTCTAGAATCCTATCCATCCTAGCATGCAAAAGGTCTCTTGGTGTCTTAGTCAAGCCAACTAGTGTCTAGATCTCTATACAACACAAGGTAAGCTCTATTGGATGTCTAGATCTCTCTACAACTTCCAATACTCAAATTAAGAGGTCTAGGCTAATATGCAATTCTCATTGGTCATACTAGCAATATATCAAACACTTGGTATGCATAAGGTTCTTATAGCTCAATTCTCATTTCATAGCTAACCATATAAGCCATACATTCCAATTAAACATACCAAACATTCATAAAAGTCATTAATAAGAAAACTAATTCAACAAGATCACTAATTCATGCATAGGATTAACAAGAGACTAAGTTCATCATAGTATTCATACAACCATGCAACAAGGAATTAGCCCATGGCTAATTGGAATTGGAAATCAACAATGAACAATGTAAACATCATGATTAACACTAATATGAAATGAAATATAAGAAATCTTACCAATTGTTGGAGAATTGAAATACAAGCATCAAACCTTGAAAATGCTATCTCTAAATATAGAATGCAAAATACAAAACTGAACCGTAGAAACGTAGCTTGAATCGAGAGAAGAACGTAAGAATAAACAGATCGAAATTCCGACGGACGGATCAAAAGTTATGGATGAAAGAAGATTGAATCTAACTAAGAACCCACTAATAACCTCTAATCTCTCTCTCTAAAACTACCTAATGATCTAACTAATGAAGATGATAATTCTTGGAAATCTGATCCTTGAGGTATTTATAGTGCCCATAATGCTTGGTCAAAAATGCCCTTCATTAAACGCGCAAAAAGACGAAACTGCCCTTCGAAAATTGGAAATCCGAGCCTTCGCACGAGCACGAGCACAAGCAGGTGGTCGCACGAACGCGGGCTCGTGTGAGTGTTCGTGTGACGCTTAGCCGCCCGAACCAGAGGGGTCTCGCACGAACGTGGCTTGTGGTCGCACGAACGTGGCCTGTGGTCGCTCGAGCCCGGCTTCGACTCGTCTGATCGATCCTCGACTTCTTGTTTTCTTCATATCTTGAGTTCTAGAGCTCCGATTGACTTGATTCTTTTTCCGTTGTGACCCTCTCTTCGAACTCTTCGACATGGTATATCATTTGCCTCCTTTAGATCAACTCACATTTTCTGAACTTTTACGAACTTGCTCGTCTTTTGTCGGTTTTTGCTCGTTTCCACTACAAAATACATTTTCTTGCCACAAAATGGTTAATAGCACAATTTATACCAAATTAGGGTCAAATATGAACATAAGAACATCAAAACCATAGAGAAATGGATGCAAAAAGATGCAATTATGACCCTAATCAGACCTAGGTTTTCATATTGACTCGTAGAGTCATGTATGAAAGCTACAGACCCCCATGCTCTAAGGTTACTTAGGTCAGGGTTTCTACCAGTCCATGGTTCATAAGGAGTTAAAGCGACTGATTTAGTAGGTACACGATTAAGCACATATGTAGCTGTAAGTAATGCATCTCCCCAAAAAGAGATAGGTAAATTTGCTTGTGCCATCCTAGACCTCACCATTTCTAACAATGTTCTATTCCTTCTCTCAGCCACACCATTTTGTTGAGGTGTGTTAGGAATAGTCAATTGTCGAATAATCCCTTTTTCATTACATAATTCTTTGAATTGATCGGAAAGATATTCACATCCCCTATCAGTTCTTAAAACTTTGATAGTTTTGTCCTTTTGATTTTCAACTTTGTTTAGAAAACATCTAAAACAATCCAATGCTTCAGATTTGTGAGAAATAAAAAAGACATATCCAAAATGTGAATAATCATCAATAAATGTAATGAAATAGTACGATCCATGTCGGGCTCTTACATTAACAGGACCAAAAATATCATAATGAACTATTTTCAATGGAAGTTCGGATCTTATGGCTTTGCCAAATGATTTTCGAGTCATTTTCCCAACAAGGCAGTGTTCACACTTAGATAGCTCGACTTTTGAAGTAAGGTTCAATAACCCTTCTTTTATAAGACTGTTCATCCTATCTTGCCCAATATGACCTAATCTAGCATGTCAAATGTTTACATTTAAACAAACAGTACTAGAAGAATATGCATTTAGCGAATATGAATAAATCATCATAATACCTAAAGGATGTTCGATTACAATTTAAAACCATAAAACCATCATACATAGATCCATTAAAATAACACACATTATCCATGTTAATAAAAACTGAGTCTTTAGTAAACAATACATCATATCCTAATTTAAGTAAAACTGAAATATATACAAGATTTCGATTGATATCAGAAGCAAATAGTACATCATGTAGAATAAAAGCTCGCCCATTGTCAAGGTCAAGTTTGCAAGTTCCAAGTCCTTTGACTTCAACACGAGCATTATTTCCTACATATCCATCTTGTCCCCTGTGGAACACGATGAAAATCAACAAACGCTCCCGTGTCTCTTGTTACATGGTCTGTTGCCCCTGAGTCTATAATCCACATAGGAAAAGATTCAGTTAATAAGACAGTACTAGAGACATTTATAAAACTTGAAATAGAATTAGATGGATCTACCTGGTCCCTCTTGGGCTGAGGGCATTCCCTAGAAAAATGACCTAGCTGAAGACAGTTATAGTAAGTCATTTTTCTCTTATCCCTCTTATTCTTTTTCACACACTTCTTTTTCCCTTATTTTCATCAGTTTTGTTTTGTGCATTGTTCACTAGCTTATCATTGTTAGATCATTTATCCTTCTTCCCTTTCTTCCAGTTCCTCTTTCTCTTGAAGCCCGAAGCTTCTTTGGAACTAGAACCAACATAGAAGGCAACAGAAGACAATTTGATAGCTACTAGCCTTTCATCTTCCAGCTCCACATGTCGAGCTGCATCACCAAAAGTTCTAATACTTTCATTGTGGGTCAAATTGACTTTAAGATGTTCGTATTAATTTGGTAGCGAGTTTATCAGGGCTTGGATATGTTGTTCATCAGAAAGAGCGCGACCAGCAGTTTTAAGTTTGAGGATCATATTCGACATTTCCCTAAGGTGTTGTCTTATGTTATGATCTGGCTTTTTCTTATAAGTGTCAAACTTTATGGTCAACTGTCTCAGTTTGCTAACAGATGTTCCACCATATTTCTCATATAGATAAACCCAGATATCATGCGCAGATTTTTGTTGTTCACACTCATGTATCATTTCATTGATCACCGAACTAACTAGGATACCGCGTGCAGTGGAGTTCTTTTTCTTCCACGCAAGGTAAGCCTCTTGGTCTCTCCTTCCTTGATTACAAGTTCCAACTCCTGGATCTTCCATGAATTGGTTTATAGCATCAAGTGTGTCTTGCTCGTCCAAGACGTACCATATCTTATGATGCCAAGTGTCATAATTGTCCCTATTTTGAGTTTTTCTCCTTTATTAAGCTCAGCTACTATTGATTTTGAAGCCATTGTATTGAATGTTCTCTTTGTCATCAAGTATTGAATGTTCACAAAGGCTAATAGCTAGTGAAAGCAAGAAAAGATCACGGTTTCTATCTACTTTAGCAAAGCAAAAGTAAATCTAACTATCACCTCTAGGAAGTGAGCAAATGTGGTGTGTGTGCATGGAAGTACTCCTACTGTGGTTCACATAGTGTCCTATCCATCCTAGCATGCAAAAGATCTCTTGGTGTCTTAATCAAGCTATGACTCTAACTAGTGTCTAGATCTCTCTAACAACGCAAGCTAAAGGGCTCTATTAGGTGTCTAGATCTCTCTACAACACCCAATACTCTAATTAAGAGGTCTAGGCTAATATGTAATTCTCATTGGTCATACAAGCCATATATCAAACACTCGACATACATAAAATTCTTATACGAGATTCAATGAATAACTCAATTCTCATATTATTGCTAACTCATATAGGCTCATACAATCCAATTAAACATCCCAAGCATTCATTTAAATCATTAATTAAGAGAACTAATCCATCAAGATTACTAATTCATGCATAGGATTAACAAGAGACTAAATTCACCATAGTATTCATACAACCATGCAACAAGGAATTAGCCCATGGCTAATTGAAAATGGAAATAAACAATTAGCAATCTAATCATCATTACTAAACACTAAAACAATAGAATTCAAGAGAACTTACCAAATGTAGATGGAATTGAAATACAATCATCAAACCTTGAGATGCTATCTTCTAATCTGGAATGCAAAATACAAAATCGAATTGTAGGAATGTAGCTAAGATCATGACTAAGCTAATGAAATAAACAGATCGTCGATCCAACGGGTAGATCAAAAGTAATTGTAGAAAGAAGCAAGAGATTAACTCCTAAACTAATTGGTAACTACCCAATTCTGTCTCTAAACTAATCTAAGAAAATGGAAAATGGTAAAAGTTCCTCTCAAATCTGAAACCATGAGTATTTATAGTATCCACAATGATTAGACCAATGTGCCCTTCATTAATCGCGTGAAAGTATGAGAATGCCCTTGAAAATGCCAATTCCCAGACTCGCGCTCAGACGGACCAAAGGTGTAATGGTCGAGCGCCGGTGGTCACGTGGTCGAGCGCCTAGGATCTTGACCAACAGGTGAAATCCGCTCAGATGTAGAAGGTCATCCGCTTGGACATAGAAGGCCATCCGCTCGGACACAGTGTATCTTCGATGTCCGATTTTCGACTTTTGCATTTTCAATTCCATGGCTTGTCCGATCTTCCTAGGGTCTCCAATTGAGTATTTTTGACATCTCCATGAGCTCGGATTCCATCATTTCACCTCCTATAGTCGGAAATTTCTCATTTTTGCTCGTTTACACCTATAAAACATATTTTCTTGCCAACAAAGGGTCAATAGCACAATGTATTGCATTTTAGGGTCAAATATGAACATAAACTCATAAAAACCATATAGAAATGGATGAAAAAAGATGAAATTATGACCCTAATCACACCCCCAAACTAGATTGTTGCTTGTCCTCGAGCAACGAAGCGATAAAATAGGGGAATAATTGTACCAATGAAGCATCAAACACATAATCAAATGCCATGGAAGTATCACTCAATATCATGCAAGTCTCGAGTGATATGTCAATCAACTATCAACAAAGAATCAATAAACAAGATATCAAATCAATGAGTCAAGATCCTCACAAGGAAGTGTATAACTCAACTCTCAAGTGTATGAGGCTCTCTCTCTCATCACACAATGTACATATACTACCATATGCTTGACCTAAGTGGAAGAGTCTAAGGATTTAGAAATACTTATTTCTCCTTGAAGCTCATCTTCCCCTTCATTTTGTTGTTCTTCTTTAATGATGCTCAAGTCCATGAGTGGACATTCATCTTTCTCTTCTTGATCATCCTCCTTTCTTCCTCTTGAATCTTCTCTTTCCTTATCCTCCACTTCTTGTTCTTGATTCCTATCCAGGGGTGGAGCAAATACCGAAAATACCGATATACCGTACTTATCATACCGAAAATACCAAATTTAACGAAAATTTCAGTACGGTATGATACCATACTGATATTTTCGGTACGGTATCGGTATAGAATTTTAAAATTTTCGGTATACCGGTATATACCGAAATACCAAAACATTTTTGGTATAAACCGATATATCGGTATACCAAAACTATTCCGGTATACCAATTATTTTCGGTATACCAAAAATATTTCAGTATCTCGGTATACCGGTATATACCATTTTGGTAATTTAATATTAAAATTTAATATTAAATTTATTTTTATTTAATTAAAATTATACTTCAATTATTTCGGTATGAACCGGTATGACGGTATATACCGGTATGGGCGGTATACCGACATAGTCGGTATTTCGGTATGGATCGGTATTTCGGTACATATCGGTATATATCGAGATATCAGTACAGTACGGTATACCGAAATTTTTGGTATGGTATGCGGTATGCATTTTTGGTATACCGAAATCCAATGTACCGAAAATTTCAGTACGGTATCGGTATACAAAAATGCATACAGAAAATTTTGATACGGTATACGGTATGGGTGGTACGGTACGATATGGTACGGTATGTCAACCCTATTCCTATCAATGCAAACAAAGGAAGTATTATATTCAATATCATTATTAAGAGGGTTGATATCATGATCAAAATGATTAATAAGTAGATTAGTGAAACTCATAGATTTGGAAGTTTCTTGAACACAAGGATCTTTGATCTCCTCAAACTCATCATCCTCATAGAGAGACTTCATAACCAAGTCTAAGGAATCATAAAAGTCCTTGTATTCATCATGAACATCATCTTCAAAAACATCCTCTTCATTATATTCCTTTTCATCTTCATCCTCTTCCTTTTCACTCTCATCTCTTTGTTCTTCTAATCCATCCTTCTCTTCTTCTTGATCCCTAATCAATGTAGCATGAGGATAAATATAACCAATATGATCAACAATAATAGAAATCTTATAATCAATATACGCATTAGAAGGATTAATAAAAAATTTAGCATTGAGACAATCTCATAAAGAAAGAGCTTTCTTCTCCTTATAATCATCATCAACTTCATCTTCCACATTCCCTTCTTCCCCCATACTTTCCACTTCCCCTTCAACTTCATCATCTAGAATACCCTCATCTTCCTCCTCACAATTGGCTTGGGTGCTCAATTGCTCCAAGTAGAGCCCTACCTTCTCGATTCGCACCATTCTAGCCTAATGTTCCATTTGGAACTCCAAGTTCGTGATTTGGTCACCTTGAGTTTACAAATTTGATCAAATTTCTTGTTTGTCTAATCAAAGTGCCTTTCATCTTCCATTCACATCTCTTCCAATTGCTTGAGAATTTGAGCTAGAGCCTCATCTAAATAGCTAGGAGGAGTTTCTTCTTGATGGAAGGGCATAGGAGGATATGGAGCGTAGGAGCATGTATCTTGGTAAGGAGTGTAAGAGCATGTATCTTGGTAAGGAGTGTAGGAATATGGATCTTCATATGAGTAGGAACATGTATCATCATAATGAGAGTAGGAATCTTAATATGAATATGGAGTAGAAGGATAAGATTCTTCTTGTGGAGGTAGTGGTTGATATGGGTGAGGTTGATATGTATAGGAATTAGGAGAACCGGTGTATCGTGGATACGTGTAGTGTTTGTATCCCATCTTCGAGTAAGCTCACTCCTACAAAAATAAGAAAGTATCAACACTCACCAAGAATAGTCAAAGACAAACAAAGAAAAACTAAGAAAAGAACATGTAAACATCAATATAAGCCTAACAAAGAGATCGTTTCCCCGACAATGGTGCCAAAAATTTGTTTGCCAAAATTGTGTCTCACGCAAGTGTACATGGTCGTAGTAGACGTGGCAAGGTAACCAAGTTAAAATATCGAACACAGGGAAATGATGCGATATCGAACAAAGGCTAATAGCTAGTGAAAGCCAGAAATGGTCATGTTTTCTATCTACTTCAACACGCAAAGTAAATCTAACTCTCACCTTATAACAAGATGAGCGAGTGAGTGATGTGTGTGCATGGGAGTAATCCTACTATGGTTCATCTAGTGTCCTATCCATCCAAGCATTCATAAAGTCTCTTGGTGTCTTAATCAAGTTATCTCTCTAACTAGTGTCTAGATCTCTCTAACAACACAAGCTAAAGGACTCTATTAGATGTCAAGATCTCTCTACAACACCCAATACTCTAATTAAGAGGTCTAGGCTTAAATGCAATTCTCATTGGTCATAAAAGCCATTAATCAAACACTTGGTGTGCATAAAATTCACATAAGAGATTCTAGGAATAAGCTCAATTCTCATATCTTGCTAATCCATATAGGCTCAAATTTTCCAATTATACATTCCAAGCATTCATACAAATCATTAATAAGAGAACTAACCCATCAAGATCACTTAATCATAAATAGGATGAACAAGAAACCAAATTACACCATAGTGTTCATACAACCATGCATCAAGATATTAGTCCACGGCTAATTGGAAATGGATATCAACAATTAACAATCTAAACATCATGATTATTAACTAAAACAAGAGAATTAAAGGAAATCTTACCATATGTAGATGAATTGAAATACAAGCTTCAAACCTCCAAATGCTAAGTCTTGATCCAAAGCTCAAAAACATAAATTGAACCGTAGAAATGTAGGAAATTCAATGGAGATTACAATGCAAAAAACGGATTAAAGATCTAACGGCTGGATCAAAAGTTATGGTAGAAAGAAGATTGAAGTCTAACTAAAAACCCACTAAGTAACCTATAATCTCTCTCTAAAACTACCTAATTCTCTCTCTAAACTAATCTAAGAAAATGGAATAATGAAGAAGATGCTTAAAAGTCTGATCCTTGAGGTATTTATAGTGCCCACAATGCTTAGACCAAAGTGTCCTTCATTAAAACGCGCAAAAAATGAAATTGCCCCTTAAAATTCGAATTTTGCCTTGGCGCTCGAGCACAAGCAGGTGGACGAGCAAGCTCGTGATCGCGCAGCTCTGCGCGCGCACAATTCTTGCGCGGACCCGAGCATCAGTACATGATCACCTCCAGCTGGACGCGCGATCTCCTTTAGCTGGGCGCGCGACCAAGCTAGCTCTGTGCCAGTCAATCCTCGACTTTCTCGTTTTCTTCATATCTTGAGTTCTAGAGCTCCGATTGACTCGATTCTTTTTCCATTGCGACAGTCTCTTTGAGATCTTCAACATTATACATCATTTGAACAATTTGGATCAACTCAAATAATCTGAACTTTATCGAACTTGGTCGTCTCTTCACATTTTGCTTGTTTTCACCTATAAACACAACTTTCTAGCCAACAAAGGGTCAAATGCACAAAGTATATCATTTTAAGGTCAAATATGAACATATACTCATAAAAACCATATAGAAATGGATGCAAAAAGATTCAATTATGACCCTAATCAGAGAGATCTAGACACTAGTTAGAGTTATAGCTTGATTAAGACATCAAGAACCCTTATGAATGCTAGGAGGGATAGGATACTAGGTAAACCATAGTAGGATTACTCTAATGCACACACATCACTCACATGCTCATCTCTAAGAGGTGATAGTTAGATTTTACTTTACTTTGTTGAAGTAGAAAGAAATCAAGACCCCTTTTCTTGCTTTCCTAGCTATTAACCTTTGTAAACACTCAATGCTTGCTTCATATGGCATCATTTTCCTGAGTTCGATATGTTATTACTTGGTTACCTTGCCACGTACACTACAACCACGTACACTTGCGTGTGAGCATGAAATTGGCAAACAAATTTTTGGAGCCATTGCCGGGAAAATGATCACTTTGTTGAGTTGGGATTGATGTTTGCATTACTTTTCTTTATTCTTGGTGAGTGTTGATACTTGTTTATTTTTGTAGGATTGAACTCAATTGAAGATGGACGAATACAACCACTACTCGTATTCTTCACAATACACATATTCTCCTAATTCATACATATATCAACCACCACCTCCACAAGAAGATCATTATCCTCCTAATTCATATGCAAATAAAGATTCCTACTCTTATTAGGATCCATATTCCTACTCTAATCATGATACTTATGAAGATCCATACTCCTACACTTCTTACCAAGATACATGCTCCTACGATCAAGATGCGTATCTCTACGATCCATCTCCTCATATGCCTTCCCATCAAGAAAACACTTCCTTAAGTGATTTAGATGAGGCTCTAGCCCAAGTTCTCAAGCAATTGGAAGAGAAGAGAATGGAAAATGAAAGACACTTTGAGGAGACCAATAAGAAGTTTGATGAAATATACCAAACTCATGGTGATGAAATCAAGGGTTTAGAGTTCTAATTGGGGCAATTGAGCCAACAAGCTTATGAGGTTTGTGAAGAAAAGTTGGAGGAGAAAGATGGGGGTAATCTAGATGATGAAGTTGAAAGGGAAGTGGAAAGTATGGGGGAAGAAGGGAATGTGGAAGATGAAGATGATCATAAGGAGAAGAAAGCTCTTTCTTTACGATATTTTATCAATGCTAAAATTTATACTAGTCCTTCTAATAATTTCATTGATTATGATATTCTTATTATTGATGATGATATTTCTTATAATATTCCTCATTTTGAATTGGTTAGGAATCAAGAAGAGGAGAAGGATGGACTAGAAGAGAAAAGAGAAGAGAGTGAAAAGGAAGAGGATAAAGAAAAAATTGAGAGTGAAGAGGATGTTGATGAAGAAGATGATCATGATGAATACAAGGACCTTTATGATTTCTCTGACTTGGTTATGAAGTTTCTCTATGGTGAAGATGAGTTTGAGGAGATTAAAGATCCTTGTGCTCAAGCAACTTCTAAACCTAAGAGTTTTACTAATCATCTTTATAATTACATTGATCAATGATATTATTCCTTTTAATGATGATATTGAGTATGACATTCCTCTTGTTGAAATTGATAGGAATCAAGAACAAGAAGTGGAGGAGAAGGAAATAGATGATTCAAGAGAAGGAAATGAGAAAGGACAAGAAGAGGTAGATGAAGGTCCACTCATGGATATGCGTATCATGGAAGAAAAATAACAATATGGAGTAGAAGATGAGCTTAAAGATGAAATGAGCATTTCTCAACCCTTAAACTCTTCTACTTGTGCTTTAATAGATGATGTTGTTTATTGTGAATTTATCTTACCTCTTTAATTGATTGATTATAAGATTGAATTGAGGATACTCTTGAAAATTTCTGATAGTATGAGAAGGGTGTGGATATGGTTGAGAAGAAATGAGAAATATGCATGTGCTTACAAGTTAAAATTTATAAGGAAAGTGGGTGTATGGGGTAGAAATCCTACATGTTTCCTTAATCATGAAACTATGAGAGTAGAGTATGATGGCAAGAATGATATATATCCTTGGCCATTTAGCTAACATTGGTGTCATCCAGCTAGGGGACGTTAAATCCAAGCGCTAGATGGGAGACAAGTCATCCTAAAAAGTTTCTTGCTTATTAGGTATTCTTTGTAGTTTAGGAAGTGTTTAATTGTCTTGATTTGCTTAATATGAGGTAGTGAATTCTCTTACATTGGTTGGTGCATGTGCTTTATCCTAGTTTGGGGGAGTAACTTCTTGGTATATATTGTGTTTCTTGGTTGAGTTTAGCTTGTATATGCTTTTATTGTTCATTGCTTCATTGTAAATCCTATTCTCCTCACTCTTTTCCAAACTTTTAGGATCCTTGATCCGAAAAAGTTTGGGGGGGGGGGGGTGTGTTCGTTCTTCAAATTTTGATTTGCAATGATAATTGATGTGAATTTTGACACCACACACTACCTTGACACCAATAGATTCTTGATCCAATGGTATTTCATCATGTATACTACGCTGAATCTTAACTGAGCAACTTCCCAACTCTTCTGTTTTTACCTTGTGTACATCACTTTTCAAAACTAATTCTTCTAGTCTCCGTATTCATTCTTCTTGCTCAATATTTCTTTTCCTTTGAGCTATCAATTCCATCTCATCTTGCTTGTACAAATCAGAGTTTGAGAGTTTATTGCTATGATGGTGAAAATATGTTGATGGATTGATGACACCTCCAACCCCCCTCAAACTCCCAGAATGTTCTTTTGATTCAAGAGATTGTGAAAGAATACCCCCTTCAACTTCATAATCTGAGCCACCATTTTTCTTTTGATCGATAAAACTAAACTGTAATAGCAGAAGATATTATGAACTTCACACAAATAAAATTTCAGAATACAACCATTGTCATTATTAAATTATGTAATATAGTCAAAAATCAAGAGTGCCAAGAAAATTTCCAATCATTCAAACCCAGGACATTTCAATTTCTTACGTAAAGAAAAAAACATTTTAAGTGCTGAGACAGACACTTTAAATAGATCAGGGGCCAGGGCACTAGTTCTTTCAGTCAGGCACATATACAATTTTTTGAAGTTAAAAATATACACACATATTAACTTACAATTTTTTCTGCTTTTTCTTTTAATTCATCCCTTTCCAACTCCCCATCTTCATTCTTTCGTCCTTCTAGCCAAAGAGTGGCTCTATCAATGTCATTATCTCCATATAGCAATGATTCCTTCATAAAAAGAACATCAATTATGGAAAAAAAATTATAGTATATAATAGTAAATATTGTGATTACTTACATTCTCCTTAGCATAACGTGCATAACTTTTCGAGCAAGGCGATGAGGAAATTTATTTTTTTGTGCAACTTCCTTGTGTTGGTTGCTCATTTTCTAGAATTGAGAAAATCCAAGTAAAATACATGAATAATATTAGTTAGTTTAAATATGTATAATAATCGGATATACGTATCAAGAATCTTTCCTTGAAATGTTCTGTCAATCGACTTATCACGAAATCTCTCCAAACAATTTCATCAATTTCAAAATCTTTTGGTGGTGTATTCAAGTCTGGAGTGTTGATCCTTTTGTAAACAAACTCTTTTGTTAGTTCTACTTTGAACTGCCTCCATTTGACACCCGCTGAACTCAAACAAACTTTTCTCCGCACACGTTCAATATTAAATGTCAACTAACAATAAAATAAATATATAAGATATTTATCAAAAAATAAAATAAATATAAAACATATGAAATTACTTACAGTCACAACATTCCATATTTGTTCCTTGACTTCCTCTGGTACATGCTTCCAAGTTGGGTATGTGATTTTAACATTCTTTCTTACAGTCACACCAATAAAGCTTTGCAACTTAGCACCACTTGAACCAATGGGTTGTCCAAAATCATTGAAAGTTACTTCTGTTCTTTTTCCTTCATGTCTACCCTGAACAAGACAATGCATGTGGGTACGTCCTCTTTTATTAGCAGCAATTGGTCTTATATCCTCAGCATCGTCTGCTATATCTTTCTCAACCTCATTAACTTGATCAATACTCGCTCTTGCATTATTCTTCTGTTCCTCAACCTTATCAACAAGATTCACTTTAGTCTTCTTACGAGGTGCCATATGCACAAACCTGTTAATAAGAAAAGTTTAAATTAGTTGACAGAAGTGTTATAGTTAATATTGAATAGATGTTTAAATTAAGACTACATACTAAAAGAAACTTAGTGAATACATATAAATTACATCAATATTACATAAGAAAAGATAATGAATACATACACAAGTAAATTAAGCAACTACATTGTCAACCCAAACCCCATCACAATCTTGATGAATGCATGCCGGTTCATCTCCATCTGTCATACTAGTATCAACTGAATGCAGCCCTTTGGTAAAACATTGATGGTGGATTGCAGTCTCTTCTAACTCACCATCATTTGTGTATTCAAAGTACTCCTTCGTAGGAGTTTCAAGCACAACTAACCATGCATGGTCTTTGGGGTCCTCAATGTAAAAAACTTGTTTTACTAGACTACCCAAAATAAATGAATCATCTTTGAATCCAACTTTGTTGAGATTTACCAATGTCAACCCAAGATCATCCCCTTTGATTCCACTTCTATTATCCACTCAAATACATTTAAAAATTGGAATCTGAAAGTCATAGTAGTCTAATTCCCATATTTCATCAATAAGTTCATAAAATATCATATCAGACACAATAGGATTTTTGTCTTTTACACTAGCAACTTGCATGATCTTTGCAACTAAGCTTACTCCTGAGTTTTGTACAACTCGTGCATTATCACGCTCTTTTGTATGATAAATAACTCCATTTAAGGAGTAACTTTGATACTTGAACACTCTGTTACTAGGTCCCTTTGCAAGGGCCTTAATCTTTTCTGATACTTGTTGCCTAGAATGTTGAGTTTCATTTGCAACCTATATTTCAAACAATGATAGTAAATATTATAATTAAAACTGGAGTATTTTTTTAAAAGTATATAATGCACAAAGCGGTAATTGTTGGAAGCTTACATGATCACGAAACTAAGAATTGAATAATTTATTGTGCTGCTCATGCAACCATTTTTCAGATCTTGCTTTTTGGCCATATGTTGACTTCAAACATTGCATGTGTTCACTGCCAACATAAAAAGTGTGAACTAGCTAGACACTTGAACCAAATGGAACAAAATTCCATTATTATAATATAGATCAATTACCTGACATAAGGGTCTATCTCAACATCGTTTGTCAACACATGAAGATGTGCTTGCCCTAACTCCTTAGGACCAATAACACACACTTTTTAGGTAGGCATGTGTCTATTGAGTTCCAAGGTTTAATGCTTTAGTGGAATTCCAATAGGTTGCACATTTGACAAATAATCTGAGCAAAATTCCACTGCCTCTTCTGCAATATAACATTCAGCGATGCACCCTTCCGGTCGAGATCGACATCGTACATAACTCTTAAAAACTTTCATGCACCTTTCAAATGGATACATCCATCTATACCAAACGGGTCCACATAACCTCACCTCCCGCACAAGATGAACCATTAAATGAATCATGATATCAAAGAATGATGAAGGAAAATACTTCTCCAAAAGGCACAATGTTGTCACAATGTTGTCTTGCATATCGTCTAATGTTGAAACATCAATCACTTTGTTGCACAAGACATTGAAGAAAAAACATAACCGTGTGATTGTGCATCTAACATCATCTGGCAAGACACCACGGATTACCACGGGGAGTAAATGTTGCATTAATGTACGACAATCATGGGACTTAAGTCCAACGAGCTTCAAATCCTTCATTAAGACCAAGTTATGAATGTTGGATGAATAACCAGTAGGCACTTTCATTCCATACAAGGAGGAGCAAACTTTCTTTTTCTCTTTCTTACTTAATGTATAAGGTGCGGGTGGCAAATACGTTTTCTTTTCCCCCACGAATGGTATCAACTTAGGCTTCACTTTCATCTCTTCAAGGTCTTGTCTAGCTGCTAATCCATCTTTTGTTTTACCTGAAATATCTAGCAACGTACCAATGAGACTCTCACATACATTTTTCTCAATATGCATCACATCCAACACATGTCTAACATGTAAATGTTCCCAATACTCGAGATCAAAGAAAACAGATTTTTTCTTCCAATATACATCATCCTCTTTTGACTTGCAACCCTTCTTCCCCCACTTGCACTTAACTCCAACAACTCTTTTTAAAATATCAGTGCCACTCAAGGGTTTTGGTGCAGCGTCAAGCTCTTGCTCCCCATCAAATGCCTTCATTTGCCTTCGATAAGGATGATATTTATTAAGAAACCTTCTATGACCCATGAATGATATTTTTCTACTATTTTTCAACCACTTGGAACATGTATTCTCACCACAGACAGGACATGCATGATATCCTTTCACAACACACCCTGAAAGATTTCCATAAGCTGGAAAATCATTAATTGTCCATAACAAGACAACTCTAAGGAGAAAACTTTCATTCCTATAGGAATCATATGCATCTACTCCTGTCCATAAAATTTTTATGTCATCAATCAAAGGTGCCAAAAATACATCAATATCATTCCCTGGCTGCTTGGGACCAGCAATCAATAAAGTGAGCATCATGAATTTCCTCTTCATACACAACCACGGAGGAAGATTGTACGTGATCAATATAACTGGCCAACAACTATATGTAGAAGTCATAGTACTAAAAGGGTTGATCCCATCTGCTGATAAGGCCAATCTCAAATTTCTAGACTCAGAAGAAAAATCTTGCCACTGATGATCTACTAACTTCCAAGATGGTGAATCAGCAGGATAACGTAATTTACCATCACAAACCCTATCATCAGCATGCCAAGTTAACTCTTTTTCCATTTCTTTGTTTCGAAACATTCTTTGAAATCTAGGAATGGGAGGAAAATACCACAAGACCTTCGCAGGAACTCCTTCATTTATCTTGTTATCCCTACCCACTTTCCATCTTGAGGCCTCACATGTTGGACAACTTTTAAGATCTGCATATTCCTTACGATATAGAACATAATCATTTGGACATGCATTAATTTTCTCATATCCCAAACCCAATGCAGCCAAACTCTTCTTCGCCTTTCTCATAAATGAAGGCAATTCATTGTTGTCAGGGAGCATATCCTTGAATAATTCAAGTAATTCATTCATACTCTTATCACTCCAACTATATTTGGCTTTCACGTTGTACAATTTGACAATTGCAGACAACTTTGTGAATTTTATGCATCCAGGATATAAAGGTTTCTCAGCAACTTCAAGTAATGTTACAAAATTACTTGGATTATCAATGTTTTCATATGCATCTCGAACCATATCGTCTAAAGGTTCTTCTGGAAAATGATCATGTTTATCTCGTTTGTTTTCATCATTTCCATGAATTGGAGACTCATTCTTTTTCTCTCCATGAAATATCCATGTAACATATAATCTATCCACACCTTTAGACAATAAATGGGCCCTTACTGTATTAACTTTCAGCTTCTTCATATTCCCACATTCTGCACACGGACAATGCATTACATTAGGATCACCAATATTTTGCTTCACGAATTGCATGAATAGCTCTACTCCAAATCGATACTCACGTGACAATCTATCCTTAGACATCCATTCTTTATCTGTCTTTTACAAGGACCTAATTTTAAGTATTATGGAGAATAAATTTAATTTTTAATAAAAACTTTTAAGTATTCAATTATGCAACGATGAAGGCCTAAGTCCTACTAAATTATTTTAGTATAATACTTATGACATATCCAGCAAATATAAATTGAATTTCATACACAATTATTCCTTAAAGAAAAAAAGATAGTAGCATATTTTGCCTATAAGTAATCATTTTCTAACATCCATATATCACTTTCCACAACCAAAAGAAGAATTATTTTAGAATTAACAAGAACATATTTCTAGAATTATCTCAATTCAATGTAATATAATTTTGTCATACAGGGGAAGATGAATGAGCTAATGACTAATGAGAGAACCAAAAAATGTGATTTTATCAAATCCTTAAACATTCAAATATGCAATCTATAATACAACACAAAATCTCTGTGAAATCAGCAAATTACATTCCTCATCATGAATACAAATGAACATTGGCAGCAGGTATCACAAATCAAAATTAATTGATTACAACTAGCATTTTTTTTGTTAAGATATAAGTAACGTTGCTCAAAATATATTAGTGAGACTGCAAATGAAAATAGAGTGGGAAACCTACCTATAAATAAAGAAGAAATACTTGTTCCAGTGTATAATGCTTCTTCCCCTATTTCTCTTCCTTGCTTCAGCTAGTTCCTGGAAAAGGATAATACAATGAAGTATTAACATTAGTTTTTAACAAAACAACAATTATTTAGATGATGTTAAATCTTAAATTTGGCATAGTGAATGGAATAAATGTATATATACATATATATATATATATATATATATATTTATTTATTAAAGAGCCCCACAATTTCTAAATGATATTATACATATATGAGAATATATATACATATATACAGTAACAATTATTTTCAATCACACAAACAGTGGAGTGAGTTAATTAGAAAATAGTGTTGCTGGGAAAATGGTAAAGTGAAATTAGAAAAACAAGGAAAAGATGAACTGCAAATAGTCACTGATGACTTTTCTCTTATATCTTTCCATGGGTTGCTAATGCAATAAAATAAGATATCACAATAGCATGTCACCTCACATACTTACAAACTTGATAAGTTTACAGTTTCACACTATTCCCCTAAATTTAAAATACTACCGTGTCTTACAATGCTAAATAATTACTTCAAAAATTGCTCAAAATAGAATTTAGGTAGGAATTAACAGATAGACGGGTATGCCATATGCAACCAAACATTAATTAAATATCTTTAAGTCTACCTAAGTTATTTAACCCAACATACATATGAGATATACATTAATTACTAGGGTTTAAAATGCCCAAAAAAACAAGCTCCTAACCACACAATCTGCCATTAAAGTACAGACACAACAGCAAATATCACAAACCAAGCAGTCCAATTAATGAAAAATTTTCAAACAGGGGCTGGAATCGAGGGGAAAAAGTGTCAAAAGAAACACAGGGGCTTGAAACCGATTTAGGGCTTACTTGCTTAAAGAAATTCAGAGGACGTGGAAGTCAAACTATGACAGTGAACGCACATCGGCAGAAACATGGTAAGTATTATTTCGTGGACTATTATATTTAGTTGTTTCTATATATGTATATACACACAGTAGGTAACTAAAGCTCTGAAATTTTCATATATATATATATATATATATATATATATATATCATATGAATATTGTGTGCAGAGGCAAGCATGTGTGTGCGAAAGAAAGTGAAGCAATCCTTTTTTTTTTAAAAAATTCTGAAAACAACACTTATTAATTAATTAATTACTTGCTTTAGTGGACTGAAGATGCAAGACATCTTTTCATAATTTGGATTTAATTTTCAGTTCTAGAATTGTGTAACTCAATTAATTAGTTTCACACTACATTCACTTAATTAGTTCCAGGAGGACGGGGGAGGTAAATAAGAATATGAAGTGTTACCAAATAAAATACACATAAGAAGATGAGACCTCTGCCAGTAATTAAATTAATGCCAGCAGTGAATAAATATATCATATCAACCCATGGTAATATCCAAAACCAAAACTACGCAATACATAATGAATATGATTAGATGAGATTCAAATGCAAAATAGCTGCACTCGGATTTTTGGTAATATCACACATTCAATTAAGCAAATGTACTCGGGGAAATCTTAAATAAGGAGACAACAAGTTGAAAACCTAATTTCGAATTTAGGGCTTACTTGATGAAGGGCAGAGGCCTTGGAAGATGTCAACGGCAGATGGCAGCGCAAACCAGGCACACGGTTGGGCGGCGAACTCGTAGCAGTGGGCAGTAAACACTTCACATATAAACGACATGAACTCATAGCAGTGGGCGGCGAATGTGTACCACCGGGCAGCGGAAGTAAACGAGTAGGCAGTAGATAGGAATCGAGCAGACGGCGGAAGTTGGGGTTGAATCAAAATTTTAGGGATGAAGTTGGGGCTAGGTTAAATTTTGGGGAGCCAGATCTCGTGTTTTCTTGGTGAAATTAGAAGAAAACGTGTTTCCTAAAAAACACTTTCTATCTAATTTATGTATTAAATTTAATTAAGAATTAAAAATAAAAATAATGCAATATAACATCACCTCTTTAACATCAGTTACTAAAGAACCGCAGTCTATAAGTTCCGCCCTTATACCTTTAACTACGGTTAACTCTATAACATCAGTTTTTTAACTTTTAACTGCGGTTTTTTTAAAAACCGCTGTTATTCAAGTGCTGTTAAACACTAATTTTGGCATAGTGACAACTAATCAAACATGATGAACATGGGCAAAACCAAAGAAGATCAGTACAAAAGAAGAAGAATCATTGACCAAACAAAAGATGGCCGAGCAGCAGTGCCAGAGAGGAAAGGACGAGCAGCTCACCTGCTCGCCCAACCACCTGATCAGCTCACATGCTTGCCTATTTGCACATAATGGGCGAGCAGGTCTTGTAATTCTTCTGATGGGCGAGCAGCTCACCTGCTCGCCCAACGAGCTGGTCGCCCGACATAAAGAGCTGCTCTCCTGATTTGGTGATGATCACCTAGACCTTGTTTTCATCATTTTTAGCCAATTTTCTATTGTAATTATCTTATATAAACGGTTAGGGATACTTCTAAGCTTCTCATGAAGCGTGGCAAAGTGTGTGCCACCACCTGCTTGTAGAAATGCCTATAAATATGCCCCCAATTTCTAATTTATGCAAGTTTTCTCTACCTTTGCGAAGCCCTGTCGAAATCTTTCCAGAATTTAACACTTTGCAATTCTGGTAAACCGATTTTAATCAGTTGTTAGTGAAATCGCACTCGAAAGCCACATAAACGCTTCCTTTGCGGAGATTTCATTAACAATTTGGCGCTAGAGGAAGGGCCCTGAACCTCCGGTTGCTGGATTTTGTTGGATACTGGAGTGGAAACTACAAAATTTGAGTTCTGGATGAAAATTTATGACCTGATCGCTCAAAGGAAAATAAGCTGTTCGCTTGAATGTTTGAAGGAACATAAGCTGTTCGCTTGTAGGCTTGAAGGAAACCTAAATGTTCGCCTATTGCTCAAGAAATAACATTACCTGGTCGCCTGTTTTCACCTGGTTGCCTATTTTCACCTGGTCGCCTGGTTTCACCTGGTCGCCTATTTTTCACCTACTCAGCTCAGTTGTTCGCCAGTACACCTGTTCGCCACTTTTCACTTGTTCGCCCAGTTGTTTATCTAACAGCATAACAGCTTAACCTACTTTGTGGAAAGCAGCTTACATTACGTAAAATATCGTGGGAGGTATCTCAACCAAGGATGACATCTCACGGGAGGAACAACGATCAGCCGAATCAAAGGACCCCGACACTTGAACACTCAACGGCAATTCAGGGTGTTGCAGGAAACCGACAACAAGCTGAACCAACTGGAGTTCCGGCAGCTCATGTGGGACAGAACTATATGCAGGGATTATCTGAACTTCGCCCATTCTTGCAGAACCCTGAAGATTTTTCACGGGTGACGGCTCTCTGTAAAGTGTTGAAAGAACAGCAGCAAGGTACAGCAGGTCCCTCTGGTACACGACCTGATCAGAGGCCTATTTTTCAAAGGGTTGATTAGTGTCCACCAGAGACCGAGGCTGACAGTGAACAAAAGAGAAGGCGTGAGGAGCATGGAAAACAGAAGGTAACTGATCGTTTGGGGCCAAAGATGGCAGACCGGTTGGGCCCCAAAGGTAGAAGAGCACAAAGCGTGATGGACGAGTCAAGTCATGGAACTCCACAAAGCAGACCTGTGGAGCGACGAGAGTACAGGTCGCATGGCCAACCCCTATCGCCCTATCGACCCCCAAGTAGAATACAAGAGATAGACCAAAGGAGAACAAATAAAGAACCAGAAGCAGACCAGAGAAGACCGAGTAGAGTACCAGAGGTAGATAAGAGAAGGCAGTATACAATCCGAGAAAGACTACGTTGGTCGGCGATGGAGAGGCTCAGCCCTGAAGGCGTACTGAAGGCCAGTATGATTCCAGCAAGGTTACACCCGAGTGACCGGGTATCTGGCTCCCCTCACCCAGAGCGAGAGGAACGGCCGCCCCTTCCAGGTGTAGAGCCTTCGGATGAAATCTTACGGTCAATGAAGAAGGTCATTGAAGACCTTCAGGCCAAAGTCTCGTTACGCCGGGAAGGCAGTCCAGCAGTACAGATCCCAGTTTCACCCCTATCAGCAGTAATACTTTCAGCACCTATTTCGCCAAAGATTCAGTTCCTGACTTCTAATCTGTATGAAGGAACTTCAGACCGAAGGTGCATGTGTCCAAGTTTACGGATTACATGATTTCTATGGGAGCGTCTAATGCGACCCAGTGTAGAAACTTTCCTCTCAAACTGGGGGATCATGCACACCGTTTATTTACAACGATGCCTCCTGCATCGATAACTTCTTTCATGCAGTTAAGTCGAGAATTCTTACTATATTTTTCTGGAGAAGCGTCCTGTTTTACCCAGAAGCATCGACTGGCAAATCTTATCCAGGAACCGGAGGAATCTGACCAGCAATTCCTTGAACGGTTTGACAAGATCTTGTTGAAGGGAGAGCCAGTCAGTGAAGATACCAAGGTGATTACAGTGATGACGGGTTTGAAAAAAGGTTCAGATCTGTGGAGAGAAATGCAGCTTGCGTGTCAGAAAACTTATGCGGAGTTTCGGAACAAGGCCGGGATTTATGTGGTCATGCAAGAAGCATTGAGGAAGTCTATAGGAAAAGGTAAAGAAGCACCAAAAGCGACAGTCAAGAGAGGCGGGGGAAGGTATCGAACCCCCAGAAATTTGAAATCCTTCGAGGGAGCTGACTTGGCAGAAAGACTTAACCAAGTCCTAACCGTGTCCATTGACCACGTCTTCAATGCGGTCAAGAGAAATGGAGCACTACCACCCGCAAGAAAGCTCAAGGTAGATCCAAAGAGGATGAACCCGAACAAATACTGCGGCTATCATCAGGCAATAGGACATTTCACGAGTGAATGTCAGGACCTATTGAGGCAGCTATGGAAGTTTTATGAGGAAGGTAAGTTGTCAGAATTTATGAAGAGACCACCAGGAAAAAGATCACGTGTGCCCGATCAGAGGGCGAATGAAGAGAGCAGCGAGAACGAGAACGAAGAAGGTGCCGATCCGAGACACCGGCCAGAGCAGTAAGCCCTACTCCCCTCGCTAGGACCAGTGCGAGATGTTTTTGTTTTGGAACCCGAGGTTGGCCGAGCCGACAGCTGTACAGATGGAAGGCCACCTCCGTTAAAGAGACAGAAGAAAGTCGAGCTGCGCGCTATTGACCAGATAAAAGTAACCGATGTGGGACCCTCCACCAAGCCTACTGCAGAGCTGACTTTTTCACAAAAGGACTTGGAAGGGATCATAACCCCACATAATGATTCCCTGGTCATAAGCGCGAAAATCATGAATGCACGAGTTCACAGACTGCTGGTCGACACCGGAGAGTATACGAACATTCTGTTAAAGAGCACTCTAGATCAGATAGGGGACTATGAATCCTATATTGAGAATTGTAATCACAGAATCGTAGGGTTTGGGGATGCAGTTACTATTCCCCTAGGCACGATCCTTTTATCTGTTGAACTTGTATCGGCCGACGATCCCAATAGGAGGCTGACGAGGCAAGTAGACTTTCTCATTGTAGACCAGCCATCCTCCTATAATGGGTTCCTCGGTCGACCTTTTTTACATGAATTTAAAGCAGCCTGTTCGACTTACTACTACTGTATTAAATTCCTGACACCAAATGGAGATGGCACAATAAAGGGCGATCAAAAGAAAGCCCGTGAATGTTTACTTCAGAATGCGCCATCGGTCACCTACGTACACATGATTGAAAGTCCTCCCCCACGCGCTGAACTGGAACCTGAGACATTGAGTGCTTCCCAAGTTGAAGCGGAACCAATGGAGGTTGATAACCCAGTTCACATACCAGAGAGTGCACCCAATCCTGTTGTACAAGTCCTAGTGGAATCAGAGCCTGAGAGGCATCTCAGAGGCGAACGCCCAGATGAATGCCTTCTTAGCCAAGATTTCGAACCTAGGCTTGATTGTGAATCGATGGAGATTGAAGACAAATTGAACGTGGATGGACCTATTCTAGATCCGAGGTGAAAAGAAAAGGGAAACCGCACCGCACCGATGGAAAAGTAAACATCTATCCAGGCTTATCCAGACAAAGAAGATCTAGAACTCTTCATCGGATCCGAATTGCCTGAACCATTAGAACAACAATGATTACTTTCTTGAAGAATAATCTGGACGTTTTCGCATGGTCTCATTCAGATATGACAGGCATTCCAACTGAACACGCATGTCATCGACTTAATATTGACCCAGCACGCAGGCCAATTCACCAGAAAAGAAAAAAAATTGGGCCTGAGAAATATGAAGCACTGACAATTGAGGTGAAGAAGTTGCTGGACAATAGGTTGATACACGAAGTCTTGTGCCCACAATGGGTTGCGAATCATGTCCTTGTTCGTAAACCTAATCGCACATGGAGACTCTGTATCGACTTCACTGATCTGAATGATGCCTGTCCAAATGATAACTTTCCACTCCCCCACATCGATCATCTGGTCGACAACACTGCAGGGCATGAACTCATGACCTTCATGGATGCCTTTGCAGGGTATCACCAGATAGCACTACATCCTGACGATCAGGAGCATACCGCATTCTATACCCACAAGAATCTTTATTGCTGGGATAGGATGCCATTTGGTTTGATCAACGCTGGAGCCACCTATCAGAGATTGGTGAAAAAGATGTTCGACGAACATATCAGCCGCTCAATTGAAGTCTACGTGGACGATATCGTCGTAAAGAGTTTGCAGAAGGAAGATCATCTTGAACACCTCTCTCAAACATTCCAGATACTCTGTGCCTATAACATGAAGCTTAACCCAAAGAAGAGCAGTTTCGGAATTCATTCGGGAAAATTCCGGGGACATTTGGTCAGTCAACGCGGAATTGAGGTGAATCCAACCAAAGTTAAAGTCATAATTGATATGAAGCCTCCTAATTCGGTTCGAAAAGTTCAACGTCTTACAGGGTGTTTAGCTGCATTGAATTATTTTATCTCGCGTTCTGGATATAAGCGTCGGCCATTCTTTGAGGCCATGAAGAAGAAGAAGGATAATTTAATGTGGACAAGAGATTGCCAGATAGCATTCGAGCATATCAAGGAATATCTGGGCAATACACAAATTTTATCCAAACCAATTCCTGGTGAAAAACTCTATCTCTACCTCGCTGCATCAGAGGTAGCAATAAGTTCGGTGCTGGTATGCACCGAAGGTAAATTTCATTCCTCGATCTACTATGTCAGTCAAGCTCTACATGAAGCCGAGATCTGGTATTCTGCGACGGAGAAGCTTGCGCAAGTGTTGGTCATGAGCACACGCAAGTTGCGGCCGTACTTCTACAATCATCAAGTAGAGGTACTCACGACATTCCCACTACGACAGATTCTACATCACCCTAATACTGCGGGAAGATTGCTAAAATGGTCACTGGAAATCAGCCAATTTAGCATCATGTACGCAACGAGAACGGCGATCAAGGGACAAGCTCTGGTCGATTTCATTGTAGAGCTAACTTATCCATCTAAACTAACAAGGGATCATGAACACCCGTGGCACCTGTATGTAGACGGTTAGTCTACCAACTTGGCATCGGGGGCAGGAATAGTCTTAATAAGCCCTGACCGACAGGTGTTCATGTCGGTAATTCGATTTGCTTTCCTGGCAACCAACAACGAAGCTGATTATGAGGCACTAATAGTCGGACTCAGGCTTGCATTAGCAATTGGGGTTAAAAAATACAGATTTTTGGTGACTCACAACTCATAGTTTCTTAAGTCCGAGGGGAGTTCGAGGCTAATGATGAACACATGATTATGTACCAGAAGATAGTGGCTCATCTGATATCAATGTTTCGGTAAGCATACATCGAACAGATACCTCGACTTGAGAACACACAAGCAGACGCCTTAGCCCGATTAGCATCCATCCAGGGGGCAACAGAGATAACAGAAGTCGTCATCACTCGCCTCGACAATCCTTCAACCTTTGATTATCTGATAAATCAAACGTTGAATGGGGGCAAGAGATGGATGAGGAAGATGACGACTGGAGAATGGGGAACGGCCCAGAGATTTGTGGGCGGCAGTTCAATTGGTCAAGCAAGCAGCTCGTTACGTAATGATCGATGACCAATTATACAAGAGAGGATTTTCATCACCCCTACTCAAATGCGTTTCACGGAAGCAGGGATGGGAAATTCTCGATGAAATCCATGAAGCCATATGTGGAAGTCATGTTGCAGGACGAGCACTGGCACATAAAACCATGAGGCAAGGGTAATACTGGCCTACCCTGAAAGAAGATTCTATCTCGTTTGCAAAAAAATTCGCAAATGGCAAGTTTTTGCTCCTAACATCCACGTTCCTCCACAAGAGATGAAAGCAGTCTATGGTCCTTGGCCATTCGCCAAGTGGGGTATCGACATCATTGGACCATTCCCACCTGGGAAAGGAAGTGTGAGGTTCGCAGTAGTTGTCGTGGATTACTTCACCAAATGGGCTGAAGCTGAATCACTGGTGACAGTCACTCAGGAAAAAAATGATCAATTTTGTTTGGAAGAATTTGATCTGCAGATTCGGCATACCTCGATCAATCATAACTGACAATGGGCCACAATTCGACGGAAAGAAAGTCGGAGAGTTCTGTAATACTTGGGGAATAAAAAAGTATTACTCGACCCCGTATCATCCACAGTCCAACGGTCAGGTCGAAGCTATCAACAAAATTATCTAGCGGACGTTGAAACTTCGCCTGACGGAGAAAAAAGGAAGCTGGTCGGAAGAACTCCCGGAGGTGTTGTGGTCATACCGCACATCATTCAGAACAAGCACAGGCGAAACTCCATTTGCAATGGCGTACGACATTGAAGTAATGGTACCAGTTGAACTGCAGAATCCAACGTGGCGAGTTTGTATATACCCTGAGAAAGAGAATGATGAAGTCGTCGCGATCGAAAAAGATTTTCTCGAGGAAAAGCGAACGGCAGCAGAAGTGTGTAATGCGGTATACAAACAATACGCTACCCGATATTACAATTCGCGAGTCAAGATCAGAAATTTCCAAGAAGGAGATCTAGTCTTGCGGAAATCCTATCCACTTCGCCCGGAACTTTTGGACCAGGTTGGGAAGGACCATTTCGTGTTTTGCGAAGTTGGTAAAATGGGACTTGAGAATTGGAAGACCTGGATGGGGTACCATCTTCATACACGTGGAATGCTGCTCACCTGAAGAAGTTTTATCAATAAAGGATGTGTAATGTACATTTTGTTTCAGAACAGATAATGAATGTTATAGACGGCCTCTTTTAAGAGGTCGTGGTCTAATTGAAATCGCCTAACTAATACGTGGCTACAGAGGGCAAATGCGCTCTGGGTGGAGCCACAACTCTGCTTGTCGAGCACGCTCCTCGTGTAGTGACAAAATGATATTGTACAATACCAATACGTCCTACGTCAGTTAGAGCAATAGTATGTCGTATGCTCTTCTTAAGTTGAAAGGTTACGATGTTAAAATGCCTAATAACTTCCGAATAAGAATCGAGCGTGATACCCCGAAAGACCATTCACAAGGGACCTGAGTGTGCATCAAATGCTCCTCCAAAGGACGTTATATACGCTCCGGAGGATAGCAGAGTGGATGTACCCGCTAATACCGGGATAGCGCTTCATGCCCGCCAAAGGGACGCGGATACGCTCCCGCGGACGAAGTGAACGCTTCCTGATGGCCCACTTCCGTGCGAGTGTCTTATTCGTTACAGCTAAAAAGCTATTCGTACACGCCCAAAAAGAGCTAAAACGAAGCGAATTAAAGACCCCACAGATGCGAAAGACGATATATAACGATTAGACATAAATGGCATGTCATTAGAGTTGATTAAAAACAAAACGCGTACATCAGAATAACATCCTTGATTGAAAAAACAGGAGTACAACAGTAAGTGAAAAGTTCGAATAACATTCTGAATTGAAAAGACAGAAAATAAAAGTGCAACAAGGAACAGGAAAGCAAAAGGCAAAACTGATGTCTAAAACAGAGAAGACAGCAGTCCAACACAACAACAACCCTAATCAGTAGCGGGGGCAGTGGTGCCGGCAGCATCAGATGGCGGGACCTCGGGAGCCGTTGTATCATCGCCAGGAGGAGTCTAGATGTAAGACAGGGAAATCTAATTCTATCTCTCCTGATGACCTTCTTCAGGAGAGGTCTCGACGGCATCGGCGGTTCCCGGAGCAATGAAAGAGGTCTCGGCGACCACAGCAGTTTGCGAAGTATCAGGAGCAGATTGTGATCGCAATAAAAAGCTATTCGTACACGCCCAAAAAGAGGCAAAATGAAGTGAATTAAAGACCCCACAGACGCAAAAGGCGATATATAACGATTAGACATAAATGGCATTTCATTAGAGTTCACTAAAAACAAAACGCGTACATCAGAATAACATCCTTGATTGAAAAAACAGGAGTACAACAGTAAGTGAAAAGTTCGAATAACATTCTGAATTGAAAAGACAGAAAATAAAAGTGCAACAAGGAGCAGGAAAGTAAAAGGCAAAACTGATGTCTAAAACAAAGAAGAAATCAGGCCAACACAACAACAACCCTAATCAGTAGCGGGGGCAGTGGTGCCGGCAGCATCAGATGGCGGGACCTCGGGAGCCATTGTATCATGGCCAGGAGGAGTCTGGATGTAAGACAGGGTAATCTCATTCTCTCTCTCCTGATGACCTTCTTCAGGAGAGGCCTCGAGGGCATCGGCGGTTCCCGGAGCAATGAAAGAGGTCTCGGCAACCACAACAGTTTGCGAAGCATCAAGAGCAGATTGTGATCACAATCGAGGCTGGACGATGGTGTATCCCTCTCCAAGAAATCCCAAGTCAAGTCCCCGACTCCACTAAATCAGACAGAGGGAGAGCCTACGACTTGACCGGTGGGTTAGCTCGGAGGAAGTCTGATAATTTCTTCATCATCATCTCAGGTATTTCCTCCCCCCTTTCTCAACAGTACGGATCGCTCGAATGCTCTCGGCATATGAACAGATATATCTGAATTTGGCTGCATCACGCACATGCTCCATCAGGTCCTCCTCAGTATACATGCACTCCACAGTATTCTCGAGTGCAGCTTTCTCTTTCTCCAGTTCCAGGACCCAGTCCAGGGAGTCATTATATTTTTTATGCTCGTCAGCCCTCTTAGCTTTGAGACGAGCAATGCCTGCAGTAGCCTGTTCCACTTGCTCATTGAGGTTCCGATTGTCGTACTGAAGTTTCTTGATGGTGTTAAGAGCATTATTCTCATACTCCAGAGTGCTCTTGATCTTTAGATGCGCTTGGGCAAGCTCATTCTCTTTCACCTTCAGAGTCTTCTCCTTCTTCTCACACTCTTCCTGAGCCCTACGATTCGCCCTACCAATTTCGACTGCTTGGTCCAGGGCCCGTTGAGCTCTGATCGCGGGATGGCTGGCAAACACCCCGCACATGAGCAGGTTGTCACTCAGGGTTTGCTGGTGGATTGCGCGATCGTTAGTTTTGCTCCAAGACTGGGCAACGAGCTCGGTGGCCCTTTGGACTTCCTTATCAGGGATGTCCCCCATGTGCCTCGACACCCTAGAGCAAGCAGTCTGATGGAGTGTATCACAGCGGAAAGGATGATCGCCTGGATGATAGCTGAAAAGAATAGCAACTATGTAAGCGAGAGAATAATACAAATACAAGATGATCGGAAATGGTGGAAACTCACGATTCCCGAGTCTCCTGTTCCCATCCAAGATAGGAGTCATCTCGGCGAAAGCCTGGTTCACGAGGGGAAGGCAGAGGCGGGTCGCGAGGATCCCCGGACTGAGGATCAGCGAGTGGGCGACTGAATCCGGTGGTCACAGCAGTCTTGCTCTTGTTCTTCTTCTGATTTGCATCCTCTTCGTCGCTAGCAGAGGTGCCGCCACCCTTCCTTGGCTGCTTCGACTTCTTGGGTGAACTCACCCGAGTGGGTGGATTGGCAGCAGGAGCAGCAGGAATTGGCTCGGCCGTTCGTTGCACCGTAGGCTTGATTCCCTTTTTCTTCCGCAACTGAATCAAAGCAGCTGGGGGATCCATCGTGCGGTTGTTTAATCCGGATTTAAGATCTCGAACTCATTGGCAGAAAGCGTGGAACTCCGGAGGAATTGCCACCGTAACTCCTTGATCTGTCATAAGAACTCACTATTAAAAAGTAAATAAATCAAAGGAGTAGTAGTATGTAAACGATATCAACCTTCTGGAGGTGGAGCTTGAGCTGCGAGATGATGTGGACTAGTGATCAAGCCAGCTGCACATCTGCAATGTTCGCTCGGTAAGTGTTTCACTGTCCGGAACTGCTCGCGGTGGTAGGAAGCATTGGAAAGCGCGTAGAGGAACAAGTCAGGAATTCCTTTTTGTCCCCACTTCAGAAGCCTCAGACCTGCAAAGAAATGAAGTTTACATTAGTGAATTCCGGAATGAAAGATACACGGGGAATGGTACTTACGTCTTAATTCCCCGTATCCTTCTGGGGTCATAATTCTCTCTCTAACACCGGTATAAGACGTGGAGGCGCGCCAATCCCCACAGATGAAAAAGAACATGTTTTTCCATCATTTTATTTTATTCGGGAGCGACTCTACAATTTTCATCCCTGCCCAGGCTTTCACGTAATAATAGTCATATCCCTCTTCTTTGCATACCGAGATCATCATGGTGTAATGAATCTCGGAGGCCGTTAATCGGTTGGGATATCCCTCCAATCCCATCACCGTTAGATAACCTAGCAGATTAATCCATCCGTTTGTTGTAATCTGAGTGATCGCTAAGTTCACATCCTTCAGAAATTGGCCAATAACCGGATGTAATGGAAGTGGGAACCCGACTTCAAGAATATCAATGTTCAATGCGGTACATCCCGGTGGTGGCCGATCAGCTCGTTCACAATCGCATGGAACGTACAAGTGAATGTCAAACAGAATCTTATACTCATCTCGAAGGGCGGTCAGATCATCCTCAGTCAACAGACTACGATGCTTGGTGGCGGTGTAACTCGTCTTGACATATCGAACGGGAGGAATCCAAGACCGAATGAACTGATCCCGGTACAGATCCAGATATACCACCCAGTTCATCTCCTGTACAACCCCCTCTGGAATTGTCTGTTCAAGTAATTGCTCAGGAGGTTGATAAATGCGGGTTAAATTGTCCCAGATCTCCTGTTTACTCGGCCCTGGATCTCGTTCAAAGTCCTCTCCGAGTTCGGAGCTGGTATCACCCTCTCGAAGATCAACCTCTTCTGAAGCTTCGCTAGACTGCTCCCAAGCCTTAGAGATCTCATGAATAGCTTCAGTATCTGGAGATTCAGAACTGGTCCGAAAGCATTATGAATAACTAAGTGAACGTCCAGATCGATTTCCTCTTCAGTCTCTTCATTTGCTAATAGTAATCTTCTCGTAGCAGGCGGAGGGAAAGTGGAATGTCCGTGTTGAGCGATCCGCTCACAACGAGCCGCTCGCACATCTCTATCAGAAGGCTGGGGATGACCAGCTCTACCTGTTCGCCCGGAGCGAGCAGCTCCTCTTCCTTGAGGGGGAACAACTCTTTGTTTTGTCAGGCGAGCAGCTCCACCTGCTCGCCCAGATGGGCGAACAACACCTTCGACACTTGGGTGAGCAGCTCCTTCAGAAGACCGGCGACCAGCTGCACCTGTTCGCTTAACCAGGCGAGCAGCTCCTTCAAGATCCAGGCGAGCAGCTGGTTCAGCATCCAGACGAGCAGCTGGTTCGAATTCCAGGCGAACAGTTGCACCTGCTCGCCCAGATTGGTGAGCAGCTCCTTGAGCTCCCAATTCTGGGCGAACAGCTCCTTGAGCTCCAACATCCTGGTGAGCAGCTCGTTCACCTTCAAGCTCAGCTGCTCGCCTTCTTTCTTGAACGGCCCGATTGCGGTCCCGAGACTCAATTCCGATTACAAGGCTTCTCGTACCCCTGTTTCGTATCAAATTTGAGTAATCCCAAAGGTCATGAAGGGGTGACTCCACCATTGGCCGTTTTTCTAGGTTACGCGGTGGTGAGCCACCGGAGGGCGACAGTGACGCCATCGTTTCCGGCGAGGAAGCTCCAAGTTCAAGGAAAAATCAGATATCAAATCAAACACGGGAGATTGCCAACGTCGAGTCCTAAATCCTAGTAAACTAAACCCAAAATCCAACTTTAAGTGAAGAACAACCTAAAACTACACGGATTTCCGGCAACGAATCACTCCCAAATTGGTTTTCAATCGGAAACAGTTGAAGAGCAAAGGAAAAAGAGAAGAAAATGGAGAATTGAAAATCAATCCACTACCTTTCTAGGGAAATCTACGACGTTGAAGACAGACGAATTTTCAGGGAAGAGCTTACCGGAATTCGTGTGCGAAAAATTGAAGAAGACGAAAGAAAATGGGGAGGGTTTTGAGTTTGGATATTTATAAGGAGAAGAGAGGCCCTTGTTTGCAAATAACCGGGGACTAAAGCGCAAATATTTAAAAATAAGGAAAGTGGCGCGCGAAATGAGGAGATGACGTTTTGTATTTCGCGCCCGGAATTTTGCCAAAACAGGCGAGCAGCTCACCTACTCGCTAAGTGAGCTGCTCGCCACCTGCTTGCCTATGATAATTCAAGCTGCTGATCGCCAATATCAACAACCCAGTCTTGCACTAACCTTATTTTTAATGTTTTACATCATTTGGACATGGATGTGTGAGGGTACACCCTGATATCTCTTTTTTCCTACGACCAGTTTTTCCACAAGGGTGGTTTACGGCTAGGTTTTTAATGAGGCCACGGGGCCTTTTATTATATCCACACTCCAAATGTTTGCAGGTTACGAGGAATCATTGATTACTTCTACGCTACGAGGAAATTTCACAGATAACCCAGATAGCTCGATAATTGTTATTCTCCTAAAGGATTCAAACAAACATCAAGCTAGGGGGCAACTGTTGATGAAATAATTTAATCCAGATGTTTAAGGAAGTAATCAGCGGAATAACGGATGACGTGTCCCAAAACAACTAATCAAACATGATGAACATGGGCAAAACCAAAGAAGATCAGCACAAAAGAAGAAGAATCATTGACCAAACAAAAGATGGCCGAGCAGCAGTGCCAGAGAGGAAAGGGCGAGCAGCTCACCTTCTCGCCCAACCACCTGATCAGCTCACCTGCTCGCCTATTTTCACATAATGGACGAGCAGGTCTTGCAATTCTTGTGATGGGCGAGCAGCTCACCTGCTCGCCCGACATAAAGAGCTGCTCGTCTGAGTTGGAAATGATCACCAAGACCTTGTTTTCATCATTTTTAGCCAATTTTCTGTTGTAATTATCTTATATAAACGGTTAGGGACACTTCTAAGCTTTTCATGAAGCGTGGCAAAGTGTGTGCCACCACCTGCTTGTAGAAATGCCTATAAATACGCCCCCAATTTCAAATTTATGCAAGTTTTCTCTGCCTTTGCGAAGCCCTGTTGAAATCTTTCCTGAATTTAACACTTTGTAATTCCGGTAAACCGATTTTGATTAATTGTTAGTGAAATTGCACTCGAAATCCACATAAACGCTTCCTTTACAGAGATTTAATTAACAAGGTGTAGTGGACTTATCATTTGATTCATGTCTTATTTTTTGTGTTATTAATTCTATGATTCTTAATATATTGATGATATGAGCATGTTTGATAAGATATGGGTCTTGATCACCTAAACCCGTGAGGTTTGAGCCATTTATGCTCATTTCAATCTTGAACGGAAGATATTCTTTGATGTGAGTTCCACACATGTGCATTTTACTCTAGAACTTGGCTTGAGACTTTTTTGAGGCTACATTAGATGATGAGTTTGCATGGTATGATTTGAGGCCATCATTGATATATTTTGAGTCACTTTGTCTCTATGAGCCTACCATTAACATTTATGTCCATTGTTTATCATTTTTTGCCTTTAGACCTTTCCTTTGGCTAACCAAGCTTTAAGCCATACTTCCTTCCTTTTTAGAACTCTCTTGTCCCTATGATTAGTAGAGTGAAAAGAAGGAAGGAAAGTTGGTGAGATAATGAAGAACTTGGTGGCTAAAGTGGAAAGAAATTCTAATGCATGGATTGATGTGAAAAGAAAGTGCAAGTGCTAGCAAAAAAGGTTGATTCTTATGTGTAGTGAGTATGATCACAATTTGCAAAAAGGGAAGAAATTGTTATTGAAAAGTGTTGATTGGAAAGTGCATGAAGAAGTGAGTGCTAATTGCATGAAGATGTGAATGATCTCTATTTTGATTCCTTCTATGCTTTATTAATCATACTTAATCACTTGATCCATATATTTCATTGCCTACCAAAGAGCCAACATTACAACCTTGATAAAGTCCTCAATGATGTGTCTAAAGATTTATCATTTCAAGTAGTGGAGAACTTAGACTCATGTCAAGCCTATGGTAGTAGATGTACTTTGTGTGAAGATTGAGAGAACCTCAAACACTTGAGAGATGAGATATACACTTCCTTGTGAGGATCTTGACTCATTGATTTGATTATTTGCTCATTTATTTGGTGTTGATGGTTGATTAGATAATATTGCATTTGTAAACTTGTATGATATTGAGTGATGATTTCATGACACTTGGCTATGTGCTAGATGCTTCATTGATAAAATTATTCCCCTCTCTTATCGCTTCGTTGCTCGAGGTCGTGCAACAATCTAGTTTGGGGGTGTGATTAGGATCATAATTGCATCATTTTGCATTCATTTCTACATGGTTTTGATGAGATTATATTCATATTTGACCCTAATATGATATACTTTGTCTTATTGATCCCGTGTTGACAAGAAAGTGTGTTTTGTAGTGAAAAATTACAAAAAACGAGGAGTTTGTGATTATAGTGGAAGAGACGATGTGATCCGAGCATGTGGAGAAGTTCAAATGACTCAAGGAAAGACCCTAGGAGGCTCGGATGAGAAATCGAATCGAAAAGGAGGAAGTCGGAGATCGGACGGCACGGGAAGGGTCTGGCCGCGCGCCACACAGCTCATGGTCGCGCGCCAGACAAGCCTTGGTCGCTCGCCCACATACGGGGTCGAGCACCTAAGCCCTGCGCGCTCTCCTGCCCATGGTCGCGCGCCTTTACTATTTTCTGGCTGATTAAGGGTATTTTTGTCTTTTACGCGTTTTAATGAAGGGCACTTTGGTCCAAGCATGAGAGCACTATAAATACATTAAGCATCAGATTTTGGAGGGACTTTTCTTCATTCCCTCACAATTCCATTTTCTTAGATTAGTTTAGAGAGAGAATTAGGTGGTTACCAATTAGCTTAGAAGTTAATTTTTTACTTCTTTCTTCAATTACTTTCAATCTAGCAATTAGATCTTTAATCCATCTTTTGTATTGTAATCTCCATTGAATTAACCTACGTTTCTACGGTTCGGTTTATGTTTTTGAGTTGCGGACCAAGACTTAACTTTTGGAGGTTTGTAGCTTGTATTTCCATTCATCTACATTTGGTAAGTTTTCATTCAATTATATTATTTTTGTTCTTAATAATGTTGTTTAGATTCTTAATTGTTGATTTCCATTCCCAATTAGTCACGGGCTAATCTCTAGTTGCATTGGTGTATGATCATTATGGTGTAATTTAGTGTTCTATTAATCTTATGCATGAATTAGTGATCTTCTTGGATTAATTCTCTAATTTGATGAATTGTATGAAAGCTTGGTATGTTCAATTGAATAATTTGAGCTTATATAAGTTAGCAACAAATGAGAATTGAGCTTATTCATAGAATTTTTTAGTTGAATTTTATGCACACCAAGTGTTTGATTAATTGCTCTTAAGTCAATGAGAATTGTTTAGGAGTAAAGACCTCTCAATTAGAGTATTGGGTGTTGTTAGAGAGATCTAGACACTTGATAGAGCCCTTTAGCTTGTGTTATTAGAGAGATCTAGACACTAGTTAGAGTTATAGCTTGATTAAGACATCAAGAACCCTTATGAATGCTAGGATGGATAGGATACTAGGTGAACCATAGTAGGATTATTCCAATGCACACACATCACTCACTTGCTCATCTCTAAGAGGTGATAATTAGATTTCACTTTGCTTTGTTGAAGTAGAAAGAAATCAAGACTCTTTATCTTGCTTTCCTAGCTATTAACCTTCGTAAACACTCAATGTTTGCTTGATATCGCATCGTTTTCCTGAGTTCAATATTTTATTACTTGGTTACCTTGCCACGTACACTACGACCACGTACACTTGCGTGTGAGCACGAAATTGGCAAACAATTATAAATTATTCTTTGAATATTACTCGTTTATTAATTATTTATTTATTAATTTTTTATTTATAAATTGTTCTTTGGATATTATAAATTATTATTTGGATATTATATATTATTTTTTTAATATTATAAATTGTTATTTATGTATTATAAATCATTCTTTAGGTTTATTCATTTATCAATTATGTATTTATAAATTATTCATTGTGTATTTTAAATTATTCTTTGAGTATTATAAGATGTTCTTTGGGTATTACAATATGTTCTTTGGGTATTTATAAATTGATCTTCGAGTATTACTCGTTTATTATTTATTTATTTATTAATTATTCGTTTATAAATTGTTCTTTGGATGTTATAAATTATTATTTGGGTATTCTATATTATTCTTTAAGTATTATAAATTATTATTTAGGTATTATAAATTATTCTTTGAGTTTATTCATTTATCAATTATTCATTTTATAAATTTTCATTGTTTATTTTAAATTATTTTTGGAGTATTTTAAGATGTTCTTTGAGTATTATAAATTGTTCTTTGAATATTGCTGGTTTATTAATTATTTATTTATTAATATTTTATTTATAAATTGTTCTTTGGATATTATATATTATTATTTGGGTTATATATTGTTCTTTGGGTATTATAAATAGTTCTTTAGGTATTATCAATTATTCTTTGGGTTTATTCATTTATCAAATATTCATTTATAAATTGTTCATTAAATATTATAAATTATTCTATGTGTATTATAAGATATTTTTGATATACTATGTTGTTCTTGGGTATTGTAGAAATTATTTTGGGGTATTAAATAACTAGTCTTGGGGTATAACTATATTGTTCTTCGGTTATTCGAGACTTGTTCTTGGGGTATTAGTAAATTGAGGTATTATCTAGACTTGTTCTTGGGGTATTATTTAGATTTATTCATGGGATATTATTTAGACTTATTTTTGGGGTATTACTCAGTTGTTATTCGGGTATTATAAATTTTTTTTTTTATTTTACTCATTTATTTATTATTAATTAATTAATTATTCATTTATAAGATGTTCTTTGGGTATTTATAAGATGTTCTTTGGGTATTGTAGAATTTTTTTTGGGTATTATAAGATGTTCTTTGTGTATTATAAATTGTTCTTTGAGTATTACTCGTTTATTAATTATTTATTCATTAATTATTCATTTATAAATTGTTCTTTGGATATTATAAGTTATTATTTGGGTGTTATTTTAATATTATAAATTGTTCTTTATGTAGTATATATTATTCTTTGGGTTTATTCATTTATCAATTATATATTTATAAATTATTCATTGTGTATTATAAATTATTCTTTGGGTATTATAAGATGTTCTTTGGGTATTATAAGATATTTTTTGTGTATCTATAAATTGTTCTTTAAGTATTACTCATTTATCAATTATTTATTTTTTAATTATTTATTTATTAATTGTTCTTTGGATATTATAAATTATTATTTGGGTATTATATATTATTTTTTGGGTATTATAAATTATTTTTTGAGTATTACTCATTTATTAATTACTTTTTAATTTATTAATTTTTCATTTATAAATTGTTCTTTGGATATTATAAATTATTATTTGGGTATTATATATTGTTATTTGAGTTTTTTTTATCGGTAAATGTTAGTTGTTACTAGTTAGAAGTTAGTTCACCAAGTCTCCTTACACCCCAAGAATATCTCCAAGTCCATCCTTATATCTCCCTCCTAATTCGTTCTCAAAGGGAATCGAACTCAGGTCACTCACTCAAATATATTGTTATTTGAGTGTTATAAATTATTCTTTAGATAATATAAATTATTCCTTGAGTATATTCAATTATCAATAAATTATTCCTTGAGTATATTCAATTATCAATTACTCCCTCCGTCCACAATAAATGGTCCACGTTGCCTTAAATAGTCGTCCACAATAAATGGTCTACTTACCTAAAATGGAAAACTTACAATCATTATTTTCATTTTTTATACACATATGCTCACTTTTACACATCACATTAAGTACTTTTTTAATAATTAAATATATTTTTTATACTAATACACTCACTTTTACACATCAACATCTACTTTTTTTAATAACCGTGCACAGTAAGGGTAGTCCAATTTTCATGGACGGATGGAGTATTTATTTATAAATAGTTCAATGAGTATTATACATTATTCTTTAGGTATTATAAATTATTCTTTGAGTATTATAAATTATTCTTCGGGTATTATAAATTGTTCTTGGAGTATTAAGGAGTTGTTCTTGAGGAATAACTAAGTTGTTTTTCGGGTATTCCAGACTTATTCTTGAGGTATTAATGAGTTATTTTTGAGACATTATCTAGACTTGTTCTTGTGGTATTATTTAGACTTATTCTTGGGATATTACTTAGAATTGTTCTTGAAATATAAATCAGTTTATTCGCGTATTATAAATTGTTCTTTCGATTTTACTACTTTATTTATTATATATTTAATAATTATTCATTTATAAATTATTCTTTGAATATTATAAGATATTCTTTGGATACTATAAGATGTTCTTTCAATATTATAAATTGGTCTTTGAATATTACTCGTTTATTAATTATTGATTTATTAATTTTTTAATTATAATTTGTTTTTTGGATATTATAAATTATAATTTGGATATTATATATTGTTCTTTGAGTATTATAAATTGTTATTTAGATATTACAAATTATTCTTTGGGTTTATTCATTTATAAATTATTCATTGTAGATTATAAATTATTCTTTGGGTATTATAAGATGTTCTTTGAGTATTATAAATTATTCTTTGAGTATCACTCATTCATTTATTATTTATTAATTATTCATTTATAAATTATTTTTTGGTTATTATAAGACATTCTTTGGGTATTATAAAATGTTCTTTAGATATTATAAATTGTTCTTTGAGTATTACTCGTTTATTAATTATTTATTTATTAATTTTCATTTATAAATTGTTCTTTGGATATTATAAATTATTATCTAGGTATTATATATTATTTTTTAAGTATTATAAATTGTTCTTTAGGTATTATAAATTATTATTTGGGTTTATTTATTTATTAAATTTTTCCTTTATAAATTATTTATTGGGTATTATAAATTGTTCTTTGAGTATTACTCGTTTATTAATTATTTATTTATTTATTAATTCATTTATAAATTATTTTTTGAGTATTATAAGATATTTTTTTAGTATTATAAGTTGTTCTTTGGGCATTATAAGTTATTCTTTGAGCATTACTTGTTTATTAATTATTCATTTATAAATTGATCTTTCGATATTATAAACTATCATTTGGGTATTATATATTGTTTTTTGAGTATTATAAATTGCTCAAAGGTATTATAAATTATTTTTTGGGTTTATTAATTTATCAATTATTTATTGGGTATTATAAATATTTTATTGGGTATTAATTATAAGTTGTTCTTTGGATATTATAAATTGTTCTCTGAGTATTACTCATTTATTAAATATATATATATATATATATCTGCAAACGTTATCTTACTGTTGTAAAATTGTTTGGTATTTCAAAAGAATCTCGAAAACAATACATCCAAAGTTTGATGAAATTGAAACTATATTCTTTGCATTTCCTCAAGCACCTGTAAGAACCACCGAAGCTTTGCTGCTAAAAGAACTCACAAGAAAATCCATTTTCTTTTTGTTGACGTGTGACAACTTCAAAATATTTGTTATAGGGTGTGTATTAATTTATATATCAAAGTTGTACCCTCCGATGAAGAACTATCAAGATAAATATTGTAAATTAGATAAATAGTTAGTTTGTTAGGAAATTGTTATTTTATTAACCAATACTTTGTAGTTCAATAACTGACACTACAAGGTGATATATATATAGGATAGAAACTGTATACTTCGTATTCTAATTCAATGAATTACATTTCAGCTTCCTATCATCTCTCATTCTTCTTCCTCACTCATTCTTCTTATTTCTGAAATCTTCAATTACTTCAATATGGTATCAGTTTCAATTCATTTCAAATGAATTTGATATTGGTTATGCCGTAGGTTTGAGTATTTGTGGGATGAGTATTTGTGGGATGAGTATTTGGGTTTTAGGCCTGGTTTACAATGTTCTTGTGGTGCAATGACTATAATTCTCTGGTTTTTAATTCTCTGGTTTCATACTATAATCTGTTTAAGTCTTTGTGGGATGAGTATTTGGGTTTTAGGCCTGGTTTACAATGTTCTTGTGGTGCAATGACTAATTGTTCTTGTGATATACCTAAGAAATTAGCTAAGATTCAAGAACGAGATGCTATTATGAAATTCCTTGTAGGCCTTGATGAGTCCTATTCTGCTATTAGGTCTCAAATTTTGTTGCAGTCATCTACTCTTTCTTTAGCTAAAGTGTATTCCTTATTGCTTCAAGAAGAGTCTCAAAGGTCTTTGAAATCTGATTCTGTAGTTAGTCAAATAGATTCTGTGGCCATGCTAGCCAAGAATAATAAGTTCTATAAGGATAAGAAGAAGATGGTTAAGTGTAGGCATTGTGATGCACCTGGTCATACCATGGATAGGTGTTTCCAAATAATTGGGTATCCTCCTGGCTGGAAAGGTCCTAGGGGTCCTAGAAAATTGGATTCCCAACCAAATCATGTCAATGATATAGTTGCAAATAATGTCAAGCTGGATTCTGATCATTTAGTCAAGAATGATTCCACTCCCATGTTCACTCAAGATATGGTTGAGCAGTTTCTGTCATATGCAAAGCAAAAACAGTGTGCTGAGGTAAATCATACAGCAGCTGGAGCATTTGTTGAAGGTACAACTACTCAAAGTTCAGTTGGATCCTTCGTTGAAGGTAATCATTTTTGTTTTAATTTTTTATCTTCTGATCCATTTACTTGGATATTAGACACAGGAGCTACTGATCATATGGTTTATAGTTTGGATTTGTTTACTTCAACACCTGAACCATCTGACATTAAAATAAAGTTACCAAATAATGCTATGACAACTGCTACATTTATAGGAAATATTACTTTGAATGAGCACTTAACTTTGTATAATGTGCTGTATGTTCCTGAGTTTACTTATAATTTACTTTCAATATCTCATTTAACAAGATATTCTAATTGTATGGTTAGTTTTTTGTCCTCACACTGTATTTTGCAGGACAACTTAACAAGCAAAGTGATTGGTTCTGCTGATCAAGTTGGAGGATTATATTGTTTGAAGGTTAAACCTGTAAAGTTTGCCAACTCTGTTTCTCATACTTGTGATTTTTCTTTGTGGCACACTAGGTTAGGTCATGCTTCTAGTAAGAAGTTGTTTCATATTGAAGATTTGAATGTAAACAAAACTTCTGTGAATAATAAAGTGTGCGACATTTGTCCTTTGGCCAAACAAAAGATACTTTCTTTTCCTATCAGTACTTCATCATCTAGTTGTGCTTTTGAGTTAATACATTGTGATGTATGGGGTCCTTTTTCAATACAATCAGTTCTTGGGCATAAATATTTTCTTACTATAGTAGATGATTATAGTAGGTGTACTTGGATATATTTGTTAAAGGCTAAAAGTGATGTAAAAATATCTTTAGAGAATTTCTCAAACATGGTTAACACCCAATTTGGAGTCAAGATAAAGACATTAAGAAGTGACAATGGCACTGAGTTTGCTCTTTCTGAATTTTATCATAAGTTAGGTATATTGCATCAAACTACATGTGTAGAAACACCTCAACAAAATGGTTTGGTTGAGAGAAAACATCAACATTTGCTACAAGTTGCTAGAGCTTTATTGTTTCAATCAAAATTACCTCTTAAATTTTGGAATTTTTGTATACAAACTGCTGCACATTTGATAAATAGGCTGCCATCTTCTGTTTTAAATAACAAAACACCTTTTGAGTTACTAAATAAGAAACCACCAGATTATTCATATATTAGAAATTTTGGGTGCTTATGTTTTGCTAGCACACTTACAGCTAACAGATCAAAGTTTGATCCTAGAGCAACACAATGTGTTTTTATTGGCTACCCATTTGGAGTTAAAGGTTATAGACTTCTTGAGAAGTCCACTGGTAAGATTTTTATTTCAAGAAATGTCATTTTTCATGAACATATTTATCCTTTTTCAGTTAATAATGTTACTAATCCTATTAGTAATTCTTTTTCTAATCTACATGAGGATTTAGTTTGTGATTCTAATGTCATGATCTCAACTGATGTTGTTCATGATGATATTAGTAATATTAGTGATGATATTCCTGTTGGCAATGTTACTGATGTGATTACTGATGTTCCTAATATTAGTAATTCTAATGATGTCACTGCTGCTAATAATAATGATATTACTATTTCTAGTGATAATCATACTGATTATGATAGTGAATTAGCTAATTATACTAATTCTAGTTTACCTGCAATAAATAACTTGGAACATGAAATAGAAAATGACAATGTTCAGCTTAGAAGATCTGCTAGAATAAGGCACACACCAGCATATCTAGACATCTACAAAACTACATTGCCCAAATCAATTGATCATAGCATTGCTAATTTGTCTACATCTCATCAAACTAAGTATCCTATTTCTGATTATTTGTCCACTAGTATGTTGTCTAGTTCACATAGTGTTTTCACTGCTGCAATAACACAAATTGTGGAACCTAAAACCTACAAACAAGCGTCTACTGATGAAAACTGGAACATAGCTATGAAAAATGAGTTAAATGCTTTAGAAAGAACTAACACATGGTCTATTGTTACTCTTCCTAAAGATAAGCATTGTATAGGCTGTAAATGGGTTTATAAAGTAAAATATAAACCTGATGGATCAATTGAAAGGTATAAAGCTAGGTTAGTAGCAAAGGGTTACACTCAAGAAGAAGGTATTGATTATTTTGAAACATTCTCCCCTGTTGCTAAGATAACCACTGTAAGAATTCTTCTATCTATTGCTATTGCTAAGAATTGGTGCATTCATCAATGTGATGTGAATAATGCCTTTTTACATGGAGATTTAGATGAAGAAGTTTATATGCATCCACCACAAGGTTATATTATTGATGCTGGAAAGGTTTGTAAACTCAACAAAAGTCTTTATGGTTTGAAACAAGCATCAAAACAATGGTTTCATAAACTCTCTGAAACATTGATTTCTATTGGTTTTATTCAATCTAAAGCAGATTCATCTCTTTTTACTAGGACTAAAGATTCTGCATTTACTGTTTTACTTTGTTATGTTGATGATATCATACTCACTGGTACAAGCATATCTGATATCTTAAGTATTAAGGATTTTTTGCATGATAAATTCACTATTAAAGATCTTGGCATTCTTAAGTATATTCTGGGAATTGAAATTGCTCGAAGTGATAAAGGTTTACAATTGTGTCAAAGAAAATATGCTTTAGATTTACTTAATTATTCTGGATATATTGGTTGCAAACCATGTTCTACTCCTATGGATTCTAAACAAAGTTCCTCTACTGCTGATTCTGAAATTTTTTTAGAAGACCCTACTGTATATAGAACTATTGTTGGTAAACTTCTGTATTTGACAATAACCAGACCTGATATTTCTTTTGTTGTACAAAACCTTACACAACATATGAGTAAACCTACTACTTTTCATTTAAGAGCAGTTCACAGATTGTTAAGATACATTAAGGCATCTGTTGGAATGGGCATTTTATATCCTACTCACAATAACTTTCAGTTGCATGCTTTTAGTGATTCGGATTGGGCTAGATGTGAAGAAACAAGAAAGAGTGTCACAGGCTATGCAATCTATCTTGGTGACTCTTTGGTCTCTTGGAAATCAAAGAAACAATCAACCGTTAGCAGATCCTCAACCGAAGCTGAATATAGAGCAATGTGTTCAACCACTTGTGAAGTTCAATGGATACTTTACCTACTTCAAGACTTGAAGATCATACATAATCAGCCTGTTAATTTGTTCACTGATAGTAGAGCTGCCTACTGCATTGCTCATAATCCTGTTTTGCATGAGAAAACAAAACACATACAAATCGATGTTCATCTTACAAGGGAAAAGATACAACAAGGTGTGATCAAATTAGTTCAAATTCCCACTGCAGATAACTTGGCAGACATCATGACAAAACCACTTGCTCCTTCCTTGTTCAACACACTCAAGACCAAAATGGGATTGTTAAATATCCACTCCCATTTTGAGGGGGGATATCAAGATAAATATTGTAAATTAGATAAATAGTTAGTTTGTTAGGAAATTGTTATTTTATTAACCAATACTTTGTAGTTCAATAACTGACACTACAAGGTGATATATATATATAGGATAGAAACTGTATACTTCGTATTCTAATTCAATGAATTACATTTCAGCTTCCTATCATCTCTCATTCTTCTTCCTCACTCATTCTTCTTATTTCTGAAATCTTCAATTACTTCAATAAGAACACATCGCCGATTTCACAGCTCTGCCATCGAGAGATTGCTAGAAAAGGGAAAGGAATTTCCAAGTTCCAACACTCCAAAACTTTTAATTGTGCAGAAGAACGAAGTCCCTGATTTTACCATGGTCGATTTGCCCCGGATTCAAACAGTCAGAATCTGATTTCACCAGCGACGGGACGGAAGAAAAAATGGATTGGAATAAGTAAAATTAATTTTGAATTTTGGGTGTATCCGGTACACTCGGGTGCACCCTAGTCATACTCAATTATGAAAGTACAGTTGTGTTTGCTCAAATGGTGTTACACGTAAGTGCACGTGATCGTAGTAGTAACAGCAAGGTAACCAAGTTTAATTATCGAACACAAGGAGATGGGAGATGGGAGATGGGAGATTGCAAGGTATGATTGTTGTTCAAATTCGAAAACTCAAATAAGCAACAAAAGTGGGATGGTTCTATGTCTACTAGGCTTGTCAAGAAAAGTAAACTATCTTTCACTTTTATGCAAAGTGAGCAAGTGGAGAGAATATGCATTAGTGTACTATCCTATGTTTCATATGGTGTTGTATTCACTTAATCATGCAATGATCTATTGGATAATTAATTAGGCAAAGCCTCATCAAAATGCATAGGTTTCCCTAGATACACATTAAAACTCTTATTGGAGTGCCTATTCACTAAGAATAATTCTCATTATCCTAGGAATTTCATCAAACACCTAGCATGCATGGCCTAATAACAAGAAGATTAAGGAAAATTGTCTGATTCTAAAATATTGTTGTTGATAAAAGGAATTTAAACCAAGTCCAAGTTGCTCGCCAGGCTGCTCGCCACCTTGCTCGTCAAGCTCAGAGATGGCGAGACAACAAGCCCAAGTGGCCAAGTCCAAGTTGCTCGCCAGGCTGCTCGCCACCTTGCTCGTCCAGCTCAGAGATGGCGAGACAA
>JAPKLY010000033.1:948235-1063305 GCA_026898435.1 Prunella vulgaris | reverse complement strand
ACAAGCCCACGTGGCCAAGTCCAAGTTGCTCGCCAGGCTGCTCGCCAGGCTGCTCACCACCTTGCTCGTCCAGCTCAGAGATGGCGAGACAACAGGTCCACGTGGCCAAGTCCAAGTTGCTCGCCAGGCTGCTCGCCACCTTGCTCGTCCAGCTCAGAGATGGCGAGGCAACAAGCCCACGTGGCCAAGTCCAAGTTGCTCGCCAGGCTATTCGCCAGTCTGCTGGCCACCTTGCTCGTCCAGCTCAGAGATGGCGAGGCAACAAGCCCACGTGGCCAAGTCCAAGTTGCTCACCAGGCTGCTCGTCAGGCTGCTCGCCACCTTGCTTGTCCAGCTCAAAGATGGCGAGGCAACAAGCCCACGTGGCCAAGTCCAAGTTGGTCGCCAGGCTGCTCGCCAGGCTGCTCTCCACCTTGCTCGTCCAGCTCAGAGATGGCGAGGCAACAAGCCCACGAGGCCAAGTCCAAGTTGCTCGACAGGCTGCTCGCCATGTTGCTCGCCCCGGTGCTCGACCATCGCTCCCAGGGATGAAGACACAGAGATGTCCAGAGAACCTGTAAGGAGGGCATAGGTCGGTTAGGTTAGGGTTAGTGGGGCAAGTAGCTAAGGTGGTGATAAGTGGAGGACACTTATCACCATCAGAGGCCAAGTGACTTAAAAATGTGCCACCTCACCCTTACAAGGGGATAAATACTTGTAAAAACTCATTTGTAAAGGATCTAATTTCCCAAATACAAGAAATACATTACACAATTTCTCTCTCTACTTTTCCAATTATAATTCCTATTACTAATCCAAATTACATCTTTAAATTATTGTTTGAGTGATTTTCTACGTATAATTAGCCACATAAATCTTTCGGTTGCATAAATTGCTCAACAATTGCTACTTCCCTAATGGCCCAATTAATCAATTACACATCCCAAGCACTCATACAAATCCTCAATATAGAGAATTAATCATCCAACATTTCATAACATTCATAAGATCAACATTAACACCATACTACTCCATAAGAATCATATACCAATGCAAAAAGGTATTAGCCCATGGCTAATTTGGATAACAAATGAACAATTAAGCTAACTAAATTCATCATAGCAATGAAATTAAAGAGAAATTGTAAAGTCTTACCTATTACAAGAGAAATGGGAAATATACTCACTACCTTGAGAATCTATCTAATGATCTACCAATGGAAATTACAATTCAATCGGTCAAAATGTAGCTCTTGATATGACGAGAGTGCAGGAACAAACGGATCAAAAGTATGAACTCGACTATATCGAAAGTAGGAACAAACGGATCGAAAGTAGGAACAAACGGGTCAAAAGTAATCGAAGAAATCGTATGAAGAAATCTAAGGAACTCAACTAGTAACTTCCCCTAACTTCTAAGAATCTAGAAAGTGAATGATGATGTGTGGAATGTGAAAAATGATCTAAGAAGTCTGAAGTATGAAGTATATATAGTACCCCTTAGGCTTGGACCATTATATCCCTCATTAAACACGTGAAAAGACGAAATAACCCTTCAAAGTTATGCAGGCCGAGCCTGTGCACGATCCCGTGGAGGTTAGCGCACGATTCAGATCATGCTTGTGTGCGTGCTTCCTCTTAGTCGCACGAACTAGAGAGTCATTGCACGAACCCTAGCTGCTGGTCGCACGATCCCATGCTTGTGAGCGCACGAACCCGACTGGCCTCGTTCGGTCGATCCTCGACTTCCTCGTTTTCTTCATATCTTGAATTCTAGAGCTCTGATTGACTCGATTCCTTTTACATTGCGACCCTCTCTTCGAACTCTTCAACATGGTATATCATTTTCTTCAATTAAATCAACTCACAAATTCTGGTTTTTTACGAACTTGCTCGTCTTTCGCCGGTTTTGCTCATTTTCACTACAAAACAATATTTTCTAGCCAAAAGGGGTTTAATGCACAAAGTATAGCATTTTAGGGTTAAATATGAACATAAGCACATCAAATCATATAGAAATGATGCAATTATGACCCTAATCAAGTTGGAATGGAGGTAGTATATTTTTTTTAAACATCCCACAATAAATTTTACAATCCATAAATGAAAATAATATAATCTTAGGGTCCGTTTACTTTAAAAATAAGGATTACATGTGATATGATTAGATGAGATGGGATGAGAAGTTAAAAGTAGTTTTTTAATTTTATTTTTTGTTTACTTTGATGTATGTAATATTATTAAACTTTTAAAATTAATGTTAAATAAATATATTAAAAAGAGTTATTGACTATAATATCCTTCTTAAACCAAGTCAAATTATTTCGTCCAAAATATTCAAAGTTCATTCATCTCTCTCCTCTTTACCTCTCTGCTTTTCATGCCATAATCGCCTACTTCCAATCAATCGTAAATGTATACTATATATACTATCTACACACAAAGACATTATATATACTAGTTTATACGCGTACCTACTACTTCTTGTCGACCCATCTTATTTTCGTTCGATCAGGTGTTGGAATTTTTGGTCGATCGAGGGGTTTTGGGAGGGATGTCAAATTTATACATAGGGAATTACAACAACAAAGTTGACTACATATTCAAAATCATACTGATTGCCAATTCGGCTGTGGGGAAGTCGCAGCTCCTTTTGCGGTTTGCCAGGAACGAGTTTAGCTTAGACTCGAAATCCACAATCGGAGTGGAGTACCAAACACGAACGCTTGTGATCGATCATAAGAATGTGAAGACACTGATTTGGGACACTGCTGGACATGAGAGGTACTTTATGCTTTTTCTTTTGCGGCGAAGGTTCCCCAACCCCAACTCCCCCTCTCTCTAAATTGAAGTAATTTTAAGAAATACATTATGTAAATGCATGGTTTATATGGGTATAGATAGATATAAGTGTTATCAAAGTATTTGATGCAGTAAAAACTTAAGGGTTCCATTTTTTGGCTACCAAAACTGGGAAAATGTTGCTCTATCTCTTGCCATGGTCTTGAATTCATCAGTTTAGGCTGAAAGTGTAGATCATTTTTAGTTGAAGTTGTCCTTCTATTTGCTGATGTTTTTACTGCAATTATTTTTTTCTTGAATATATTAATTTTGATATGCTTAATTTATGATTATGCAAACTGGGTGCTAAATGAAATGGAGATTGTTGGGATTAAAAAAGGCTTAGTTGTACCTTTCTGCAGTTTGAATTAATTGAAGTAACATGTGAATGTTTTTGCAATCTTTATGTGCTTCATTGTATTGACAATTCATTCTATTGAAGGATTCAACAGTGATCGAGATCTTTCTGTATCATTGTGTTAAGGCACAGGATAGAAAAATTGAATGCAAGGAATGAAGCTGCTAAACCCAATGTGAATGTTAAAAGAGATCTGAAATGTTGTCTATGAGTGAGCTTTTGTATAATTAACTTTTCTTGATATTTTAGTTTCTTTTCATCAAGCGAGAATTAATTAAGTGAGATTGATGAGGACTCTGATGGTTTCATTCAGTCTCATGTATGTTAATTGTAGTTGCGAATTTTATTGCTATTCACCTGAAGAAAGAATCCGTAATCTAGACAAAAAATACGGAATAAATTTAGGAAAAGTTGACTGAGATAAATTTTTTTAAATACATTTACTAAAAATAAGGACTATTGCCAAGTTAATTACGTGATTTTAGATACTATATTATTGCAAAATTTAATAGTATATATACGCGGCGTTAGATGATTATTTTCACATCCTACATCCTTTGGTCAAAGTCACTATTTTCAATATCATCTACATTTTTCTGCAGCACACTTATTTTTTTTCCAAAATGAATGTCATACAAGATTGTTTCTTTTATACTTCTTTTTGGACCAAGGTGCTGACTACTTCTCTAATTGAAATTCTTCTATTTCAAAGTCCAGAGTTGTTCATTGCAGATGGTTCAGATTATGATAACCAGACAATCCATGCTATTGTTTGGTTACTGAAAATTGAATTTCCTGAGTTGCAGTTCAATTTTCAACTAGTAATAGACGGAGTCAAGTTTTTACAAAAAAGATTTATGATGTTTAATTACTTAATTCATCAAGATAGTGTTTTCTGGGAACCTAGGTCCATAGTATATATGCTTCACCGGATACTTTTAAAAAATTAGTACATGTAAGATTTATTATTTAGTCTAACTGATGAAATATAATTTTATTTTCATTTTATTTATTTTTAATTGAAATAAAAATATTGTTATGCTTTAATTTTTATATTTTAAATTTCAAATGAATCCATTATTGGAGGCATATATGTTTGGAGATGATCCGATGTATGACAAATTGAAAGAAATATTAGAGAAACATCTGCTTTTGGGACGGTTGAAATTAGATTTTGAACCAAAAAATACCTTGATTATAATTTCAAGCGATGAGAGCGAAGACGATGTCAAACAGCCATTTCATCTTCGTGATGAAAATACTGATGATGATAATGAACATGCCACCTCCCGACAACGTTCTCCTCCTCATACACTACCCAAAAGAAGGGCAAAACTATTAAACTCAGCCTAGGAAAGTGCGGAAGATCCACAACATCGTGTAGCCCATCGGGCTAGCGTAAATTTTTTAAGAAATAAATATTTTGAGTAGGCCAAATAATTAGTTTTACGAATTCTTTAGCTTGCATTTTCTTTTATTAATGTTTGTCATTTATATCTGTTATTACCTGATTAAATCCTTATGTGGCTGAGATCAGGATAACAAATAAGTATAATAATACTTGAATAATCGTGCAGAAAATGTAAATAACACAGAGATTTGCCTAGGTCTTGTATTGCAAGAGCTAGGACTTAAATGTAGTCTTTGTATTAGACAAATTCGTGGATCCTTTCAATGATTAAGGCCATATTTATAGATGATCCTAAATAAGGTATGTGCGTCTATTGTTCTAAATTGGTCAACTAGACTGTTACAAATATTATTTCAGGAAGTTTTGTCTCCATAAATGGTAGCTTCCCTTGTGTAGGCATTAAATGATATTAATTAAGCCCTTAATTATGCATAATAGCTGTAATTTCTCTGTAAGAGTTGACCATGAGATTGCTCGTGCCCGCAGGTGCTCAGCTTGCTCATGCTCGTAGGTGCTCGACTTGCTCTTGCTCGTAGTGCTCGACTTGCTCGTGCACGTAGGTGCTCGAGTTGCTCGTGCACGTAGGTGCTCGAGTTGCTCGTGCCCCTAGTGCTCGACTTGCTCGTGCTTGTAGGTGCTCGTCTTGGTTGTGCTCGCGGATCTTGATCTTGCACGTGCTTATATACTTGGCCTTTGTTTATGCTCGCACTCTAAATTCTCTTGTATTGGGTTTGGGCCTCGTCCGATTATTTATGGGCTTGGACCCATCGTAATAATGGTACCACAACCATTGCCCCCTACTTTTGATATGCTAACTTTACAAAATGTAGCACATTAAAATTATGTCAGTAGCTAAACTTGCTGGGATGAGTGAAATTCAGACCTCAAAATCTGAAGTCCGAAGATATTCTGAAGTAGTTGATGTTGCTCCGCAGACCTCAAAATCTTAACTTGTCTTGATGAAAATATTCAAAATGATTTTTTATTTTTTCGTCACAGAGACAACTTCACTGCTACTACGTAGACTATGAAATCCTGTCTAAGAGAAAATTAAAAAATCCTGCCAATCAAGCCTTCATGAAATAAAATTCAGAAAATCTTTTTTTATAAAATCAATTGGACTCCAAAATATGCGGCTGTCAACTATAAAAAGGCCAACTTGATTCTTTCCGTGCTTAATCCAAATCTTGTCCATATATGTATATAGAAAATCAACTCAAAATGCTATGCCATGCACCTTTTATTTAAACCAAAGCACGAAGCTAGCCATCCTCTTTTTAACTTTTTTTTTTTCAATATTTTTTGCCGTAATAATTGACCAAAAAGCTTCTGCAAATATAATCAACTTTCTCCCTTTCCTTTTATTAATATCCTTTCCCGGCTAGTGCACTCATGGTTGGGTCCTTCTCTTGAACCTCCCAAATTTGACGAGGTTACCTCTTTTTTCCAAAAAATTTGGAGTCGAGTGCCAGAAAATTGTATTCACACTGTTTACAAATTCGGTCCAATATCAAAAAATTCACGCCGCAATTTCTTAGTTTATTTCAATAATTGAATCGCGCGGATTCTTCTTCATTTGGCAACTAAATCACAAATCCATTCCTTCCTACATCTTTTGGCCGAAAACATTGGCCAAGAAACTCTTTGAAATGAAAAAATTTGCCTGCTCCCTCAACTTCTTAGTGTATATATATATATATTTACTCTGCTAACTTTCATTCGATTCCAGCTTCTGGAGAGAAAAATGAAAGTATGTTGAATTTGTCTTAGAGAACGAATCCTCCTCAATTAATCAACGGACGGCTATGGCGGTCAGGCTCATTTGCGGCGACGTTCATCATCAACTTACTCCACAGCTCATACGCAGCGACATTGGGCAGGCTAAAACGATGAACGGCGCTCGGGCAACAAGTGGGCTCTCACTCCTCCAACTTGCACGGTTAACGGCTGTTCTTCAAGCGGGTGCGATGTCACACCAACTGGGTAGGTGAAAAATCGGCAACTGCAACCGGCGAGAACTCACGACGGCCATCATCGACTCACTATTTGTAGATTTCCGACACCCAATTTCCTTAATATGTCAATATACATATATATATATATATCATCTCAGGAGAAGATAGAGATGATCGCGTGGCCTCTTCTTCCAGGGTTTAGTTTGACGACGGCCCTTTCTCTCCAACAACGAATCCTTATCGACAGTGGCCTCTCGACTGTGTTATAGCAGTAGGCAAGCCTGCTTCTCACGTTGTTACGGTTGTTGGCGGCGGTTTTCCTGTTTCCTTCCACCGCAGAATTAATTGACAAAAGACTAATGGAAGTGGGACCAATCAATAAGCAAAGATCACTTTTGTCGCCAATTTCTGCGAGGTGGAATTGGCATCTTGCCCTCTTGCCAACTCATGTTTTGCAAATATCCTTTAATGGAGATGATGGTTCAGCGAAGAGACGAGGTCTCATGATTTTGACCTGTTGCAGTATCGTGCTAGATCAACACTTTATTTTAATTTACGTGTCACCTTTATTTTCCTAAATTTACGACGGGATGATGAGTTGCACAGGCGGTTGGACTCGGTGTATACACCCTCGTTAACTCGATTGCGATGGCAAAAATCTTTCTCCTCTAGGATTCAACTACAGCGGGCCCTCTCTTATTACAGGTAATATATATATATATATATATAGAGGAACACTCACGCTGTAAAACGGGTAAATTTAAAAAAATCCGCGGATCCTACCGGGTCGGGTCGGATTTGGTCTTTTTTTTTAAAAAAAAAAATTCACAACTATGCTTCCAGATTTTTTCGCTCCCAGGTATGTTACTATTTAGCCAAATGCATGTTACTAATAAGCAAAATGTGTGTTACAATTAGATTAAATGTTATTTTCTTTACATATATTCATTTGTTTTTGTAGAAATAACATTTTTTCATACAATTTAATAATAAATGTGTGTTGCTACAAAAAATATTATTTTTTTCATAAATACTTAAGAGAAAATAATATATTTTTTTATTTTTGCTCCCAGGTATGTTACTATTTGGCCAAATGCATGTTACTAATACGCAAAATCTGTGTTACAATTAGATTAAATGTTGTTTTCTTTACATATATTCATTTGTTTTGTGTAGAAATAACATTTTTTCATACAATCTAATAATAAATGTGTGTTACTACAAAAAATATTATTTTTTTCATAAATACTTATGAGAAAATAATATATTTTCTTTTAGTAACACACATATTGTTTTTGTGTTATATGAAAAATTATTTATTATATAAAAATAAATGAATATATATAAAGAACAATATTTGCTAAGATTGTAACACACATTTGCTAAGATTGTAACACACATTTGCTCTAATAGTAACATATATTTGCTTCCCCAATTTGTGTTACAATATGAGCAAATGTGTGTTACAATATAGGCAAATATGTGTTACTATAAGAGAAAATGTACTTTTATAAGAATAAGTATGTGTTTTTTAATTTAATTATCATTCCTTTAAATCTAGGTATATTAATTCATATATTAATACACTTTTTTACTATTTTATATGTGTTATTATATAAAAAATAATTATTTATATACAAATAAATAAATATTTATGAAAACCCAATATGTTTTCTTATAGTAACACACATGATTTTTCTCTTATATTATGTTATAAACTATTTATTCTATAAAAACAAATGAATATATGCAAAATAACAACTTTTTATAAGATTGTAACACACATTTGCTCTAATAGTAACATATATTTGCTCTCCCAATTTGTGTTATAATATGGGCAAATGTGTGTTACAATATGGGCAAATACGTGTTACAGTATATGTTTTTTAATTTAATCACCATTCCTTTAAATCTAGGTATATCGATTCATATATTAATACACTTTTTTATTATTTTATATGTGTTATTATATAAAAAATAATTATTTCTATACAAATAAATAAATATTTATGATTCTGAGTATTCCTATGATGTTTTAGACCATATGCTTATATGATTACTTGTTTTGCTTGTTGATGATTGCCTTATTGTTGCTAGTTTAGAGTAGTGTGGCATGAGATATGTTTATGATTGTGTGGATGGGTTGATAGTTCATGTTAGATGTAGTGGAATTATCATTTGATTCATGTCTTGTCGAGTTTGCTATGGAATTTATGATGCTTGATACTTTGATGATTTGAGCACTCTTGATATGATATGAGTCTTGATCACCTACTACCCGTGAGTTTTGAGCCATTTATGCCCGTTTCAATCTTGAACGGATGATATTCTTTGATGTGAGTTCCACACACATACATGTTACTATAGAACTTGGCTTTGGTCTTATTTGACGCTACATTAGATAAAGATTTCACATGATATGATTTGAGGCATTTCTTTGATCTATATTGAGCCACTTTGCCCTATGAGCCTACCATTGATATTATTATCCATTGCTCATCATTTTGTGCCGATAGACCTTTCCTTTGGCTAACCACACTTTAAGCCATTTTCCTTCCTTTTTGGAACTCTCTTGTCCCTATGATTAGTAGAGTGAAAAGAAGGAAGGAAGATTGGTGATATGATGAAGAAATTGGTGGCCAAGGTAGAATGAAATTCTATGCATGGATGGATTTGAAAACAAAGGCAAGTGCTTGCAAATGAAAAAGGTTGACTTTTTGCAAAATTATTGTCAAGTTTGACTCTAGTATTGTGAGTATGATTACAACTTGTCAAAAGGGAAGAATGATCTTTGAAAGTGTGATTTTGGAAGAGCATGAAGAGTAAGTGCAAAATTGCATGAAGAGGTGATATGATCTCTACTTTGATTCCTTCTATACTTTACTAATCATACTTAGTCACTTTTATCCATATATTCATTCCCTACCAAAGAGCCAACACTACAACCTTATGAAAGTCCTCATTAATGTGTGAATGATTTGTCATTTCAAGTGGTGGAGAATATGGACTTGAGCCAAGCTTATGGTAGTATGTGTATGTGTTGTAATGATTGAGTGAGCCTAAACACTTGAGGGTTGAGCTAAACACTTATCTTGTGAGGATCTTGACTCATTGACTTGATATCTTGCTTGTTGATTCATTGTTGATGGTTGATTAGATGAGATTGCATACTAGATTTGCTTGACATTGATTGATATGTTCATGGCATTTGACTTGTGCTTTATGCTTCATCCATACAATTATTCCCCTATCTTATCGCTTCGTTGCTCGAGACCGAGCAACAATCTAGTTTGGGGGTGTGATTAGGGTCATAATTGCATCTTTTTGCATCCATTTTTCTATGGTTTTGATGTTCTTATATTCATATTTGACCCTAAAATGCTATACTTTGTGCATTTAAACCCTTTTTTGCTAGAAAGTTATGTTTTATAGTTAAAACAAGCAAACCGGCAAAAGACGAGCAAGTTCGTAAAAATCCAGAATTCTTGAGTTTACCAAAATGCTTCAAATGATATACCATGTAGAAGAGCTCGAAGAGAAGGTTGTAACAGAAAAAGAATCGAGTCAATCGGAGCTCTAGAACTCAAGATATGAAGAAAACAAGAAGTCGAGTATCAACCAAACGGGATAGTGTGACCACCAGCAAGGGATCGTGCGACCAGCAGCACGGGATCGTGCGAAGGCTCCATGGTTCGTTCACCAAGGGACCGAACGAATGCTGTGCACGAATCGATTCGTGCGGCCACCTGCTGGAGATCGTGCGAAGGTCCGTTTTGGAACACTTTCGAGGGTTGTTTTGTCTTTTCGCGCGTTTAATGAAGGGAACTTTGGACTAAACATTGTAGGCACTATAAATACCTCAAGGATCAGATTTTCAAGCATGATTCCATCATAATTCCAAGTTCTTAGATTAGTTTAGAGAGAGAATTAGGTAGTTACTTAGTGGGTTCTTAGTTAGATTCAATCTTCTTTCTTTCATAACTTTTGATCCGTCCGTCGAATTTTAGATCCGTTTGTTCCTGCATACTCATAGTGATTAGCGCTTTATTCCTGCGGTTCATTTTTGTATTTTGAGCTTTGGATCAAGACTTTTCATTTGGTGGTTTGTTGCTTGTATTTCTATTCATCCACTTATGGTAAGATTTCCTTTAATTCTCTTGTTTTAGTTAATATTCATGATGATTAGATTTTTAATTGTTGAATTTCAATTCCAATTAGCCATGGGCTAATACCCTTATTGTATGGTTGTATGAATACTATGGTGAATTTAGTCTCTTGTTAATCCTATGCATGAATTAGTGATCTTGATGTGTTAATTCTCTTATTAATGACTTGTATGAATACTTGGGATGTTTAATTGGATTGTATGGCTTATATGGTTAGCAATGAAATTAGAATTGAGCTATAAGAACTTTATGCATACCAAGTGTTTGATGTTTGGCTTGTACGATCAATGAGAATTACATATTAGCCTAGACCTCTTAATTGGAGTGTTGGGAGTTGTAGAGAGATCTAGACATCCAATAGAGCCCTTAGCTTGTGTTGTAGAGAGATCTAGACACTAGTTGGCTTGATTAAGACACCAAGAGACCTTTTGCATGCTAGGATGGATAGGACACTAGAGGAACCAAAGTTGGATTACTTCCATGCACACACACCACTTTTGTTCACTTCTTTGAGGTGATAGCTAGATTTACGCTGCTTCTTTTCTTGCTTTCCTAGATATTAGCCTTTAGTAGAAATTCAATGCTTGCTTGATATTGCATCGTTTCCCTGTGTTCGATATTTAACTTGGTTAACTTGCCACGACAACAACGACCACGTACACTTGCGTGGAAATCATACACGATTTTGGTAAACAATACTCGATGGAAATATTTGCTGACTGTTCGAGCAAACCTCTGATACTTAGACCTCACTATTCGATTTTTTTTGTAATGTGAATTGACAAAAACATGGCCAATTGCGCTGACGTACTAGTGTTACGATTTGATTTGAGACCACCTAAAGTTTAAAGTAGGTGACACAATCGAGAGAAAACAACTCAACCCATTCGTAATTGAACTATACATTCTTCACCAGAGATCCCAATTACTCCACGCAGCAGTCTAATTTTCTTAGGAACTCTACTTATTAAATTATAACATTTACGCATTTGTATTTCATTGTAACAAACTTCCTCTTCATTATGGATAAAGTATACACAAATCATATTCAGGAAAGTAAGGATTGTGTTCATTATTCCATATAACATAACTAATATTTCCTCCTTCTCGACTTCATTTCCACCTCTGTAATCAAGATCAATCCTAGTGACGCGCTCAATTTGATTGAAAATTTTGATACCATTAAAATAAAAGGCATATATTAGCAAACCATTTGGTGATATTTTGAAGTGAAGAATTTACATTCAACTAACACCTACTGATATGCAACCAGAAACCAATATACTAAACTATTCACATCAGTCATCATATCACCACTTACATTGATGTTTAATATATTTACTGGTTTTGTTATATTATGGATATGGACGCTGACTACTTTGCTAGCATAGTTTTTTTAGGGGAGAATTAGGGCATTCGATTTGGGATTTGGGTGAAAATTGAGAAACTGCAGTTTTCCCCATAAGTTTAACAAATGATTGATAGCATTACACTTCCGCCATAAAAAATCAGCAGATTAATAATCGAAGAAGAGTAAGAAAAGATATTGCTCGCTAAATCATATTACATCGAAAATCAAACCTAGATTATGGACAATGGCAAACATAATATACAGATCAACAATCTGCAAATAAACCGAAAAAAAATTACTTTGTTCGGAACCCATCTCCATATAAAAAAATGAACCGAATATAGAAAATGCATTTTAAGCAAATACTTACCTTTTTCTTGCCACTCGTAACAAAAAATTAGCCACTTCAATCTTGCCAGAAAATTGATTTGCAACAAGAACACCTTGATCGTGTGAATGAAGGGTTTAATGTGAAGAAAAGAATAGGAAAAGTTGTTATAGAAGAAGGGTAGTTTTGTCCTTTCAAAAAAAATGAAGGGTAGTTTTGTAATTACTTCTCTCATCACACATTTAAATATCTTATCACACCTATGTTGGTGTGATTTATTACGTAGGCAGTTACGGAAATTTCTGGGTTATCCCCGGGTCAAGGGATTTAATTAAAAAAAATATCACTTAAAGTAAACAATAAATAATGTTAGATATTTAATTCTTATCCATCATTTTCAATGAAAATAAACACACCCTTACATTATTCATAATATTTAAATATACTTTTGATTTATTAATTTAAATATTAATATAATAATTTAAAAATATATATTTTATTGTGGCTGATCAAATTTTAAGAACCCCATTTACAAATTTTGACAAAAACTTATATAGAAATTTCTATGGATCTAAGATCCGTAGAAATATCCATGCCCATTAACCCATAAACCCGGTACCCTTGACATGTATCCATTAACCCATGACATTAATTGAATACCCATTTACTTTTAGTTTCAAATTCTTATTTCACACTACGTCATTCTCTCTCCCACTCCTCGGTTCCCGCGAGTTTTTCCGGCGGTTTTCTTCAATTTTTTGGCAGTTGCAAGCGGTTTTCCACTCCTTTTAAACTGTGCGACTCTCATTTCATCGTTTCTTTTCGCTCGTGTGTTGATATTTCTGTGTTTTCTTCTTCGCGATGATGTAAATGAAAACCTAGGTTTTTTGGTTTTTTTATGCTTTTTTGTTGATTATTGTAGTCGCGTTTGTGATTTTTGCTTGTTTTGAACTTGGTTTTCAGTTTTGTTCATCGTAGGGTTTAGTTTTTGTTGATTTTTTTTCAGTTTCGCATTATTGTTGCTGATCTCCAGATTTTGTTGCATGTTAATGTTCTGGTTTATTTTGTTTTTGTTAAGCTTTACGATCCTTTGGTTGTGCTGTTTTTGTGTTGTTCATGTTTGTAACATGAAATTTTTTGTTAGTATCATATATTGTTACTATATTGTAACACATATGTACATATTTTGTAACACAGTTTTTGTGCATGCAATATTTATGTTATTACTAAATTTTGTTAATTTTGTAACACAATGTTCATATTGTTGTAACATATTTTGTATTTTTGGTCTTATTAGTTGTTATTTACATATTTTTTATTCTGTTTTATTTTAATTTTGTATTATCATGTTTATTATTGTGTAGTAATGTGTATATATTATTAAGTTTTATATCTATTGAGTAGTAACACATTTTGGATGGATAGTAACATGAAATATATTGTGTAGTAGCAACTATTTGTTGAATTGTAACACAACTTATTATGATGTCAGAAGTGTTATTATTTTCATTTACTAATGAGCATTTTTACAATTATTGAGTAGTAACACATTTTACTGTTTTAGTAGCATGTTTTATATTATTTAGTAACACACATGTTATTTAATTGTAACATAAATAAATTGTTTCAAATGTTTTATTTTCCCTTTTTTACCAGAATATACAATGGCTTCAAATGTGAATGAGTCATATATGGATGATTCTCCGCTTTTTCTTTTAGAAGGCCCTGCTGCACCATTGCGGAGGCAGGGCAGGCCTTCTAAGAGCAAGAGTATTGCCGTCATTACTGTTTCTTCTCAGCAGTCCAGGTATTTTTATTAGTTTTTGTGTTTCTTGTATTTTATATTACATGTATGTATTTTTATATATTAATGCTCTTTTATTTTCTATTTTTAAGGGATTTTACTCCTCATTCTAGACCGACTGCCTTATTTGAGCTTCTTCAAAAATTAAATAATGAGCAGAAAGAAGCAGTAAGGAGTATAGGTTTTGGTGGGCTTTTAAACTTAAATCTTCCTAGGCGGCTGTGTGGGTACCCGATGTTAAGGTGGTTAGTGGATAACTTTAGTCCTCATAGCTAGCAGCTATCAGTTGGCCGTTCTAGGAGTTTTTTCATCACACCGGAATGATGTGCACGACATATTTATTATTCCAAGAAATGCTGGCCATGAGGTTGAGGTTTTTAACAGGGGAGAAGTTAATGTTCTGCTTGAGAAGTATTCCGAATCGTATGATATCAGGCCATCTTCGAGGTTGTCTGCCCTTGCTGATCTTTTCAGAACGAGGTTGTAGAATGGGTGTGATGATTTTAAGAGGCTCTTTGTCTTTTTCGGTCTGTCTTCATTGTTTACTCCAACTGCAAATCTTTCTGTTTGCAGTCCTGTCATATTCAAGTCCATTGTTGATGTCAATCGAATTGGGAAGCTTGATTGGTGTGATTGGTGTTCCTATGTGTTTTCAAAGTTGTGCAAGAGTGTTGAGTCTGTCCGTAAGAATGGAGCGCACAATGTTACCGGTTGTTTGTTGATTCTTCAGATTTCATACTTGCATAGGATTAGATGGCGTGGTGTTGATCTGCCTTGCTCCCATTGATACAGCATTGGGATGAGGAGAATATGCAACTTCGTTGCAAGCAAGAGTCAGATGTCGGTTTGTATAGTGATGGTGATCTGATTTTGGATAATAATCTTGTTACAATAAATGGAATTTTGAGGGTTTCAGCTGAGGTGAATTTGAAGTCCTCTGTTTCTGGTAAAGTTGGGGTAGTACACACTAACTCTTATATTATTGAATGTTAACATATTTTATAAGTTTTAGTAACATTTTTTTTATAGTAACAATCATGTTACTTGATATTAATTTGTTTTACCCAATAATATGCATATTACTTAATTGCAACCTTAATATTATTGAATAGTAAAATAGTAATTTGAATTCTATAACATAGTTTTTTAAATATAGTAACATTGATTTTATTGAATAGTAACATAGTTTTTTAAACATAGTAACATTAATATTATTGATTAGTAACATAGTGTTTTTAATACTATAATATAGTTTTTTAAATGTAGTAACATTAAATATATTATATTAGTAACACAACAATTTTAATATAGTAACATATATTGTTGGTATATAGTAACATATTCTCTAGTTTACGTAGTATTATATTTTGGTGTAGGCTGTGCAGTTGAAGCTGGAAAATTTCTTGAAAGAAATAAGTCAGTCGTCATCTGGTTTTATAACTAAATTGTCTGAAATTAAAAGCAACTTGCTTGAATCAAATCCGGATTTTGATTCTCAGTTTTAGGGAGACGAGCTCTTTCTTAGTATAGTTGATGATCTTGTTGAGAATTTTAATCGTGCAAAAGATTTATCCGATGCACCTAATTTTGAATTGTTTCTTGATAGTGTCGTTCTAATAATCCAACCGTGAACGCTGAGCAGGTTTTGCCAGAGAATGTTGAAATTGGTTTTACTGGAAAATGTTCCGGTGTGAATGAAAGTTTGTCTAAGGATCATGTTGATGAGATTGCCAGAAGAACAAGGAAAGCGAAGGGAAAATCAGTAGTGAAAGCGAGGAGAAGGAGGAGTATGTGGACGTTGATTCTGAGAGTGAGGAGGAGGAACATTCTGAAGAGGGTGAAAGTGAGGAGTTGGAGGAAGAAGAGGGAGATAAAGGAGAGGTTGATCGTGATGAAGAATTTGGTGGACAGGAAGAAGAGGAGGCAGAAGTAGAAGAGGAGACAGAAAAAGAAGAAGAAGAAATAGGTTTTGAGGAAAAGGCTGGTGATGAAGAAGAAGCAATTGGAGATGGAGTAGAGGAAAAAGTTGATAGCAGCTCGTCTGGGAGTGAGAGTAAGGAGGAAGATGATGGAGAAAATGAAGCCGATATAGAGGCTGAAAAGGCAAAAGCATTGGAGGATGAAGAGGTTGCTCTTTTTAACCAGCTTGTGTCAAGTTTTGGTCCGCCGCATAGGTTTTTGATCCCTCTGTTTATGGTTGAGAAGAAAATTTTGGTTGGCTTGGAGCGCTATGAGAGTGAATTGGTTGATTACATTGTTGAGCAATTCTTATAATGGAAAGTTTATGTGGCTAATTAATCTTATGGAATCACTCAATCAATAATTAAAGATATGATCTTGGTTAATTTATAAGGATAATAGAGAGAATTGTAGAGAGAGAAATTCTTGTGATATATCTCTTGTGTAGGAAATTTTCCGATCCTTACAAATGAGGTGTTTTTACCTATTTATACTCTCTTATTAGTGAGGTGGCATGTTTTTAGGCCACATAGCCTCTGATGGTGACAAGTGTCCTCCACTTGTCACCACCTTAATGACTTGCCCCACTAACTCTAACGACCTATGCCTTCCTCCTAGGTTCTCTGGACATCTTGTGTCTTCATTCCTAAGAGAAGGGCGATCATCCGGGCGAGCAACATAGCGAGCAGGTGGGCGAGCACCTTTGGCTTGGCCTTATGGCTTGATGCCTCGTCACTACTAAGTCTGGCGAACAACTTGGCGAGCATCTGGGCGAGCAGTGGGGCGAGCAGCTTGGTCTCAGCCTTATGGATTTGTTGCTTCTCCATCCCTGAGCCAGGCGAGCAAGGTGGCGAGAAAGGTGGCGTGCAACTCAGGTGTGGCCATGTGGGCTTGTTGCCTTGCCATCCCAGAGCCAAGCGAGCAAGGTGGCGAGCAACTCGGATGTGGCCATGTGGGCTTGTTGCCTTGCCATCCCTGAGCCGGGCGAGCAGGGTGGCGAGCAACTTACCTTTCAGCTTGCTTTCACTTTAACTATTCTTCAAATATTAAGCTTAACTCCTTTTATCAACATTTGCCCCTCAATATATGCTTTGATTTGGTTTCTCTTTATCAAAGTATATGCTGGAATTGATTCACCATGCTGGCGAGCAATTAGGCGAGCAACATGGTGCTCAACTTGGTGCTCGGCCTTCATGCTCGTCCTATCCTTTGACAACCGAAGTGATGTTTCCAGAAAATGAGGCATCCCCTCATTTGGTGTGCCAATCAGTCATACGAAAAGGCGCGCTCTTTAAAACTTTTCAAATAGTTTTGCAAAATGGTCCCTGAGCTTTTTCCTTCATTTTCCTTTAACCCTAATGTATAAATAGGGTTTTTCCTCCACTGTTCATCTTCTTCTTCACTTGTCCATTCTTTTGAAATTTCCGGCAGCTCAAGCTCTTTCCTGATTTCTCCGGTGATCTTCTTATTTTCACAATTCCGGCGATCTTCTTATTTTCACAATTTCAGCGATCAGTTTTGAAGTTTGAATCAAAGGTAGTTTCTCAATCCTTTTTCTTTTTATTTCCCCCTTTGTATTATCCTCTTTTATTCCTTATATGGTTTTTGTTCATCGGATTTTTCTTTTTTGGCAAACTTTGACCGGAATCAAGGCGGCGGAGTCCTTAATACAATAGTTAGCACATTCCTAGGGCCAAATTCCTCTTTTCTCTTCTTTTCTCAAACATGTCATCATCTTCAAGCCGTACCATTTCTCACCGGAACTCGGGCAAACAACCCATGGAGGAGAGTGGTCCGATCGTCGGTCTCTCGTCAGTTCATCTTGCGGGCTCTGATCCCGAGGTTGTGGAGATGGATCGTCCATTGGAGGAGGGAGGCGAGCAGATCGGCGAGCAGACGGGCGAGCAGGTAGTCGAGCAGCCCGCTGCTCGCCCCGATGGTGATGACCAAGAGGATGTGGAAGTACTCTCTAGTAGTGATGATAGCGATGACCCTATCACCGAATGGTTCGAGTCCGTTAGCTTCCCGCAACCTCACATGTCAGAGAAGTCCATCCCTGAAGGTATCGAACAGGAGTTTAACTGGAGAGCTTATTTTGATCGATATACAGCTGACTTCCCAACCCCTCCACAACAATACCGAGAATCTTGAGAAAGGTGACCGCACTAACTACAAGGCAAACACTGTGGTGAGTGTTATTGATGAGGACGATCTCGACAGCATCCGGAGGGAGTATCACATTCCTTGTGACGTGACGATGTACGCTCCTCGGGAAAAGGAAAGAGCCGATTGCCCTCCGGAGGGTCTGACAGCGATTAATCTGCACACTCTGGCCGCTGGTGTGATGTTGCCTCTTCACCCCCTCATCGGCCACTTCTTAGAGACTACGGGTTTAGCTATCACGTAGCTAACACCCAATGCTTGGACGTATCTGATCTCGATGTGCACCGTCTTTGCTTTGGAAAAGTATAAGGATCGCCTGACTCCACACGAGTTGAACTACACTCTTTGCCTCAGTAAATGCTCTGAAGAAGGTCATGGTTATTATTAATTGAAAGCGAGGAGTGACATGCGGATCCTTGAAGAACTGCCTAACAAGGTGAAGGACTGGAAGGAGCAGTTCTTCTTCATCGGCGGTGATTGGCGTACCCCGGATAACAATGAAGGACTTGGGGGACGCATCATGTCCCCTACTGAGTTTGGCGAGTTACAGCGTAGGACTTGTTAGCATTTTGAATGTTGTTTTCGATATCGTATCTAACGCCTTATTTCTTTGTTGCAGGCCTTACTCCTCAGTGTTGGAAAAAGACGAGCTTGTCCGAGGAATTCAAGTTTACTTGCATTCTTGTCTGTCGACGGAATAAGAAGGATAGGACGTTCGAGTATCTGAACAAGTCCAGCTGCCGCATTGCCTCGGGGTTGATTACGACTCCCGATCAAGTCGCACGCCCAGCAGGTATAACCTTTGTGTTCTTTGGAATTAGCTTACGTATTGAAAAATTTTCTAACTCTTTTCTTGTTTCTTGATGCTTGCAGCTGCTGAGGTTACTATTGCCATTCCTCCATCCTTCCGAATCTTAAACCAAAGGTTTGGAATGGCTAGAACTAAAAGAGACCCCCCCTCCGTAGTGTTAGTTGCTTAACAGGCGGCCAAGACGAAGAAAGGGACTGGCACCGGAGTGACTACCCGTTCCACTGCTCCCCCACGGGCTCCTCGAGTCGAGGATAGACAAGCCCCGAGTGACTCTCCGGGTGGTAGCCGCCGTTTACATCGTGGTGATGGGTCACGAGTGGAACGTGAAGCTGAAGCTGCCAAGAGGGCAAAGACTTTGAGAGTCTCGGGTTTCAGTGGCTCTGGCCGCGTTGAGGTTTCAGAGCCTACACTTCCGGTCTCAGTCGGTACCTCCACTGCCCCTGCACCCATCCGCTCTGTTGGGCAGTTGTCGGATATCTCCATCCTGGGATGGGATCAGGATCGAGCAGCATGGTATGATTATCGAACTTCTCACATATTTGTACTTAGAAAAGTTTTGAAATTTTTCTAAGTGTTTTCTTGTTTGAACCTTTATGCAGGTATAATCCTTCACGTTATCAGCACCGCAGCCCAGCAGTTCATCAGTTTGCCCTTGCTCGGCCTCCGAAGTCCCTCAACGAGCTTCAAGGTTCCCTTCGGAGAGCTATAGAGTCTGTCCTCCGCCATTGGACTCATCCTCAAGAAGTGATTATGCAGCACCAGTCGCTAACCGACAACATCCTCACGGCTATGCATCATTCGAGTGGTGCTCTCATCACTGCCCAGCGCGCCATCGAGCAAGCCCTGACTTTAGAGAACTCTTATGCGGTGTTGAACGACACTTTGAGGAAGGAGAGGGACGAGATGAAGAAGAAAATCGCCACTTCTGAGGCTAAGGTTAAAGCTTCTCTGGATGCCGAGCAATTGGCCATTGCAAGTGCTGAGAGGTCCCAGACCGAAGCTGATGGTCTTCGGGCTGAGTTGGCAAGTGTGAGGGCTCAACTGGAGGAGGGTGGAGTGGCTCGAGGAAAAGTGGCCGAGTTGGAAAGAGAACTCCAAGCAACTCGGACCCAGCTGGCCGAGCACAAGGCTGCACATACTGAGTGCTACAGTGCTAATGTTGTAGCCGACATTCGAGCCGAATCGTCTGACTTTGGGTTCGTTTATGCCTTCGCCGAGAACCTCCGAGCCTACCACCATGCCGTTGGTGAGAATGAAGACCCTTGGACGGCCCTGAAGAAAGAGTTTACCGACTTCCTCACTGAGCGTCCTCTCAAGGAGGGTTTGGTGGTTGACATCGGTGATCTCGAGGAGATGGGTGTCGACCTTAGTGCCTTGCCTCCCACTCTTAAGATCATTGGTGGAAACTATCCCCCTCTTCAGATTGATGCTGAGGATGATGCGATGGTTGACACCGAGGGTCTATCGCCGACTGCGGTTCTTCCAGGTCTCTCCCCTCAGGGTGCCGATGAGCAGGCAGGCGACCAGGCCGACGAGCAGCAGTCTGGCGAGCATGCCGGCGACCAGGCTGGCGAGCAGTAGGGTGCTTGACCTTCTTTTGCCTTGAACTTTTTTGTCTTTGGTTTTTACTTGTAACTTTTTTGCTTCTTCGCCCTCGAAGGCGCCCCATATGTATTTGAATTCCTTTTGTCATTAATGAACATGCAGTTTCCTTTCTATCGAACTTGTTCGTGTCTTTAGTAACGTTTGTGTCTAAGTTATTTATTGCTCGTTTTTGTGTATGGTGTTTTAATTGATTCGTCTTACTTTTTCTTTTGTGGAATCGCGAATTTACACCTTTATTTTCCATCTTTTTCGATGTGGGCTTATTGATTGGTAATGACTCCCTTTTATCGGTTATATCCGTAGGGTTAGTCTCAATACCTTGCCTTTATTTTTGACTTGTAAGTCTTTTTAAGCTTATAACTTGAGACGTCTTTCGATACACCATCTTGAAAGGAAACATCTTCTTTATTCAACATAATATGACCTTACAGGCTTGACTTTCTCTAAAACGAACCTGCTTGCCCCTATACATGTTGGGCGAGCAAGGTTTCAAAAGAAAATTTGTTAAGTCTTTATTGGTAGAATTTCTTGAGATGTGCCGCGTTCCAGGTGTACGACGAAGGGTTGCCTTGCATATCTTCCAAGTCATATGTCCCATTCGGCCAGCTCTTCGTTACATTGAACGGACCTTCCCATCTTGGACCAAATACTCCTGTAGGAACCGCCAATATCCGTCTCATCACCAAGTCGCCAGCCTTGAACCTTCTATCCTTGACCTGTGAGTTGTAATACTTTTCTGCTCGTCATTTGTAGACGGCATTTCTAAGCTCCGCCGAAGTTCTTGTCTCTTCAATCAGATCCTTTTCCACACCCATATTGTCTTCGTTTGTTTCTTCATCATACTTGATTATCCTCCACGTCCGATGTTGGACCTCCACCGGGATGACTGCTTCGACTCCAAAAGCCATGGTAAAAGGTGTCTCCCCGGTACTTGTTCTATAAGACGTCCTATAGGTCCATAGGACTTCTGGCAGCTCGTCGGCCAAACTACCCTTTCTTTCCTCCAACCGGATCTTCAGAATGTGTTTCAAGATCTTGTTCACAGCTTCGACTTGTCTGTTTGATTGAGGATGATATGGTGTGGAGTAATGTTTCTTGATGTCCCATGTTGTGCAGAAATCTCTTAGCTTATTCCCATCAAACTGTCTTCCATTATCTGTGACGATAGACTGTGGCAACCCAAATCTGCATACCAAGTTTTTCCAAATGAAGCTTATCATTTTTACCTGAGTTATCGTCGTTAAAGCTTCTGCTTCGGCCCACTTGGTGTAATAATCCACGGCCACTACTACAAATTTTACTCCACCTTTTTCGGGAGGGAATGGGCCAATCAAGTCGATACCCCATTTAGCAAATGGCCATGGACTATATACAGATTTTAATTCTTGCGCTGGGGTGTGAATATTTGGAGCAAACTGTTGGCACTTCAAACATTTTTTAGCATATTTGATAGCATCCTTTCGCAGCGTCGGCCAATAGTACCCTTGCCTAATAGTCTTGTAGGCTAGGGCTTGCCCCCCGGCGTGGCCTCCACATATTCCTTCATGGATCTCTTCCAACACTTTTTGACCTTCCTCCGGGGAGAGACATTTGAGTAATGGCAATGAGATCCCCATTTTGTACAACTGTCCTTCGACCATCGTGTATCTAGCAGCTTGCTTCACAACCCGTTGTGCTTCCCACGGATCTCCCGGCTGCTCTCCACTAGTTAAGTATTTAGCAATGGGTGTACGCCAGTCGTCCATCATTTGTTGGTGGTTCACTATTTGTTGCCCCCTCTTCAACACTTGATTAATATAATCAAATGTTGAAGGATTCGTTAGCTTTGTGACCACCACCTCCGAGATACTTGGTTCTCCGGTGCTTGTAGCTAGACGAGCTAGAGCATCCGCTTGTGTGTTCTCTAGCTGGGGGATCTGCTCAATGTATACTTGATCAAACTTGGATATCAGGTGTGCAACGATCCTTTGGTAGATGATCATTTGTCGATCCTTTGCTTCGTATTCACCTCGGACTTGAGATACTATTAGCTGCGAATCCCCAAAAATTTGAAGTCTGGTTGCCCCCACAGCTAATGATAGTCTCAATCCCGCAATAAGTGATTTGTATTCGGCTTCGTTGTTGGTTGCTAGGAAGTCGAACCTTATTGCTGAGGTGAATACTTGCTTGTCGGGACTCACCAGGACAACACCTGCACCGGCTGTGGAACTTGTTGTTGAGCCGTCTACGTAGAGGTGCCATGGGTATATATGTCCCCTCGTCGGATCTTGAGGGTAGGTTAGCTCTACTATGAAGTCTGCTAGAGCCTGCCCTTTGATCGCTGTTCGGGGAGCGTAGGTTATACCATATTGGCTGACCTCTAGTGACCATTTTAGCAATCATCCGGCAGTGTCAGGTCTGTGTAAGATTTGCCTTATGGGGAATGTCGTTAAGACTTCCACCTGGTGGTCGAAGAAGTAGGGCCGGAGCTTCCTTACGCTCATCACCAATGCGTATGCCAACTTCTCCATTGGGGAATATCGCAGCTCTGCCTCATGTAACACTTGGCTGACATAGTAAATTGGCAGGTGTGTTTTGCCCTCCGCACGTACTAAGGCTGAGCTTATGGCCACCTCCGACACTGCCAGGTACAAATATAACTTTTCTCCTGGGTCGGGCTTTGACAGGATTTGGGGGTTGCTGAGATAGCTTTTTATATCTTCGAATGCCCTTTGACATGCATCAGTCCAAACATAGTTGTTTTTCCCGGTTCTTTTGCAAATGCCTTTGCCTTTGATGGACTCAAAGAATGGCCTGTTCTTGTCTCCGGATCTGGATATGAATCTGTTCAATGCTGCGAGACATCCCGTGAGTATTTGAACAGCTCGTACGTCCTTCGGTGGTCCCATCTCTAAAATGCATTTAACTTGTGAAGGGTTGACTTCAATACCCCGTTGGCTCACCAGATGCCCCAAGAATTTGCCGGACTATACCCCAAAATTGCTCTTCTTTGGATTAAGTTTCATGTTATATGTTCTCATGATGTCGAACGCTTGCTTGAGGTACTCCAAGTGATCTTCCTTTCTGAGGCTCTTTACCACAATATCATCGACATAGACCTCCATTGTGTCGCCAAGGTGTTCATCGAACATCTTGTTGACAAGTCTTTGGTACGTGGCGCCGACGTTGATTAACCCGAAGGGCATCCTCTTCCAACAGAACAAATTTTTATTTGTGTAGAAAGCTGTATGTTCTTGATCATCTGGGTGCATGGCAATCTGATGATAACCTGCAAAGGCATCCATAAAAGTCATTATTTCATGTCCTGTCGTGTTATCCACCAGCTGGTCTATGTGAGGCAACGGGAAGTTATCCTTTGGACACGCGACGTTGAGGTCTGTGAAGTCTATACAAAGTCTCCACGTTCCGTTCGACTTCTTGACCAGGACGGGATTTGCCACCCATTTAGGACATAGTGCCTCCTTTATAAGCTTATTGTCCAAAAGCTTCTTCACCTCGCCGGTTAATGCTTCATACTTATCAGGTCCATACTTCCTTCTCTTCTGGCGGACGGGCTTCTTTGTGGGGTCAATGTTGAGGAGGTGACAAGCATGTTCTACCGGTATACCCATCATGTCCTCATGTGACCATACGAACACATTGAGATTGGCTCGAATCTTCTAACTCTGCCCCAATAAAAAGTTCTAAGTCCTTTTTATTGGGATCTACCTGTATGGACCTTAAGTCTTCGACTGGAGTGGCACGTCATTTTTTGTCCTTCCATCTTGGATCATCGATGGGCCCCTCCAAACGCATATCCATCTCCATTGGGATTGGCTTGTAACCCAGCCGGGGCTCAACGTCATCCGACTGACTTGTTTGACCCTCCGGTGCTGGTTCTGCATCATCATTCGCTCCGATTACCGTTGTTGGCATATCACCTCGACCCTCCGCGTTATTTTCTGCCTGCCCCTCGGCCTGCTGACTTCGTAAGGGTGTATCAACTATCTTCATCTCCTCCTGCGTTTGATCCATTTCCATCATCTCGGTCTCGATGGAGATAGCATCCAAGATGTTAGGTTCATCTAGGGAGTGTTGAGATGCTATGTCTTCATATACCAACACCTGGGTAACAGGCTTCTTCAGAGTCAATAAGCATTCTCGTGCCTTCTTTTGATCCCCTTTGACCGTGCCTGCACCTTTAAGAGTTGGGAATTTGATACAGTAATAGTAAGTGGAACATGCAGCCTTGAATTCTGAAATGAAGGGTCGGCCGAGGAACCCATTATAGGTGGATGGTTGATCTACGACTAAAAAATCTAGCAACCTAGTCATCCTCCTTTCCGGGTCCTCAAGCGCTACAAGTTCTACTGACAGGCGAATTACACCTAGTGGGACGGTCACAGCCTCTCTGAATCCCACTATTTTATGATTACAATCCTCTATATAGGATTCGTAATCTCCTAACTGATCTAATGTTTTCTTGAACAGGATGTCTGTGTAGGCTCCAGTATCTACTAGCAGTCGGTGCACCTTCATGTTCATAATGTTTGCACTGATGACCAGGGAGTCGTTTGTGTGGTGTAAGGATCCCTTCAAGGTCTGACTGTGAGAACACCAAATCTGCAGCTGGTTTTACCGGCACCTTTGACCCGGACCCCATTTCTTGTACTTGATTGACCGTCCGTATTTCCGCCTTCTTTTGCCTTTTTGATGTTGGACGGCCGTCAACCATTCCTCCTGCTGAGCCAATCTCTTCAAGCATGAGGATCTCTCGGTTAGGCTCCTGATGTGTCGGCATCGCTGGTGGACCTCTACGCACTTGTCTATTTGGTGCCCTCTCCGTTTCATCATCATCCTCATCATCCGAATCTGTTTGTCTTGGCTGTCGTTGTCTCTTTCCCGGAGCTTTCTTGACGAATTCTGCAAGCTTTCCATCTTCATTGAACTTCCACAACTGTTTCAGAAGATCACGGCACTCGCTGGTGAAGTGTCCGATGCTCTGATGATAAGCACAGAATTTGTTTGGGTTTAACTTGCTTCGATCTTATCGGATCCTCCGGGGTGCAGCCAATATGTCTTGATCTTTCACAGCCGTTAAGACGGGGTCGATTGTGGTAGTTAGCACTTGGTTTAACTTTTCTTTGTACTCCGCTGTCTCTCCAAATGATTTTAGATTTTTAGGAGCCTTATACCCACTTCCTCTGGGTTTCTTGCCACTCTTCTTCTCGTCAGTTTCCGCGCCCAACTGCTTAGCCATAGCTTCTTGCATTGCAACGTATACACCGGCTTTATGACGGAACTCAGTGTATGTACTTGGACAGGATAGATGCATTTCTTTCCATAGGTTTGTTCCTTTACGCAGTCCCACCATGACTGCAACGAACTTTGTGTCATCGCTAACCGACTCACCTTCTAAAAGGATCTTGTCGAAGAGTTCAAGGTACTGCTGATCCGTCTCCTCGGCCCCTTGTGAAATGTTGGCCAGTCGATGCCTTTGCGTCAAATATGTCCCGAACCCTGAGAAATGGGACAAGAACTCTCTCGTTAACTGGCCAAATGACTGAATTGAACCGGGCTCCAATGCTGAGAACCATCTGTGAGCACGATCCCCCAAGGTCAAAGGGAAATTCCAGCACTATATCGCGTCTGATGCCCCCGTTAAGATCATGTAATCAGCATATTTTGAGATATGGACCTTGGGGTCAGACTCTCCTTCGTACAGTACCAATAATGGAAATTGTATCTTCTTCTAGATCGGAGCCGTGAGGATGGTTGTTGATAGTGGTGAAATGGGGAGAGATGTGTATGTCTCAACCTTGTCCTTGGTGGCCACTTGGTGCTGCAAGTCCTCCACCGCTTTCCACAATTTTTCTATCTCCAAGATTGACGACCCCCGAGATGATCCCCCTCCTCGAGGCAATTCCGAGTGCACCTCATATTGACGTGCTGCCCCCGGCAATCCCTCACTTTGGGCAACCTTCCGATGTGGTCGTTGGAGGTTACTTGCAGCGTTTGGGCCCAACCTTTTAGATGCCCGTCTCCTTAAACGTTCCTGAATGGGCCTACGTTGATGTCTTGCGTCTGACTCGCAAGGCTCCTGATGCTGGGAATACCCTGACCTTCCACTCCTGGAATGATGACTTGGCTTAACATGCCTATCACCTTGTGGCCCTTGATGTCTAGGTTGTTCTTCTGTTCGCCCAGATGCTCGACCATCTGGTCGCTGGTCTGATCGTCTAGGTTGGGGTCCTAGACGATCATTCATCTTTTGTTTGCCCTTTGAATTCTCCGGGGCGAAACGTCCACTGCTAGCCTCCTCTTCATGGTAACTCGTCCGCGTCTCATACCTTGTCTCCTTCGGGTTTACTTGGACCATAGGCTGACGAGTCACCACCTGTTGCCTTTGCATTTGCTGCAACATGGCCATCGCCCTCTCGATATCTTCGGGCATCTTTACCATCGACTCCAAAGTGTCTTCAATTTGAGGTCTAATTGGCGCCGCTGGTAAAGCCGGGACATGGGCTTGTCCAACATGTTGGCGTCCTGAAGGTTTCTTTCCCTTCCACCTCCGACTTGTCGAGGTGGTACGGGATTCATCATGGGAATCATCGTATGTACGTCTCGTCATTTTGGCAAAATTGTATTGGGAAATAAATTCCTAAGAGAAATCTTTTCTAGTTCGTGTTCTCGAAAATAAAGAGTTTTTCTCGAAAACACTTACGCTTGAATATTACCCTTTTGTTCTTCACACAATTCACAAAACTTGAAGGGTTGTTCTTGAGAAAACGAAGAATGAATGTGAATTCTTTGATCGACGAAGGTTCGAACCCTCCTTCTAGCGCCAAATTGTTGAGCAATTCTTATAATGGAAAGTTTATGTGGCTAATTAATCTTATGGAATCACTCAATCAATAATCAAAGATATGATCTTGGTTAATTTATAAGGATAATAGAGGGAATTGTAGAGAGAGAAATTCTTGTGATATATCTCTTGTGTAGGAAATTTTCCAATCCTTACAAATGAGGTGTTTTCACCTATTTATACTCTCTTATTAGTGAGGTGGCATGTTTTTAGGCCACATAGCCTCTGATGGTGACAAGTGTCCTCCACTTGTCACCACCTTAATTACTTGCCCCACTAACTCTAACCATAACGACCTATGCCTTCCTCCTAGGTTCTCTGGACATCTTGTGTCTTCATTCCTAAGAGAAGGGCGATCATTCGGGCAAGCAACATAGCAAGCAAGTGGGCGAGCACCTTTGGCTTGGACTTATGGCTTGATGCCTCGTCACTACTGAGTCTGGGGAACAACTTGGCAAGCATCTGGGCGAGCAGTGGGGCGAGCAGCTCGGTCTCAGCCTTATGGATTTATTGCTTCGCCATCCCTGAGCCAGGGTAGCAAGCTGACGAGCAACTCAGGTGTGGCCATGTGGGCTTGTTGCCTTGCCATCCCTGAGCCAGGCGAGCAAGCTAGTGAGCAACTCGGATGTGGCTATGTGGGCTTATTGCCTTGCCATCCCTGAGCCAGGCGAGCAAGCGGACGAGCAAGCTGGAGAGCAGGGTGGCGAGCAACTTTCCTTTCAGCTTGCTTTCACTTTAACTATTCTTCAAATATTAAACTTAACTCCTTTTATCAACATACATCTTTCACTACAAGGATAATCTGCTGTAAGTTATTTTCTTTTTTGAGTAACACTATTTTTTATATATAGTAACATATTAAAGTTAAGTATGTAACATAATTTTTTGAAGAAAAAAAGTAACACATATGTCTGTTAGATAGTAACATATAGTAATGAAACAAGTAACATGTTACTTATAAAATAAAATCAGTTATTTTTTATTTTTTTTATCAATGTAACATGTATATTAATCCTTTTTTTATTTCTTTTTTTATCAGTGAGGAGTTTTTTCTGTCTAAAGACGACATGTATCTTGTTTCACGGGAGGATATGCTTACAATGCTTCTTCAGACTCATATTGCTCATAATATTCTCAATGTCATTTGTTATGTTTCTTCCTGTGAAAGCAATGTATCGTCATCTAGTTCAAGTTTGTCTTGTTTTGTGTTTGGGTTGGACTACAGCGTAAGTTTTCAATTTTTTTTTGTAATGTCATTTATTAAATTTATTTATTCTCTTTATTTTTTTTTTCTGTTGAGACCTTTGAATGACATCTTAAGGAAGCAAGGGTCACTGGTGGATAATGAAAGTCAGCTTTTTGGTGGTTGGAGAAGCTGGGTTGAGACAACATCAGTTGAGAGGTTCTTGTCTACTGATTTGATAATTAATTTTTTATAGAGTAACCCTTCATATTTTGTATAGTAACATATTTTTTTAGGAAGAGTAACATATATATATTATTGCATACTTTTTTTCTTTTTTAGATTTTTCTTCCTTTTTGCATCTATGAATACTATGTTGTTGTTGTTTTTAATTTCAATGAGGACAAGATTCAGTATTTGGATAACAGAGTTCATGTTGTTCAGAGGACATATGATGATTGTCTGTTGGTTCTGGTTAGTTTTTTTTAAAAAAAAATTGTTTTTATTTATTTTTAATCCTATTTTATGCATTTTTTGTAATGAAGGGTTTTTATATGATTTGTGGAGGAGATATATGGCAAAGTTTCTTCATGAGATGAAGCATCCAAAGGCTGGTCTTGTTAAAAAATACAAGATTCAGACTATGAGGCTTTCATGGAGGTCTAGTGAAAACAACAAGGACTGCAGTGTTTTTCTTATTAACCATATTTTGAATTTTCAAGGGGATTTGTATGATATGCCACACTTGATGTAGGTAACACGCTTTTTATGATTTTGTAACATAGATTACATAGTTTAGTAACATATCATTTTTTTTATATATTCTAACATCTTTTTTTATAGGCTAATTCCAGGATCTTTCTAAGGGCAAGTTACTGTTCAAAGTTTATTACATCAAACATGAACAAGTACAGAAACATTAGTTTGAAGAAGGTGCATGATTTTTATGTCAACAAACCGGCTCTCTTAGCTGCTTCAAAGGAACAAGGTTCACCGAATAAGAAGAGGAAACGTGAACCTATTATCTATACAAAGAGAAATATGAGATCAAGGAGGAGAGATTCAATTGTGGTTGTGGTTGTTTTTTATATGAATTTGATTTGGTGAATTTGAATTGTTATTTCTTGTGGTTGTGGGCTGTGAATTTGGTGGGTCTGAACTTGGTTTGATACTGTAAATTTGGATTGGTATTTGGGGTAAAAAAAAATTCAGTATGGGGGTCACAGATATTTGGTGGGTGAAGTTATTCAGGTGTTTGATACATTGGATCTTTTGAGGTTGAATATGGGGGTAGTTTTTGCAGTTTTTGTTGTAAAGTTGGTTGAATATGGGGGTAGTTGCTGCAGTTTTTGTTGAATGGTTGATTGAATATGGGGGTAGTTTCTATAGTTTTTGCAGTCTATATTATTTTGGAATATTGTATAGTTTATTATCTTGGTTTATATTCTTATTTCTGATGTTTTTTATATTTTTGTTCATAGGATTTTTTTGGTAATACTTATGTTGGAAACTCATCCATCATAAGGTATATATTATATTTAAAAAATCATATAATAACACAGTTTGTTACATATTGTAACATTAATTTTTTGTTTATAAAAATTAGTTTTTTTATCAAATGAGGAAGTACAAAGGAAGATTATGAAGGTAACTTTTTCATTTTATTTTACATAGTATTATTTACATAATTTATTAGTAACATAAATTTAATTGAATAGTACTATTGATTGAAGTCAATAGTAACATACAAATTTATTTTGTTTTGAAATTTTTTCTAAGACATAAAAATTATTATTTTATAGAGAATATAATCAATTTTTAACGTTTTTAAAGATTTATAGTGATATTCTTTTTAAAATTTTGAAATGTAACACTAATATATATTATATAGTAACATATACAAAAGTCGCGTGTAACATATTTTTTTTAATCAAATTTAACCCAAAAAAATTAGTCAAATAAGTTTAAAATACTCTTTGAACTCAATTTTATACCAATAGTAACATATATTTAAATGTAAAGTAACATATATTCAATTAAGTATTTCCAAATTGTTAATAAATTACATTTTATTATTAGTTCTTCAGCGCACAAGGCAATATGATTATAATATGATAGTAAAAAAAAGTATCATAATTTGTAACAATGACATAAGGTATCTGTAACATATTCCATAGTAACACATATTATCAAATTTTGTAACAGTAAGCAAATTAATTTTGCAACTCAATTAAATAATAACACATGTATAAATTAAATAAATATAAAACATATATTCTATTTTAATTTTGAGGATTTATCAAATTAATTCTCTAATTAAATAGTAAAATGATATTTATTGTACACAGTACAAGTCGTTATTAAATTATGAGTCTATCGGCACTCGTAAATGATAATAAATAGCTGATTTGCCTATTTATGAAGACGGCGAAATCAATCAAGCTAAATTTGGTCAATTCGTAAATGCCGTCAATCAAATCAACACCAGCCAACCAGATCGCGCCACATGTCAGCGCGAGAAAGGAAGGTTCTTCACCTCCCACTCTGTAAATAGGGGCCTTTCATGTTCATTCGAAGTGGTCCACACCCAACAAAGACTCCGATGAACGAATGAGCAGCAGCAATCCTCTCGACGAGCAAACCTACGAGCTAAGAAGATCTATCGATCCAGCTCTTCGAAGATTCAAGTGTTCTTCACCAAATCTGAAGAAGTTCTTTGAAGATTCAAGCCGTTCTTCGTCAAAACCTTCCAGAAACACCCTTTGATCCAAGACAAGAGGTCAAATCCCTCCAATCAGACATTTTTCTTGAAGAACTCTTTGAAGATCATCAAGCGTTCTTCGCAATATTTAATTGTTCTTCGCCAAATCCAGTCAGAAACATCCTTTGATCAGAATCAAGGAGCTCAATCCCTCTGATCAGACGTTTCCAGCCGAACAACACCTTGAAGACTTCAAGTGTTCATCACCGTCTTCAAAAGTGTTCTTCACCAAGTTCATCCACATACACGCTTTGATCAGAGATTAAGGTCCAAGACCCCTCCGATCCAGTGTTCAAGCCCAAATCCAGACTTGAAGATAAGAAGACCGTTCTTCATCAAATTCAAGGCGTTCTTCATCAAATCTTTCAAAGACCAACGTTCGATCCAAAACAAGACGACCTAGTCCTTGGATAAGCGTTATCAAGTTAAAGTCAAGTTAAGACAAAAACCAAGTCAAGGTTGAAGGATAATCAGAGGATCATAGCTAGAGAGAGAACCTAAAATTTGAAGAAAATAGTTGTATATCAATATCAAGTGTTAATAATATTTTTAATTACACAAGAATTGTTATCACAAATTTGGCACGCCCGGTGGGACCTCACTCTACCTCTTATCTCGCTTCTTCAAGACTTGAAGCTTCAAGTCTACCTCAACCTTCATCAACATATCTTCAGCTCGCAAGATCTTTATCAGAGTTGCTCCGTCCAAGGCAACCAAAGCCAACGTGGTCACATAAAGCATATCAAAGAGGTTGCAATTTGAAGAAGCATATTCGCAAACTAACTCTTCAGTCAGGAACTGATCACCTCGAGCTGCAAAGGATGATGAAGTTGATTCAGCAAACTTAACTCCTCACTCTCACTCAGACACCTCATCAACTTCAGGAGTAGCTTCAGTAATGATGGTGGACACTTCAACCATTGAAGTAAGACTCTCAAGTCTGCTCAGAGCTGTTGAAAGCCTCATCAGCTACGTCAAAGAACGAGACTCTACAATTGCTAAGCTGATTAGCAAGGTGGACGGCATAGAGTCAAGTCACGCTCGTGAAAAGCAAGTTGAAGAGTGTGATGAAGTGTAGACTTCGGGCAAATACCAAGCAGCTGAGACCGAGCCAACTGCTAGGGAGCTACCGATATCAGCTGATGGCGGGATACAAGTTAACCAACTCAAAGAGCTCATCTTGAAGACAGTGAAGGGGAAGTTCAAAGATGACTCCAAGTCAAACCACAACTATGCAAAGCCTTACACCGACAGGATCAACAGCTTGAGGATGTCAATTGGCTATCAGCCTCCAAAATTCTAGCAGTTCGATGGCAAAGGCAACCCAAAGCAGCATGTGGCACACTTCATCGAGACCTACAACAATGCCAGGACATATGGCGATCACTTGGTCAAACAGTTCGTCCACTCCCTCAAACGCAATGCCTTCGACTGGTACACCGACTTGGAGGCTAACTCCATTGATAGCTGGAACAAGATGGATCGTGAATTCCTCAACCACTTCTACAGCACGAGGAGAACAGTTAGCATGATCGAGCTAACGAACATGCGCCAACGAAAGGAAGAGCATGTCATCGATTATATCAATCGATGGAAGAATCTCAGCCTTAACTGCAAGGACAAATTATCCGAGACTTCTTCAATCGAGATGTGCATCCAGGGCATGTAGTGGAGCCTTTGCTACATACTTGAAGGAATCCAACTGAAGACCTTTGAAGATCTAGCTACAAGAGCTCACGACATGGAGCTAAGCATGACTGCAAGAGAAGTCGAAGGACCACCCCTTCAAAAACATCGTGACAAGTCTTATGTCAAGCCTTTAACTAAGGAATACATAACATATCTACCTCGTGATATGGGGCAAAGCGGCTTGACTCTAAAAGAGATGCGACAAAAAGAATATCCCTTCTTAGACTCTAATGTCTCTGGGATATTTGATGACTTGATCAACGCGGAGCTCATCGAGTTGCCTAGAATGAAGCAGCCAGAAGAAGCTGGATGAACTGATGATCTAAAGTACTGTAACCACCATCGGTTGGTAGGTCATCCAGTTGAAGATTGCTTCATCTTCAAAGAAAAGGCCATGCAGCTAGCTCAATAAGGAAAGATAAAGCTTGAAGAGACCATCTTAAAATGCCCAAGTCAATGCTCATCAACACGAAACTAAACTGTTTGGACTACTCTCTGATACGAGTATAAACTGTCTATCAAATGCCCAAGTCAATGCTCCTCAACACGAGCCTAAACTGTTTGGACTACTCCCTGATACGAGTATAAAATGTCTATCAAATGCCCAAGTCAATGCTCCTCGACACGAGCCTAAACTGTTTGGACTACTCCTTGATACGAGTATAAACTATCTATATAATGCAAATCAAATCTCCTTGACACGAGACTAAACATTTTACAAGTTGAAGACTCCCTAATACGAGTATAAACTATCTTCAAATCATATCTCCTTGGCTCACGAGTTTAAACTGTATGTCACTCCAAGCCCACATGAGTATAAACTGTTTATGCACCCCCCCCCCCAAATCAAATTTCTTTTGAACTACGTTATGGTTTGATCCTCTTCATAGAGGTACGTAGGCAACTTAGAAATCTCTAAGTTCAGTCACAATTCATTATCTTGTATAAGTTTGTATGCTTAATAAGATATTGAATTAATAAAGGCGGCATTGAAAGATCAAATCCAAGCAATTGATGAAGTTTCATTGATAAAGAAAATGAAGTTTGTTACAGTAAAGCAAAGCAAAGTACAGGTGCATCCTATCAAGCTATACAAAGTAGATCCTACACAAGTTATGCAAAGGAGTCAATGTTCTTCAACTCCTTCAAAGTAGCTTCTAGCTTTAACTGGGACTTCTCCAAGCTTTCTGCTATGGCGCCCTTCAAACTAGGATCTTCTTGATGACAAAGATGCTCTCCGCAGTAGCTCAAGTCTTGTCTTTGGCACTCTGAAGAGATCGTTGTTGCTGCTCCAGCTTCACAAACATCTTCTTTCTATTAGCTCATCGAGTTGATCATCCTGTTGCCATCAACAGCCCGATGCCTACTTCATGCACCCCTCAGCAGCACCCATATTGTCATCACTCGCGTGCTCTTTGCCATCAGCATCCATTCTCGTGGTAGAAAATTTGCATGCTTGCTCGAAGTCATCATGTTGTCTCTCATGTTGTAAAAGTTGTTGCATGCTTAGACCCGTCACTTTGTTGCAAAGATGTTGATTGGTCATGCCCCTGACTACTAAGCCCCACAAAGTGTAAGCACTTTGCTTCGCTGCTTACTTAGAAGTGTAGATCATGCAGAGTCCGAGCCAAATCCCACCCCGCTGTCTGGAGTCGATAAGAAGCCGGACATTCTGTCTAAGCTACCAGATCTGCATCAAGTCCTTCAAGCTCGTCTTCACTCAAAGCAGTTGTGGAATGACCATCACATCATAGTCAAGCTCCTTGCATGATATTGTCTAGGACTCGTGCTTCTCTTCTTTACCGCCAGCAATCAAAGTCAAAGTATAACACTCTGCTTCAAAGCCACTTCTCTGTTGAGTTGCTCGAAGGCCACATCTAGGATTGAGGGTCTGCACTATTGCTTGCTGCATCTCACCAACAAATTTTAAAGGGTCTTCCATCCTCTCTTGCTCAATGGTGATGCATTATTCTAGTGTTTGCAGAGGCTCCACGTTGCTAGAATCAGAATCTTCATGATTTGCCACCTTCAAGATCCACACCTTGGATGCTTTGGATGTTAAGACCACTCTTCGATGTGAGATAAGTCCCCTCATCCACTATTTGATGCTCGTTGATGAAGATGATCAAGTGGTGGTTGAGCTTGCTAATGAAAATGATCAAGTGGCGGTTGAGCTCGCTGATGAATGTGATCAAGTGGCGATTGAGCTCACTGATGAAGATGATCAATTGGCGGTTGAGCTCGTTGATGAGGATGATCAATTGGCGGGTGAGCTTGCTGTTGAGGATGATCAATTGGCGGTTGAACTTGCTGTTGAGGATGATCAATTGACAGTTGAGCTCGATGTTGAGGATGATCAATTGTTGGTTGAGCTCGCTATTGAGGATGTTCAAGTGGCAATTGATGCTGTTGTTGAAGATGTTCAAGTGGCAATTGATGTTAACTGATGAGGATGTTCAAGTGGCGAACTCAAAATGAAAGCTTAGCAGTCCTGAAATAACCATGTTGAGTTGAAGCAAAATGCTGCAAGACGATACTAGAAGTCAAAATTGGGAAAAAAGAAATAAGGGGCAAAAATCATATTTGGATAATTTAATAGATTACAAATTTAATTTCTAAAAAAATCTTAAAATTATTTAAATATAATGAGTCAATTTGATTCCAAGTCTAAGACCATTTATTCTTTGGATTTAATTAAAAAAAAATTCCAAGTCAAATCCTGAAGAAACCAATTTTTTTAATTTATTTATTTGAATTGATGGTCCAATATATAATATTTTGGGCCAAATTTTGGTCTTAAAAATATAGTGTACAATTAAAATCACAAGTCCATGATCATCATAATTGGTCAAAGTGCGCCCAGAAAATGATTGCAACCGACGCCAGTCTTCACCAAATCACGTCGCCGGTTCCACTGTCATGCACACGCCATTGTTGGTCAAGCCGCTTCACGCGCCCCTTCGCCATGAAATCACGCCATGAGTCACGCCGCCGATCCGCCAAATTGTGTATCAATGTAGATGACGCACCATGCTGAACCACAGACCGTCTCTCAACGCTGAAGTCTGGCCATCGAAACCGTTCAAGCCATCGCCAGCCGCGAACCTACTGCCCAAAACTGCCAGAAAATGTATCGCCAGAAATCTGGTACTGAATCGTCGCCGTTTTCGGTCACTGAAATCCCAGCATCAAAGTTTTGTCGTCTGTTTCAAACACCAGTTCTGCCAACTGCCTGGAAATCGCATCCCTGCAAATTACCCCAGAAAATCCTCCACAGATTCGCCGGAATCGCGCACAATCTGCCCTTCAATCTGGAAATCGCCACGAACTACTCGCTGCTGCCGATCTGGAAGCCTGCAAATCACGCACAAAGCCCGTTACGCGACCCTCTGCTTTGTTCAGTGCCGCCATAACCAGAAATCCGCCGAAAAACACTGCTCCCAGAGACCGGTCGTTGAATTTGGAAAACACTGCCGCTCCAAGTCTCTGCTAAATCGGCGCCCGTCGTTTTATTCACCGGAAACCATGTGCTTAACCGTTGTTCATTGCTGATCACCATCGCCAGAAAACCCAGCCTCCGAAATTGTTGAAGTCCGCCGAATGATTGCCATCATCAATCTGGTCAACACTCTGCTCGCCAAGAATCGTCCCTGCTCTTCGCGAACTAGTTCCCCATCTCCGATCCAAAATTGTGCCAGCTTCATGTATGCAACACGTTCGATAAAATGTCTGGAAGAAGGGATATTTGATTCTCGCCCCATTCCATCCATCTCTGATACCGTCATTTTAGGAGATAATGAAGTTATTCATTGAGGCAGAATAAAATGAATGCGAAATAAGAATGGAGTTAATTTTTCCTTTTCATTGGCCAAAATTTCAGCTTGTATCATACCTGATGAAGTCAATGTTAAAATAATGGGATCAAGAATTTCACCGGCCAACAAAATTGAAAAGGTTGGACCAAAAGAAAGAAATTAATGGGCTCACAAAAAAAGGGGCTCAATTTAAGTGTCATTGAAATCCAAGATAAATCTGTGCTAGGATTGCCTTAAAAAAGTCAATCGGGTCAGCCCACATAGAAGCAGTCCTAAAAAAAGTTCAAGCGAGGATCAAGATTTCGTGCTTTACTCACTCTAAGTCCAGAAATGACCGTGAATAAAGTACGAGGGGAATTTGTAAGCAAATTAATTTTGCTACACAATTAAATAATAACACGTGTATAAATTAAATAAATATCACATATATTACTATTTTAATTTTGAGGATTTATCAAATTAATTCTCTAATTAAATAGTAAAATGATATTTATTGTACATGGTACAAGTCGTTATTAAATTACGACTCTCCCGGCACTCGTAAATGACAATAAATAGCTAATTTGCCCTATTTATAAAGACGACAAAAATCAATCAAGCTAAATTTGGTCGATTCGTAAATGCCGTCAATCAAATCAACACCAGCCAACCAGATCACTCCACATGTCTGTTAGGGTTATACTAGAAAGTATGTTTTTACTTTGTATAACTAAACTGAATCTTTGAGCTTTATCTGAAATAAATCTTTTATCACAGTGCTTTAGATAAATATGAATTTTATTTATTTATTGCAATCCGTTCATATAATAGTACAAGTTACACTATAAATAAATGTGGTGATCCCCGGATAACTCACAGCAAGATCACATTATCAGTTTTTTGTAACAAATACTAAATTCAAAACCTAGATGAGATTTGAACACCCCATTGGTAAACGGTTGATGTGTAGATCCCATATTGCCTTATCTTGACCAAGGGATTGCACTAGTGCATGATGCATTGAAGAGAACCTACAGAGAGGTAATTCTTCCGTACTGATTTATGGGATGAAGAATTAGACCTCAGTGGTCGTTTATTTCTAAACCTCTGTCCCTTAAATAGGACTGTGTGTGATCCGTGCGTGGCACTTTATTTTGTTATGGGTAGAGAGTCAAAAAGATTCAATACTTCGCATCTTGGGTGACGTCATTCATAACATGACAGTTGCTAAGATTTAATACAGAGGAACGTGTGCTTGGAGAGTCTTGCATGATTAATCCCGTTGGTGGGCTCTAAACGTTCGTCATACTAAATCTTGCAAGTGGAATTTATTTCCGGTATGATGATAAAGAAGAGTTGTCCTTACTCCAAGGTTAAAATGTTAAATTAATTAAAGCGTTCAGTGGTTTAATTAATTAACGGACAAGAGAATCTTAAACTTGGGAAATAATGACCGGGAGCCATATGATTGTAATATGGGTTAAGATGGATAGTGCAACATTAATCCTATAGTGGAGTGAGATTAATGTTAATGGGTTGAATGACATTAGGCTCAATGTTAGAATTCAAGGCCCATTAGGAGGTTCAATCTTAATTCTCCTAAAGTCCCCTCAAGTAACCCAATTAAATGACCAGCAATGAATAAGGTGATTAAAATAAAAAGAAATATTTTGGGCCCATTTGTTAGTAATTTTTGAAAATTATTATATTATAAATTAATGAGAGATTTTATGGAAAATAGATATGTATATCTTGAATGCAAGATTATCTAATAAAATCAAGATCTCATTTAATTAAAATATATGATGTAAATTTTGAAAATTATGAAGAAGAAATATCAAGAATTGAATATTTAGTATTCAAGATTATCAAGATTAGAATATTTGATATTCATGATAATCAAGATTTGAAATATTAGATATTCAAGATATTCAAGATCTTGTATTCTAATTATAAATATGAGATGATACAAGACTTCATAATACTACTTTTCTTGGTGATTATTTTCGAAAATCACAGTCTTAAGGGCAACAAAATTATTTTCTTTCTTGTGTTGTGATTATTCGTGTGGCCTCGGACAAGGGAATACTGGAGAAGGCTTTTGGGTTTATCAAGTTGAGGGTCTCAAGAAGGACGCCTTCAAGTCCATTGTTGACATCATCTGCCTATAGAGGATCTCAAAGGACGCATTTGATCTCAACAGTCTTGCGAAAGCAGCTCAACCAAAGACGCCTTTTATCTCAGAAACTATCTTTTCTCCAAGAGGTATAATTCACTAAATCCCTTAGTTCCGCATGTTTAGGGCTTTACGTGATATTATTTGTTCATATGTTTTGCATGCAAAGCCTGTTGTTGGGTATACAATTATTTGATTTAATTATGTTTAAATCATGATATAATTGTAGGCTTAAATTTGTATTTAGCGTAATCCCGAATAGATCCGTGTTTAATTCCCCAATAACTGGTATCAAAGCCGGTTTCGGGCTCTATACGTTAAATTGTAATTTAAGTGTTTAATGTTAAATTTGAAAATTGGATAGTAGAATTGCTAGATCTTTTTTGCAGGTATCCAAATGTCATTGTATTTAATATTTTCTTTTATGCATGCATGTATGATGATGCGGTTTTAAAATCCAATTCGTTCGGATCGTTTTTCCCGTGAGAAAATCCACGGGTAGACTGTTTTTATGTAATAGACTAGTCTAGATGATAGGTTTATTTATTTATTTTATAAATAAATTGTAACCGATATCAAAGACGAAGAACAGAGATTTTAAGGCCCGGAGACAAAGTCGTTGTAATTTTGTTGCGGTCGAGTGGGAGCTTAATCGAGATGGACGATGAAGCTTGAAGACGAACAGTGATTACGATATCTCGTAGTTAAAACGAGAAATTAAACCATGACAATTGGATATAACGTGCCAATTTATTTAATTTGTTTTGATGCATGCTTTATTTATTTAATTTGATTAAATATTTTATTGCATGAATATCGTGATGAAAAATCTCAACTCCAAAAATTACTAAGTATGTTTTAAATATAATTCGGTATTTTATTCTAGATAATAAAATTGAATTATTTGGCCTTCATGATTTATTTGTGTGTGAAGTCTTTTGGCTACGCATTGGTAAGCTCCTTTCTCCCTATCGGATAGGCCAAAAGATAAGGTCACATGAACAAATTCCCAAAAGGATGATTGTGGATTATTATTAGTGGCGGTATTGACCCTCCCATCGAGTGACTTATTCAAAACGAAGTTATAATCCTGTATTTAATCATGGTTAATACTTAGGTATAAAATTGGCATTTTATTACTCCCCATTGGAGTCCCTACCGATTTTATATGGTCAAGTGGGAGCCGACTATTAATTTTTTGAAATTAAAAGTTTGTAACTGTTCTTGTTTGTAACTTGCTTAAATGTGTTTGCATAAACGTCCACACTCATTGTGGCTTATGTGAACTGTTTTAAGATGTCGGCCGATTTATGCTATGTTTTTTTTTTTTGATATTTTATACAAAGCATAATCGAAATTTATGATAATCTTTGTGATTCGATGTATGTATTGATGCAATGCATGTTTTATTTCAGTTCAGCATGTCGTCTCCTTTTAATCCACTGTTTACAATACTTAAAGATAACAAATTGGAAGGTGAAAACTATGTTGATTGGAAATGTCACTTATTTATTATCCTAACCGCACAACAACACAAATGGGTTCTTGACACACTAAAGCCCCCTACGCCTACGGATGGAGCGGATATTGCCGAAAGGGAATATCGTAGGGAGTGGATGAAATCCGATGAAATGGCTATGTGTACCATCTTGGCTTTAATGTCAGATGTGTTGCAACACCAACACCAAGACATGGAATCCGCTTCTGATATGATGTAAAACCTTAAGGAGATGTTCGCTCATCAGAATCGTACGACTAGGCAAATCACCATGCGAGATATGTTATCTCTGAAAATGGTGGTGGGAACGCCCGTAAGGGATCATGTTCTCAAGATGATGGGCTAGCTCAACAAATTAGAGGTACTTGGAGCGGAATATGATGCGGAAACGCAAGTTGATTTCATTCTCCATTCTCTACCGAAAAGCTTTGAGCAGTTCCAGTTGAACTATATGATGAATAATCAAGAGTTCACGTTGGCACAACTCTTGCAAGCTTTGGTATCGGCGGAGACACTCATGGGACACCAAACTCAAGTCTTGGTGGCAAGCGGTCCGACTTCTTTCGCACCGAAAGGTGGGAAGAAGAAGAAGAAAAAGACCAAAGGCCCAAACCAAGCCAAGAGTAAGGTGACCAATGAGGGAGGGGTCAAGAAAGGTACCAAAGGGAAGTGTTTCAATTGCGGTGAGAAAGGACATTGGAGGACGGCCTGTCCCAAGCCAAAGAAGGCCGGGAAGAAAGATAATTCTCTTGCACTTGTTGTTGAAACTTGTTTAGCAGCGTCTGCTTCCCATTCGAGGGTAGTGGATACGGGAGCCACTGATCATGTATGTTTCACTTTACAGGGGTTCCGAAAAACCCGGCAACTTAGTGCGAATGAGATCCTCATCACATTGGGCGATGCTATGAGGGTAGCAGCTGTGGCAGTGGGCTTTTAAAGGATGTTATTTATGTTCCCACTTTTAGGAAGAATTTAATTTCGATTTCTAAATTGTACGTTGATGGATACTCAGTTTTTTTTAATAATATGGTTGTTATTTTTTGAAACAATGAGTTCATCTGTTCGGGAACATTAGTGAATAATCTTTATACTATTAAAAGTGCACACCACACGCAAAATGCTTCTCATAACACATCGACCATTTCTAAGAAAAGAAAATTTTCTTCAACCGTGAACGAAACACTTCTATGGCATCTAAGACTTGGTCATATTAATCTAAAGAGAATTCAAAGGTTGGTGGCGGATGGCTCGTTGGAGTCTCTCCATGTTGAGCCGTTTCCAACGTGTGAATCTTGTTTAGAGGGGAAAATGACCAAGAGGGCCTTCGGGGCCAAGGGGAATAGAGCTAGTGAAGTGTTGGAAATCGTTCACACTGATGTATGTGGGCCAATGTCGGTTCAAGCTAGAGGAGGTTTTGAGTATTTCGTAACTTTTACGGATGATTACTCAAGATATGGGTATGTTTACCTTATGCGGCGCAAATCGGAAACCTTTGATAAATTCAAAGAGTTCAAAGCCGAGGCTGAGAAACATAGGGGAAAGAGTATCAAGTTCCTACGATCGGATCGTGGGGGCGAATACCTCAGCAATGAATTTTTGACCTACTTGTCAAGTGAAGGGATTGTATCCCAATTGATCGCACCCGGTACCCCTCAACAAAATGGGGTTGCAGAATGAAGAAATATAACTTTTTTAGAAATGATCAGATCCATGATGAGTTATTCGGAGTTACCCAAGTCGTTTTGGGGCTATGCCTTGGAAACAACGGCTCACATTCTAAACTTGGTGTCATCCAAATCAGTTCCTAAACCTCCCACAGAATTGTGGATCGGGCGTAAGCCTAGTTTGAGACACATAAGGATTTGGGGGTGTCCGGCATATATGTTGGATAAGGAAGCCGGAAAATTGGATCCACGTTCGGAATTGAGGTTGTTTGTAGGATACCCTAGAGGAACGAAAGGGGGTATGTTCTATAGTCCCAAGGACCAAAGAATCGTAATTAGTACGCATTCTAAGTTCTTGGAAGAAGGCTATGTGAACAATAGAAAGCCCAAAAGTGAGATTACCTTAGATGAAATAAAAGGGTCTAATCCTATACCAAAGGTACAAGTTGATGTACCACGCAACACACCAACACAACCGGAGCCTCGTCGTAGTGGGAGGGTTGTGAGATAACCCGAGAGATTCATGTTCATAGGAGAGTCATCTTACTTGGTCCCCGGGGAAGATGAATTAGACCCATGGACATACGACGAAGCACTCTAAGATAAGGATGCAGATTCTTGGCAAACCGCAATGGAAGCCGAAATGGGTTCTATGGATAAAAATGAGGTGTGAGAGCTTGTTGAGCCACCCAATGGGGTAAAACCCATTGGATGTAAGTGGGTCTACAAGAGAAAAAGAGGATCGGACGGGAAGGTTGAGACCTTCAAAGCTAGACATGTGGCAAAAGGATATACTCAGAAAGAAGGGATCGATTATGAGGAAACCTTTTTGCCGGTAGCCATGCTTAAGTCTATCCGTATTCTCTTGGCGATAGCTGCACATCTTGATTTTGGGATCTGGCAAATGGATGTCAAGACAGCTTTCCTAAATGGAAGTCTTGAAGAAGAAATCTATATGCGCCAACCCGAAGGCTTTATTGAAAAAGGCCAAGAGCACCTTGTATGCAAGCGTAAATGGTCTATCTACAGACTTAAGCAAGCATCGCGAGCTTGGAATCAATGTTTTGATCAAGTAATAAAATTTTACGGTTTTGATCAAAATGAATTTGAGAGTTGTGTGTACAAGAAGTGTGTCGGAACTATCGTGGTATTCTTGATACTATACGTGAGGGTATGGTTGTCAAATCAGTTTGATATGAAGGACTTAGGGGAAGTCGGTCATGTCTTGGGGATCAAGATTACTCGAGATCGCAAGAAAAGAATGATCGTCTTATCGCAAGCTTCATACATAGATACTGTTTTGAAATGGTTTAGCATGCAGAATTCCAAGAAAGGTTTTGTACCTCTTAGACATGGAATTCATCTATCGAAAGAGATGTGTCCGAAGACACAAGAAGAGATAGATTGCATGAAAGGCACCCCATATGCTTCAGCAGTTGGAAGCCTCATGTATGCTATGTTATGTACGAGACCGGATATCTGCTTTGCCGTAGGCATGGTAGCACGATATCAAAGTAACCCCGGGAAATAGCATTGGACGGCTGTTAAAAACATTCTGAAATATCTCAAGCGAACTCGAGATAGAATGTTGGTTTATCAGTCAGATAGTCTAATCTCCATCGGTTACACGGACTCGGATTTCCAATCAGACTTAGATTCCAGAAAGTCTACTTCGGGTAATGTGTTCTGTTTGGGAGGTGCAGTAGTGACATGGAGAAACGTTAAGCAGAAATGCATCCCTGATTCTACCATGGAAGCCGAGTATGTAGCTGCTTGTGAAGCGGCAAAAGAGGCGGTATGGCTCAAGAACTTCTTAGTGGACTTTGATGTAGTTCCGGATTTGCCCGACATCATCACGGTCTATTGTGACAATGTCGGAGCAGTTGTAAATTCAAGGGAACCAAGAGCCCACGAAGCAAGCAAACACATTGAAAGGAAGTACCATCTTATACGAGAAATCATTAAGAGAGGAGACATAGAAGTGGCAAAGATCGCAACGGAAGTCAACCTAGCTGATCCTTTCACAAAGGGTCTGCCTCTGTCGACATTCGAGAGACATGTGAAAGGAATGGGAGTCAAGTGTGTTGCCAATCTGCTTTGAGTATAAGTGGGAGAAATTATTAGGACATGTGTAGTACATAGATATGTTGTAGTATACTTAAAAGCAGACTTTGAGTATAAATGAGAGATTGTTAGGGTTATACTAGAAAGTATGTTTTTACTTTGTATAACTAAACTGAATCTTTGAGCTTTATCTGAAATAAATCTTTTATCACTGTGCTTTAGATAAATATGAATGTTATTTATTTATTGCAATCCGTTCATATAATAGTACAAGTTACACTATAGATAAATGTGGTGATCCCCGGATAACTCACAGCAAGATCACATTATCAGTATCTTGTAACAAGTACTAAATTCACAACCTAGATGGGATTTGAACACCCCATTGGTAAACGGTTGATGTGTATATCCCAGATTGACTTATCTTGACCAAGGGATTGCACTAGTGCATAATGATGCATTGAAGAGGACCTACAGAGAGGTAATTCTTCCGTACTGATTTATGAGATGAAGAATTAGACCTCAGTGGTCGTTTATTTCTAAACCTCTGTCCCTTAAATAGGACTGTGTGTGATCCGTGCGTGGCACTTTATTTTGTTATGGGTAGAGAGTCAATAAGACTCAATACTTCGCATCTTGGGTGACGCCATTGATAACATGACAGTTGCTAAGATTTAATACAGAGGAACGTGTGCTTGGAGAGTCTTGCATGATTAGTCCCCTTGGTGGGCTCTAAACGTTCGTCATATTAAATCTTGCAAGTGGAATTTGTTTACGGTATGATGATAAAGAAGAGCTATCCTTACTCCTAGGTTAAGATGTTAAATTAATTAAAGCGTTCAGTGGCTTGATTAATTAACGGACAAGAAAATCTTAAACACGGGAAATAATGACCGGGAGCCATATGGCTAAGATGGATAGTGCAACATTAATCCTATAGTGGAGTGAGATTAATGTTAATGGGTTGAATGACATTGGGCTCAATGTTAGAATTCAAGGCCCATTAGGAGGTCCAATCTTAATTCTCCTAAAGGCCCCTCAAGTAGCTCAATTAAATGTCCAACAATGAATAAGGTGATTAAAATAAAAGAAATATTTTGGGCCCATTTGTTAGTAATTTTCGAAAATTATTATATTATAAATAAATGAGAGATTTTATGGAAAATAGATATGTATATCTTGAATGCAAGAATATCTAATAAAATCAAGATCTCATTTAATTAAAATATATGATGTAAATTTCAAAAATTATGAAGAGGAAATATCAAGAATTGAATATTTAGTATTCAAGATTATCAAGATTAGAATATTTGATATTCATGATAATCAAGATTTGAAATATTAGATATTCAAGATATTCAAGATCTTGTATTCTCATTATAAATATGAAACGATACAAGACTTCATAATACTACTTTTCTTGGTGATTATTTTTGAAAATCACAGTCTTAAGGGCAACAAAATTATTTTCTTCCTTGTGTTGTGATTATTTGTGTGGCCTCCCACCGGGTGTACGAATAAGGACAAGGGAATACTTGAGAAGGCTTTTGGGTTTATCAAGTTGAGGGTCTCAAGAAGGACGCCTTCAAGTCCGTTGTTGACACCATCTGCCTATAGAGGATCTCAAAGGACGTCTTTGATCTCAACAGTCTTGCGAAAGCAGCTCAACCAAAGACGCATTTTATCTCAGAAACTGCCTTTTCTCCAAGAGGTATAATTCACTAAATCCCTTAGTTCCGCATGTTTAGGGCTTTACGTGATATTATTTGTTCATATGTTTTGCATGTAAAGCCTGTTGTTGGGTATACAATTATTTGATTTAATTATGTTTAAATCATGATATTAATTGTAGGCTTAAATTTGTATTTAGCGTAAATCCCGAATAGATCCGCGTTTAATTCCCCAACAACGTCAGCGCAAGAAAAGAAGGTTCTTCACCTCCCACTCTATAAATAGAGGTCTTTCATGTTCATTCGAAGTGGTCCGCACCCAACGAAGACTCCGATGAACGAACGAGCAACAGCAATCCTCTAGATGAGCAAACCTGCGAGCTAAGAAGATCCATCGATCCAGCTCTTCAAAGATTCAAGCGTTCTTCACCAAATCTGAAGAAGTTCTTCGAAGATTCAAGCCGTTCTTCGTCAAAACCTTCCAGAAACACCTTTTGATCCAAGACAAGAGGACAAATCTCTCTGATCAGACGTTTTTCTTGAAGAACTCTTTGAAGATCATCAAGCGTTCTTCGCCATATTCAATTGTTCTTCGCCAAATCCAGTCAGAAACATCCTTCGATCAGAATCAAGGAGCTCAATCCCTCTGATCAGACGTTTCCAGCCGAAGAACACCTCGAAGACTTCAAGTGTTCATCACCGTCTTCAAAAGTGTTCTTCACCAAGTTCATCCACAAACACACTTTGATCAGAGATTAAGGTCCAAGACCCCTCCGATCCAGTGTTCAAGCCCAAATTCAGACTTGAAGATAAGAAAACCGTTCTTCGTCAAATTCAAGACGTTCTTCATCAAATCTTTCAAAGACCAATGCTCGATCCAAAACAAGGCGACCTAGTCCTTGGATAAGCGTTATCAAGTCAAAGCCCAGTCAAAGTCAAGTTATGACAAAAGCCAAGTCAAAGTTAAAGGAGAATCAAGGGATCATAGTTAGAGAGAGAACCCAAAAATTGAAGAAAATAGTTGTATATCAATATCAAGTGTTAATAATATTTTTATTTACACAAGAATTGTTATCACAGTAACACTGGCATCAGGCAACTGTAACATATCCCTGTAGTTACACAATTTAATCTTTTTTATAACACTAACAGAAGTCAACAATAACATATTTATATAGTAACACAATCTAATCATTTTTGTAATACTAATTCAAGGCAACAGTAACATATTCAAATAATAACACAAATTAATCTATTTTTGTAACACTGAAATAAGGCATCAGTAACATAATCTTCAACACTAAAAATTATAAATGCAGTATAGAGAATGACTTTTATATCAAATGAGCATTAGGTGTTTTTGTGCCATATTCCATTAGCAGTGTTTTCTTCTTTTTCTGAGTTCCTTTGAAGTGGCCTTTCATTCTAGCTTTCCTTTCCTTTGTTGTCGAGCTTCTAGGATCCCGTATTTAAACTCCTTCCACAGTTTATGCTAATTTTTCTGGCTGTTGTTTCGAGTTAAATGTCTTTGCCTTCATTGAGTCTCTTTCCATACTTTCTTCTAGAATTTTTCTTGTTTCTGCATCTCTCTCCCACTCCAATATGAGGCTGTAGCTCCTCCTAGCCATTTGATGTCTCCACGGAATTGAACTTTGTACCTTTTTTGTTTCCATTGCTGTATTTTTTTTCCCATATTTGTAACTTTGCATTCTTTGTCCACCTCGTACGTATGTATTCACTCGGTATTTCTTGTACCGAGTTAATATGCAGCATAACATGTCACACTCTTTAAATTTTTTGCAGCTGCACTGTATTCTAATCATCATCTGTTCAAAAAAACTCTATGTGTACCCCCTTTTACCGTAACATTGTAAATAAATGTGGTATCTTCTCTCGGAATCTCCTGTGATGTACAAGATAGGCTCCTTAGGAATTCGTTCTCAAAGGTTTTGAAAATGGTCAGCGTGTAAACTTCTGCAACATGTTTCACTATTCCATTAATCATCAAACTTGACTCAGGCATAATACGCTGACACTAGAACTCGTCATTTGTTTCGTTTGTTCTCCAAGCTTTGACTGTTTTGTTAAATATGTCATAAAACTCAATCAAGCCAGTGGTCTTTCTTGAATTGAATTATATTGAACTGTTTGTACTCTCACTTCACTGGGATGATCGTATTCCAGCTGAAAAGAAATCCTTGCTCAATGTCGTATACCATTTTTCTTTTAAATTGTAGAGCCTTTCAAACCAAGTATTGTTCAGCAGGTTATATTCATTAATCATTTTCTTCCAGCAATTTTCGAAGTCCTCCCTATCGACAAATCCGGATAGAAACTTTTTGAATGAATCTTTAAATTTGTTGTTGCTCTTTAACTGTGCAAACCTGCTCACTGCATTCTGGTGTAGGTGGCACATACATAATCTGTGCCTTGTTTCTGGGAAAACCTGACTTGTAACACAGATTCTATAATATAGTAACACATAATATACTCTTAGAGTAACATAAATATTTGGTAACACATATTTTAGTTGAAGAGTAACACAAATTTATAGTAACACTCTAAATAACTATAAAGTAACACTAATTTATATTTTATGTGACATAAAAATATTGTCATACCTTTTCTATTGCCTTTGAAATTGCTAGGACCTGGTTTGTGAATATTGTCACTGGAGTCTTCCCACCCATTGATTTCTTGAACATCGTGAACAACCACTCGAAAGTTTATGTTTTTTCATTTGATAAAAATGCTATTCCAAACATAGTATTTTTACAGTGGTTGTTTATTCCTACGAATGAAGCACATATGAGATCATACTTGTTAGTCTTATAAGTCGTGTCGAATACCAAAACATCACCGTATATATCAAAATCTTCTCTCATCATTGAGTCTCTCCAAAAAACGTTACTCAACCTCCCATCTTCATTCATCTCTAACTTGTAGAAGAACTGAGGTTCTCTTCTGATTGGATCTGTATCAATTCCATGAATTTCTTTGCATCACCCCCCTCTATGTTACTTCTTTTAGTATGGTTCACATAGTTTAGATGGTCTTTCATTGTGTGTGCAATATGTTCTTTTCCTCCAGCACTATAAGCTAGGTAACTAAATGAATCTGCTGGTCTTATACCAGATGATAACATGTCCACAATTGCTTCAGCCTTTCCACTCGTTATAGCTCTCTCAGAACGATGCAAATGGTTCCATTCTTTTCTTGTCAGTTGATGATTGTGCTCATTATGTGTTTTATTACTTCATACTTTCCACATTCAGTTAATCTTGCCCTCATCATTGTCTTGCATTCTATTCTTGTTCCTCCAATCTTTCTTTTTGTGGTTTTCTCCTTAATCACTGTTTCATCGCCCTAACGTCTTTTACCTTCATTATAGCATACATAATTTTTGGATATCAACACCTTTTTCCCATCTGTTGACCTTGTTTCTGCTGTTTTGCGTACACTAAATCTCACTGAACGGGCATGTGCACAATACAATTTGTAGATTTCATCCATGGTGTCTCTTTTCATCCCAAGCAATGAGTCACTGTATTCGTTACAATTAAAGTTCTCTCCTTCATTTTCTTGATCAGGTGGATTATCTAACCCCTTTATGTGCCCATCAATAGATTGTAGATTAGTGTCTTCTTCATTATGTATTCCTGCAATATAATATTTATAGTAAAAAACATTAAATATTTCTATGTGTAACACTATCTATTCTATATAGTAACATATAAATTTGAATAATGCAACATGTTTTTTAATGAATAAAAGTAACACTGTTTATTTTATTTTGTTACAGATAATATTGTATCAGGTAACATATTTTCTTAGATTTTTAAATAGTAAGAACATGTATTTTTACATAGTAACACACAATTATATTAATTAGTAACATATAGGAAAGAAAATAGTAACATATTTTTAACAATTATTATTTTATAGGAGCAAACAAACTATATATTATTAATATTTATTTTTATTTATGAGTGACATAAGTAATGGAAGACAGTAACATATGGAATTGAAGACAGTAACATATTCCTCAATCCAGTAATTAGTAACACTATGTAAGTCATAAAGTAACATGAATATGTTCATTGAGTAACATATTTTTCCCATCTAGAGAATTGTAACACTAGTTATTTTATTTTGTAACATACATATTATGAATATGTAACATATTTTAAAAATCCATTCCACATGCATGAATTACTATTTGATTTGTGTTTGTAATGTTACCTGTTGTTGTAGAACCTATCGAATTCGCTCTTTCGATTATTTGGCAATCTGGAGAGTAATCATCCATCTTTCTGCTGTACTTTTGGACTGTAATCACTTCAAAATCTTCTTCTGAATGTCGTTTTTTAGATTCCGATTAGTTTCTTGCTTCTTTCGATCGGAATCCTTTCCTTGTTGCTCGTGCGCGTTGTGGTTTTGGTTTTGAGGTTCTGCGTTTTAAATATGGAATGCACGAATTTGGTATGATCCACGAATGATCCAATTTTTTCCCGACCCGCGCCTGACCCGCGAGATATAAGTGATCCGAAATTTTGTGCTTATTTTTTATAATTTCTACGATAAAAAATTCTACCTAAGCCTGCCTTGTAAATTTTTGGTACTAATGCACGCTCTAAGTCATTATTATTATCTCCAACAACGTTAGAGGAGTAACATGACATTTCATAATTAAGAGTAGGTCTCTTGTGAACTCGTATCACTGTTGTGTGTAATCACTATCACTGTTATTCATATTACTATCACTGTTATAAAAATATACTTGATTTTTTAACAGTGATAGTGTATATGCATAATAGTGATATTGAATATACATAACAATGATAGTGTATATACATGATAGTGACACTTGAGAATCCTAGTTCACGGTGCACTCGAGTTCATACACGTTTTTGTCCACAATTAATTATACCCTTAGGTAATTAAATTTTAAATGGAGAAAAAGACACATCAGAAAATCAAAAACAAAAAAGAAAAATATTATAAATAAATTGGAAAAATTACAAAATGATTCTTCGGCGGACTCTGCAGCCAGTTCAAACACTAATAAGATAACTCCCAATTTTTTCCGACCGGAGAATCTGCATCGCGACGATGACCGCCTCAATTCCGGTCATACTTCTACTATTGACTCTAATGGTTGCGTCGTGTAGCGCGTCGATTCCGCGCCTTTTGCGGCCGCCGGAGCCGACTAGTCTAAATTATTTGACAAGGGAGGAGCATTGGATCACTCAAACACTCGATCACTTCTCTCCCTACGTAAGCCTGTTTCTCTCGTGCATCTTTCTCTGATTTGCTTGGTTTTTTCAGTTACAGTCGAAGATTGTGGATTCGCCTCAGTTTTGGTTGCATTTTGGTGGCGAAGTTATAATTCGTGCTTGATTAGGGTTTATTGGGGGATTTCTGTGGAAAAAATCAATCTTGAGAAGACTTAGTTGAATTGATTGAGCTTGTTAGGGATCATGTTTTAGTGAAGGGTGTTGCTGCAAATCCTAAGATAGCTATAGATACATGTAATTAAGTTCAGTTTTATATGTATGTAAGCATATAAGGCCATGTTCATATTCATTTTTTTCTGTATGTAAGCTCTTATGCAGGTCCATGTTCAATATCGAATGTTTACTTTTTCCCTCGTGGATATAGGCTGCATGTTTTAAGTTGGATATGGTTTAGTATATGTATCTTAACATCATAATGAAAGTGATTGGATTTGACCTAGGATCTTTGTATGAACCAAGAAGGAGTGAGAAAGCATTTGAAGTGAACCCATCACTACTATTGTAATACAGAATTTTGATATAATTTTCTGAGTCTAGGACAGATGGATAATACGTAGAGGAGAAAAAATGGGAGAAAGGATAGAGAGAGAATTGAGGGGGAGAGAATTGAAGGGAGAGAGACTGGGAAATAATTTTTGCTTGCTCATTCCTTCTGCGTTTTCCCTATTTAATCCTAAGGGAAATAATACAATAAAAATGCAAATGGGCTTAAAACATAAAATACTAAAGCCGAATAGAAATTAACTAATTACATGATAATTAAAAGATAATGGCTCAAGTCCAATAGGTTCATGACAGCATTTAATTAGTTGGTTAGTAGCTTATAATTGAATCATTAAAACCGTACATCTAATCATAAAGTTGGATTGAGATGAGGGAACAAGGACAATATTTCATGGAAAAATATTATGTTTAGACTGTGTATTAGTTCAAGATGGCATCAAATTGCTCTATTTCTTTTCACATTAATATTATGTATGACTTTTGGCACTCAATCTGATTCCCAAAAAAAAAAAAAAAAATTGCGTTTTCTTGCATATATGCAGCTATCCACTTTACTCATAAAGGATTATTTGTTAATTTGCTTGAAATGTACTCCCTCCGTCCACCATCCTTTGTGAAGTGGCACATAATTTAATGAAAATTAGAATTACATTGAAATGATAGCTAAAGTAAGGAAAAAGTGGAGGTATTGTGGGGCCCAAACTTTTATTTGTGAGTGTGAGTTATTTCCAAATAAGGAAAGGGGAAAAATTTTTGTGGACAAACAAAAAAGGAAAATGGGAAATAATTTGGTGGACAGAGGGAGTAATATGTTTTCTGGGCAAATTTATATGTGCGCCTCTACAATAATGAGTCATAGCACACCTTACATTATCTATGCAAACTTTTGTCAAGATTCATTACCTATAATCAGCGTAATGTCTTTCTCATCACAGGATCGTCGCCAATTTGAGCAACGATATTATGAATATCTTGATAACTTTCAGATTCCTGATGGGCCAATTTTTCTTAAGATTGGTGGAGAATCTGCATGCAATGGGATTACAAATGATTATTTGGCAGTAAGTTTACACCCTATAAAATATCTTTTCATTATTGACCAAGTAATGTAAAAAAAAAAAAAGAAAGATATATGGTATATTTCCATCTACGACATCTTCGGATTTCAAAAGTTGATTGAGCTTATGATAAGGGGTACGCTGAAAATCAGTCACAAATATTAAATGAATTTAAGCATAATAAATAGATCTTCAGAAGTGAACCCTTTATGTCTCAATAAGTATTAAGAAGTCTTTTATCTGCACATCACATGTGTTTCCTCATTTGTACTTTGCTCAAGAAATATTAGTGAATGAACTCACTGCTAATGATTTTCGTTATGAAGTTCATCCAGTTTTTCTTATTGGAAACATGGTATATAGTCCACGATGAAGTTCATCCAATTTTTCTGCACCATTCTTCTATTTGAAATGGGTTTCATATTTTGCTTTGCTATGGGCTAGTTATTAGCTTCGCAATACTCTTGCTTTAGTGAGTGGTATAATTTCTGAATATATATGAATCTTTTGTTATCAAGTCTATCAGTTCTCATTAGTGAAAATATTTCTTAACTTGATGTTTGAACAGGTTTTGGCAAAGAAATTTCAAGCAGCTGTGGTTTCCCTTGAGCATCGTTACTACGGAAAAAGTTACCCTTTTAAATCATTAAAAACAGATAATCTGAGATTTCTTTCATCAAAACAAGCACTATTTGATTTGGCTGTGTTCAGACAGTATTATCAGGCAAGTACCAGCGCAGTACCCCCTCTTTCTGATTGGAACTTCCAATTAGGAAGGCAGACTGATAGTTCTTTTTAGCTAAATTAAGAAACCACGGGGAGGATCATGTTCCCAAAGCTTTCATGAGATAAAGATTCATAATTTGGATTTATATTACCACTTTATTTGTTGGTTATAGGATATTTGATTGATATGAAAGGATTATGAAGTACACATTTTTGTTATGCTGCCTGAATAATATACTGTCCCAATACATGACAAATAGGTATATTAGAGACATGTAAAGCAGATAGTGTCCTGGTCGACATTTTACAGGAAATAAGCTGGAGTTCCCACTTTGAATAGAGCAGTCATACCTTGACACGTAATTTTGTGTAGTCTTTTTACGTGAAATATATGTTCCTTTCGTTTTCTTACACAGGAATCCTTAAATGCGAAGCTCAACAAATCAACTGACAACCCATGGTTTGTCTTTGGTACTTCATATGCGGGAGCCCTTAGTGCGTGGTTTCGGGTGAAGTTTCCTCACCTTACTTGTGGAAGTCTTGCAAGCTCTGGAGTTGTTCTCGCTGTTTACAATTTTACTGAATTTGATAAGCAGGTGAAGGAAACTACTTTCTGTTACTTCAGTTCTTCTCAGTTCATTTTCTCCTGACTTTGCTTTGACTTACATGAATTTGGGATTTCTGATTTTCAGTAGTTAGAACATTCTTAATCAAGCATCTTACTCATAGTATTCGTATGCAGATTGGTGAATCTGCTGGTCCAGAATGTAAAGCTGTGCTGCAAGAAATTACTAGTCTTGTTGATCAGAAACTTGAATCGAATGGAGAAGAATTAAAGGCATTATTTAATGCATCTGAGGTGAACATATATCATATTTCTTGTGGGAGGTTGAAGAAAATGACAGAGATAATATCATTTTTGGTTCTTAAAAGTTTTCTCTCTTCCAATTTTTGGTCCCCGGTCCCCCTCTTTCACTCATTATCAAAGTTGTTCATGGAAGTACACTTTTACTCCAGATTTGTTCCCACCGTTAATTGGCTGTCCGTTGACTAATGAAATAAACTATTTGGGGTCCTAAGTGTAATTATTTTGCAGGTGCTAAATGGAATTAGTAATTTTTTAGGATGATATGTGTAACTAATAAATTTTAAAATATTTACGTCTGGCAACTGCAAAATAGTTGGTTCCTAATTATATGGGGGTGATATACATAATTAATATAATTTTCAAAATTATTACATTTAGCGCCCTCAGAATAGTTGATTCTGTCAGTTAACACATAACAGAAGGTCAACTGATGGTGCGACCAAATTTGGGCACTACAACTGATAGCAAGTGAAAGAGGTGAACCAAAATTGAAAGAAGGTAAGCATTAGGATCCAAAACGATATTAACCCAAGGGGACACCTTTATAGTTTCAATACTTATGGCACACAGTATTTCGTGGAAACCATCTTCATGATGAAACAGAGCAGTATTTTTTCCCTTATTTCTGCTACTTCTACTATTAGAAATAGTTTGCAAGATTTGTTTATTTTAAGCCATCATGGTGATGTTGCGATAAGTGGTGAAAGCCTTCCTATATTTAGCTAATGGCATCTCTTGGCTGACCTTTAAACTCTGTTGTTCTATCTGTGTGGAAAGTCCGATCATATTTAAGGAATTTAAAATGGCTTTAATTTTCTTTCAGCTTAAAGATGATGGTGATTTCCTGTATTTTCTGGCAGATGCTGCAGTCACAGCGGTATGTGAAAATACAACTTTTTCAATATAAAATTTAGGTTTTGTAGAATACTTACTGCATGCTTTATGTTTGACACTTCGTAGATTCAATATGGAAGCCCAGATAAATTGTGTCGTCCTCTTGTTGAAGCAAAGAAAGCTGGAGAAGATTTAGTGGTAAGCATTTTAGTACAAGTGATTGTATATTTTTCCTCATCCAAGCTGCAGAAAATCTTCGATTGTCTTGTGATATATCCTGTTGAGTGTCTACAGAAGTGTATTAGTGTATATTTTTACACTTTCCTCAATCAATACTCGATAAATAAATTACATCCACTATATGACATTTTTCCTATATGTTAACCTTGATAATTTCAACAAACAATAATTGACAGTCACTTTCTCTCCTTTCAAAAAAAAAAAAGTAATTGACACTTTCTAAAAGTAGAAAAGAAAAAGTCTTATATTACTATATAAGTTCCATTTATATCATACATTGATAATTAATAGTATGTGCAAAATTATAAAAACTATTATAATTCATAATACGACTGTTATTACCATAAAAAATTTCAAATTCTAATTCCCTTGATTTAAGAATGATCATATACAATCCAAAATTGTTAATTTCAATTTCATTTGACAATAATCGATTAATTAAATTATCCTTTAATTAATTGGTTAAGTATGGTCCCAAGTTATATTTTCAAGTGGTTTTACTGTACATTTGTAGATTTTTACTGTATAATATACATCATATATGCTCACTTCATGCATCCACTTTTACCTGTGTGCTGGGTGGGTCGAGCGTATGTTTTAAGCAAAGCTTATTAGCTTGTTTATAATAATATATTGGTTTTGCCTTATGATGTTGATATTACCTATTCAGGAAGCTTATTCCACATTTGTGGGGGAGTATTTTTTTAAAACAATGGGTTTCAGTGTTGAAACATATAGTCAACATCATCTGAGGAGTACCAAAACAACCGATGGCAGTTCTGATCGCTTGTGGTGGTTCCAAGTTTGTACAGAAGTTGCGTATTTCCAAGTTGCTCCTGCAAATGATAGTATCCGCTCATCAAAAGTTAATGAGAGGCAAGTTTCTTTCCCTATAGTCTGTCAAAAAAATGAAAAAAAAATCAAAATGTGCTTACTGGTATCCTTTATTCGATAATACAATGATAAATGCAGTCGAGTATTTGTTAATGGCAGATACCACTTGGACTTGTGCAAAAATGTTTTTGGGGACGATATCACTCCTGATGTAAATGCAACTAATCTATACTATGGAGGCACAGGAATTGCTGGTAAAATCAGTTACCTATTTTCAGCAATTTATCAATCATCATGGTCTTAAAACTCATTTTATTTCATTGACAGCTTCAAAAATAATCTTCACGAATGGATCACAGGACCCGTGGCGACATGCATCCAAACAGAATTCTTCTTCACTTGACAGTGAGTTCCAAACTTCAAAAATTGCATTCTACAATTCCAAATTGTAATTTACACTATTTGAAGAATGCCATGATAGAGAATTTTAAGCTCAAATTAGAGTTTTTTTTTTTTTTTGAAAGGAAGCTCAAATTAGAGTTTGTCTTATATAAAACAGTTATACTGTACATCTATCACTTTCTAGTGTATCAACTAATACTTTCAAATTAAACAATTAGTACCTACAAACTAATATTTTATATTGAAGCAACTAATATTTTTTAAAAATACACACAAAAATGCAAACTAGTTGCACGGTGAAATTGATTTACATAAGACTTTGCCAAAATTATTATACTTTTGCTTGAGTTTGTACGTCATCAAAGATTGGTATCTTGTATAGTGAACCTTTTCTCTTCAATTTCAGTGCCTTCATACATCATAACGTGTAATAACTGTGGCCATGGGAGTGACATGCGTGGCTGTCCTCAATCACCTTTGATTCCCGAAGGTGCGTATGCTTTAACATCACTAATCTTGCACCTAATCATTGGCTTATTAGAATAATCATTGGATTCAAGTCTAATCTCCCTTATCAAAGTTCCAAACACTTTTCCAAAGTTGATCATCACGATATGGGAGTTGTACATGCTGATCAGCAACGAGTTTAACTGCATTCTGAAGTTTGTTTGTATTCCTTATTTCAGGGGATGCCTCAAATTGTAGCTCCCCAGACGCGGTCAACAAAGTAAGGCAGCAGATCATCAACCACATGGATTTGTGGCTATCTCAATGCTCTGACTCGCGTAGAAGTTCCATGTAATGAGTGCTAACAACAATCTATCAGGGGCAGGAGATGTTAAGGAACATGGCAGGTTTGATCAGGGAAAGGCCATTTGCATAAGTTATCTTGTTTTTATTACTACTGTAAATTGCATGTATTTTAGGTCATTGTCCCCTCTACGCGGCTCTAACACTTATCGAGACAATATAGAGCATTGCTCGTTCTTATATAAATTCTTGTAATTGTTGTTTCCCTTGTCTAATATATTGAGTTTGGAGTGTGGAACTTTGTGATCTAAGGAGAAAGGTGTTTGAATAGAAGCACTCATGCATAGAGCAGAGAACGTACGAATTAACATTGCCATAGAATTTAATAATACTGAGGATCTTACTCCCAGAAAAATATGATTCATGATCTGAAACTCTCAGAAGGCCAGATTGTGATCATATGCCACAAAAATACAGTAAACAGCAGAAAATAATCTACAAGAAACTATGAGCAGAATTCCAGTTTATCTTGGTTACATCATAGCTAGAATCAAACATTTGTAGATCTTGATTTGGAAAGAGCTTAGTATTTGTATCCCTTAACAAACAAGTCCTTCTTGGCTTCTTCGGACTCTCCCTCGCCCGTGTACTTCCCGAGCTGAGCCTCTGAGTTTGCCTTAGCTCTAACTAGCAGAGCCTCCTGAGCCGCCTGCACATTCTCCGGTCTTCCTCCCCATGTCTTGAGGCACGTGTTCTGTAGCGCACGTGCGTATGAAAATGACACGTGCCACGGGTTTGGACCTTGGTTCATGGCGTTCAAGTTGAGAGTTGCCTCAACTTCAGATTGTCCACCAGACAAGAACTGTTCAACGTGGTACAAAACCAGGTCAGTATTTACTTTTTATGATGGTTCCAGTGTAAAATTCGAACAAAACTTGGTGTTTCTAATTACCATGATTCCAGGGACAGCTGGAGGGATTCTTCTTTTGAGGAGCTTAAGGGTGTAATCAGCAACCTGTTCTGGTGTAGCTCTTTCTTTGCATTCAGCACCAGGAGTAACCATACTAGGCTTCAAAAGAATACCTTCGAACAGGACATTGTTTTGTGCAAGGTAGAAGAAAACCTCAGCCCACACCTTCTGAGCAACCTCGAATGTTCTCTCGATTCCATGCTCACCATCCAACAAGATCTCTGGCTCCACAATTGGGACCAATCCATTGTCCTATAACACCCCAACTACAATCAGTTCCTCATCATCGAAAGCATGCATCACAAGAATTCAAGAACTGTACGCACCTGAGAAATAGCAGCATATCTTGCTAGCCCCCATGCTGCTTCTTTCACAGCCAATTCAGTGGGACCGTTGGGAATGCTCACAACGGTACGCCTACATTTCCACAAGTCACAATCACATGTAAAACGAGATAAAACATTCTTCATATTTCATATGAGAAGACTTACAAATAACATGTAGCAAGTTGTATGTGAATTAGTTTTATCGTGCAGTTGGTTGCATGTTGTGTGTAATTCCATATCAGTTGTTTTACTATAAAGTGACGGTTGCTAACTAGTTGCACAGTAGAACTATTTTACATGGTTATGTATATTGCATACCATTTGGCGAAACGGGCTCCCTGCTGGTAGTAAGCAGCGGAACGAGAAGCCAACCCATCGAGACCTTGGCACCAAGACTCGTTGTTTGAGCCAGCCAATGGGACAAGACCCTATCATAAAAAGCAATCATGTTTAGTACAAATATGGAAATAGAAATGAGGTGGTATTAATTGTAATGGGAGTGACTGACCTTGTCAACTTTGATACCAGGGACAATGCCTTGCTGGACGAGGATATCAACAATCTTCTTGCCGTCAACGGTAGATTGGTAAAGTGTCTCCTCAAACAAGATTGCTCCAGAGATGTAGTTGCCAAGCCCTGGTGGTGTTACCAGCAAAGTCCTGAACGCCTGCCGGTTCGCCTCCGTGTTTTCCAGCCCGATTGACGCCAGACGCTTCCCGCATGTCGCGTTTGATTCGTCCATCGCTAAGATTCCGCGGCCCGGAGATGCAACCGTTTTCTGTTTATTGTAAACCAAAAACCATGTAAAATAATTGCGAGTGTGACTTTTGTAAAATTTACGGCACCACCTGGACCAAGCTAAACAATAACTCATTCAACTCCCACTCAGTTCAGTTCATCTTTTACTTACTTTATACGCATGAGTGACACTTTTATACGCTAGTTGTGCAGTATAATTGTACAGAACGATCATTTTTAGTAAAAAATTAATTTATTTTTTATAAAAAAAACAATTAAAACCAACAAAAACTAATTAGGTGAACAACAATTAAAAATACAAATAAATTGCATGTTGCGCTTGTTGTATATTGTAAACCAAGAGAAAGAGCAGAGTAGATTCTGATGAATATAATGATATCTTCTACACATGTTCTTGATAACATTTCATATAATCATCGTATATAAATAGTGCCAATAAACAGATAAACTAGATGATAAAACAGACATACGGCAGTCTTGATGAGCTCATCAGCGTAGGAGCTGGCGCGGATGGTGAGGGCGGAGGAGGAGACGGGGTGGCAGCGCACGGCGTTAGCCACCACAGGTTGGCGGAGGAGGGGCTGCCCCCTCACAAACTCCGACTTATCAAGAACTGGTGATGATTTGAGGAGGGATGCTGAGGCCATTTTTCTCTTCTTTTTTAATGATAATAAACAATATCTCTTAGAGGTTCTTTTCCCCCCACAAATTTTCTTGCAATTCCTACACAATTTTCTGCTTTTAAGACCAGTTATATAGTTTTGAGGAGATATATGTTTTGAGGCCATAATAGAGTGGCCAATCTATTTGTGACATGTGGAGTGATAACTTTCTGACATGGCTAAATGCCCACAAGAATCATTTATTTATGAAATGTGATTTGTGGTTTTTAGATTGTTTCTAACTACCATCATAAAATAAAAATGATTTGGTAAAATAAATATTATTTTGAGCTTTTATAAAAATATATATATATACATATATATATATATATATACCCCCTATACCATCATCAGGTTTACTTTAAAAAAAAAAAAAAAAACTTATATGAAGCGTTTCACGGTGTTAAACATACCATATTCATAAAATTCGCGGATCCATAGCCGGGTCGGGTCGAATTTGGGTAATTTTCTCATTCTCACGCAAACACAATTTCTAGATTTTTTCGCTCCCAGATATGTTACTTTTTAGGCAAATGCATGTTACTTTAAGGCAAAATGTGTGTTACAATTAGACCAAATATTATTTTTTACATATATATCACTTGTTTTTGTAGAAATAACATTTTTTTCGTTCAATGTAAGAGCAAAATGTGTTATTATAAGAAAAAAACAATACATTTTCATAAGTATTGTATATAAATAATTATTTTATTTTATAATAACACATTCAAAATAGTAAAAAGTGTGTTATTAAATGAATCAATATATCTAGCTTTAAGGGATGATGATTAAATTAAAAAATATATATTTGTTCTTAAGAAAAATACATTTTATCCTATAGTAACACATGTTTGCCCATATAGTAACACAAATTGGGGAGCAAATATATGTTACTATTTGAGCAAATGTGTGTTACAATCTTATAAAAAAATTGTTATTTTGCATATATTCATTTGTTTTTATAGAATAAATAGTTTTTAACATAATATAAGAGAAAAATCATGTGTGTTACTATAAAAAAAACATATTGATTTTTCATAAATATTTATATATTTGTATAGAAATAGTTATTTTTTATATAATAACACATATAAAATAGAAAAAAAGTGTATTAATATATGAATCAATATACCTAGATTTAAAGAAATGGTGATTAAATTAAAAAACACATACTTATTCTTATAAAAGTACATTTTCTTTTACGGTAATACGTATTTGCCCATATTGTAACACACATTTGCCCATATAGTAACACAAATTGGGGAGCAAATATATGTTATTATTAGAGCAAATGTGTGTTACAATCTTATAAAAAGTTGTTATTTTGCATATATTCATTTGTTTTTATAAAATAAATAGTTTTTAACATAATATAATAGAAAAATCATGTGTGTTACTATAAGAAAACATATTGGTTTTTCATAAATATTTATTTATTTGTATAGAAATAATTATTTTTTATATAATAACACATATAAAATAGTAAAAAGTGTATTAATATATGAATCAATATACCTAGATTTAAAAGAATGGTGATTAAATTAAAAAACACATACTTATTCTTATAAAAGTACATTTTCTCTTACAGTAACACATATTTGCTATTGTAACACACATTTGCCCATATTGTAACACAAATTGGGGAGCAAATGTGTGTTACTATTAGAGCAAATGTGTGTTACTATTAGAGCAAATGTGTGTTACAATCTTATGAAATGTTGTTCTTTATATATATATATATATATTCATTTATTTTTATATAAAATAATTGTTCATATAACACAAAAGCAAAACGTGTGTTACTATAAGAAAATATATTAATTTCTCATAAATATTTATGAAAAAAAAAATATTTTTTTATAGTAACACACATTTATTATTAGATTTTATGAAAAAAATATTATTTCTACAAAAACAAATGAATATATGTAAAGAAAAAAACATTTAATCTGATTGTAACACACATTTTGCCTAATAGTAACATGCATTTGCCCAAATTGTAACATAACTGGGAGCGAAAAAATCTGGAATCATAGTTGCGAATTTTTTTTTAAAAAAAAGACCAAATCCGATCCGACCCGATTAAAAATCCGTGAATTTTAATATGATATGTGTCACACGTTTCACATGAGTGTAACTCTTTTTTTTTTTAATATCCCTCTTGCTCCAAGGAATTTACATTTCTTATTTGGTAAGTGTGTCCTTACATTTCTCTCTCTCTTTTTTACCTTTGTCTCTCCCTCAATACTTTTTTATCCTTAATAGTATTTATCAATTTCAATGTCAAAAAAAAAAAAAAAAATTAGAGTGTGACGCGAGGAAGTATTGAATATGTGGCCAAAATCAATCTTGTTCATGCCATAGACATCATGTTTGAGGCTCTGATGAGTCTAGTCCTGGTTCAGAAAAATAAATATATTTACAGGGGTATTGAATTAAATTTTTCGATTCTCTAATTTATTAATCAGTTTTGTAATTGATACGTACGTACACAATGCTATTATTATTGTTGTTAAAAGGGAAAATAACAATATATAATATAAGGAAGAAAAAACTTTTTTTTTCAGCATATGATTATTTAGGTTTCGTATCTGATATGTCGAAACATAGTTGAACCGATAAATACAGTTATATCCACGTATAAACCTTATTTAAAAAAAAAATTAGTTCGTCAAAACGACAATCAACAAATACTACTAATTATATAGAACATATTGATATTTTTTTCCAAAATTCCGTTGTCAAAAATATTCTTAGAACAATTTTGATCGTTAATTTAAAAAAACTCGAATGATTGGATTTATATTAATGATAAAGTACAAGAAATAATTAATAACTATTTAAAGATAAAGTATAGAGTGAAAATGATTCATACATGAACCCTTTGAATAGTATGCATTGTTTTTACTAAAATATAGTATTAATTTTGAAGAATAGAAGTTATTTTTATAAAAAATATGAGTTGAAGGTTATTAAGTGCATTAGTTATAATCGCTAAAAGGTATGAAGTTCTATACAGAAAAGTATTGTAAAATAATTTATATAAAAAAAAATCACACATCCATACTCATTCATTAATAATATGAGATATTTAACTATAATAATAAAAATATGGGTGCAGTTACATATCGATTCACTCCACTATAGGATATTGCATATAAGTTCTACCTTTTTATAATCACCAATTGATGCAAAAAGTGGGCCCCTTCTCTTTTTTCAGTCTGCACAAATGTGACAGCTGACAGCTTTGACTCTTTTATGAAATTTTGCAAACCCTCATTTTGCACAGGATTAGGATTTGCACATATTTGAATGCACAAGTTCGAATATGCACAGACCTAAGGCTTCTTCGTGCAACTGTCTTCCACTCTGAGGCCAAAGCTCTACCTTTTCGTACGCCGTCAAGAACCTCACCTCCGAGAGCTTCCACATCGATGGTGGCGAGTTATACTCCATTTGGGGGACCACCGCGACACCGTCTTGAGTTTGCTCAAATTCGTCGGTGAGATACCTGAATCGTCATTCTAAAATGCTCACCTTCACCATCTTGCTTAGATCCATCGGTTTGTGTCCTTACCACCGTCAAGATTTTTGAGAGAGAGAGAGAAATTGCATTTTGAAAATTAAATTGTTGAATGCTCAATAATCAGTCAGTATGTATCAAGAGAGAGAGGGAGATAAGTGTGATGGGGGAGGGTGGGTGTTGACAATTTCTCTATGTATGGAGTCTACTTTTGAACCATTATGTATTTGTTTTGAACCAAAATGCATTACTAAAAAGTGTGAAACTAGTAATGCAATATAATTAAAAAAAAAGTAGCTACAATTTGTAATAATTTTTAAAAACATATATTAATCAATAATATTCTAATATGATAATAATAATAGAGCAACACTTGCGTAGAAATTTTACTAAAAAAATAAGGAAAAAGACAGCGCTGCCCTTGATTGGAGACCATCCATATTTCGATGATGTCTTAATAGCCATATGCTAATGGACCACAATTTACTTCCAATACGTGTTTCTCATAAAATTGGAGGTCAACCAACGCTATGTCACTCGCCATGACAAAAATCCATCCAACCAACGCCATGTCATAGAAATCTTGAGCCTTATCAGCTACTAGCGATCCTTAGTAAATGTCTGTGTGACCATCGACCAACATCTCAACAAGACCAAGAATTGGGTGGTTGCTTTAAAAGCACTAATACTCATCCAACGCCTCCTCTCTCAGGGCTCCCAACTTTTGGAGAAGGAGATCTTCTATGCAACGAGGAAAGGGACAAAATTTCTTAACTTGTGCGATTTTCGAGACTCTTCTAGCAAGTCATATGGATGGAATTACACAACTTATATACAAATTACACCTTTTCGTATATAATTAATAAGTAAATTACAACTATACATTCGCTCTCAAACTATTTTACTATATAGACAAAAATGTGTTACTAAAAAGTAAAATATGTGTTACTAATCCTTAGAAAATTAATTTTTTTGTACTTTTAAAGTAACTATAAAGAGAACATGTAGTTTTACAAAAATAATATATGTATTACTCAATTTCTTTTTTATTATTTTTATTGATTTATGTTGATAATATGTTGTTAATATACTAATACATCTTTTAATACCTTATATATGTTATATAAGTACAGTATATATTTTTCTAAGGACAAATAAATATTTGTAAATATAGTATCACACATTCGATTTTACAGTAACACATATTTGCTCTAATTGTAACATAAATTTGCTCCCTAGTTTGTGTTACTATATGGGCAAATATGTGTTACTTTAAGGACAAAATGGATTTTTATAAGAATATATATGTGTTTCTTATTTATTCATCATCCCTTTAAAATCTATGTATATTGAATCATGTAGTAATACACTTTTTACTATTTTATATGTATTATTATATGAAAAAAATAATTATTTTTATAAAAATAAATAATATATTTGTGATAAACTAATATTTATTCATATAGTAACACACATTTATTCTTTATATTATATAAAAATATTTATTTATAAAAATAAATGAATATATGTGAAAAAAGAATAACATTTTATATAATAGTAACACACATTTGCTCTAATTGTAACACACATTTGCTCCTCATTTTGTATTACTATATGGGTAAACATATGTTACTATAAGGACAAAATGATTTTTTATAAGAATATATATGTGTTTCTTATTTATTCATGAATTCAAAACTTGAAACAATATAGCGATTATGGGGCGATTAACTGGGGAACCCTAGAAGGGACGATTTATGGTTCTTCGCGAGGCTCCTTCCCCTATTTTTATTGATGATTGGTTCTTGTTTTCTATTAAGATCATGTCTGATACTCTGCACCCTAATATCATCAAAGAAAGATTATGTGAATATCTTCGTGCCTCGCGGGAGGGCAACGAGGTTTTTGAAGAAAACCCTTGCGATTCATCTACGGCCACTACCCACGCACGACTGAATCTGGATAGGGATGTGATCTGTGCTATGGACTCATTCTTCCTCGGGTTTTCACACTATGTCAAATGTTATAATAAACATCAGTCGACGATGAATTTGACTTCTCAATAGATGCCTGATTGCTAGGAGGTCTCTTATGGCTGTGGATCCGGCCACACCTCGGCAATTCCTTGTAGTAACTCTTCTATGGATGTTGATCCGGCATCCTTTGCGGCACACACCAATTCCCCAGATACCTTGCCCGTAAAGAAGGTATTCCCAAAATCCACAGGTGATTTGGACGCATATTTTGGGCCTCGACCTACTGGGCACCCCGTTGTTAAACGTCCAACGGTTGGGGGCACGCAGCAGGGTGCTAAATGGACCTTTGCGTAGGTGATTGCGGGAGGTTCGGAGCCCTCGCTTGAGGGTGCTCATCCGGGTGCGTCTGCAACCGCGAAGCCGGTTTGGCAAGGTGACTTCTATATCATAGAGGTGGGCGAATTGGCATATCAGCAAAGTGTACGGGACTTCAGTAACACCCTTATTGGTTGAATGTTCACACAATTTAGGAAGTCTTTGTTGACCCGACTGGCCCTTACTGATGCGTTGAAGGCGGCTTGGCATCTCACTTCGGGTTTGAAGCTAATCCCTCTGAGCAAGAGCTATTTTAATGTCTATTTGATTCGGAATTGGATAAGAACAGAGTTGGTGTACGCAACAGCTGGCAATTAGAATCTGGTCACTTTTGCCTCCAGAATTGGGTACCAGATTTTAATCCCAATAATATTAAAACGTCTTCAGTTCATGTCTGGGTCAGGTTCATGGAGCTGCCAATTGAATATTGGCATCCAAAGATATTGGAATCCCTTGCAGCTGTGGTTGGGAATGTAATTAGAGTAGATAGGAATACTGCGGATCATACTATGGGGCACTATACGCGTATGCTTATTGAGGTGGATTTGAAAAGCAATATTGAACAGAAGATCATGTACAAATGTGCGAATCAATTTGCTTTTACTACATTGCATTATGAGAATCTCCCTGATTTTTGTAGGGAATGTAATGTGGTGGGGCATTCTACTGCTAGATGTTCAAAGGTTGGCCAGGGGAAGCCGGGCTTTGAGCGAAATGGCAGAAGTCATAGTAGACAAAAAAAGAGGGTTTCTCCAGTGAGGCTTAATACATGTGTTGGGGAGTACGGTGTTACCTCTGGTCTGTCTAAGGTGATAGAAGGTTCGGAGGCTGGGCTGGACAAGGCGGTAGAAGACTCGGAGACTGGGCTGTAGGTTTCAGCGGTTTCCCCCCGAGGGAGGATGACATGAGTTTGACTTTGGTACCAATGAGTAAGTATTCTAATATTACTTCATGTCAGAATGATGCCTCAGGTTGGGAAGAGGTTCCGGCCTCTCGCTCGCGCTCGAAGTTTAGTTTTTCGGATGTCACCATTCCTACGAGTGTTTCCATCAAAAAGGCCCTTCGTGGTGTAGCCCATTCCAAGGGACAACAGCGGGGGTCTACAGTTGGTGCATCCGGTGAGCCTCTTGGACTTCCCGCTCAGTGGGATTCTGGTCTTGCGGCTGCTGGTTTGCGATAGTAATCTCCCTCCTTGCAGGTTAACGCTTCGCTTTTTGTGATTGATAACTTGGCTCCAAAGTCCAGGGAGATGACTTTGGTTGCTCGTCGGAGTTGGGCTGATCAATTGGAGGAGGAGCAGGAGGGTCTCTCATAGCCGCAAAAGCATAGTCATGTTCAGCAGTTGTTGTATGCTGCTGTCTTTATGCTGCTGTCTTAGTTGTTGTATGCTGCTGTCTTAGTTGTTGTATGCTGCTGTCTTTATGCTGATGTCTTTATGTTGCTGCCTTAGTTGTTGTCTGTTGCGCTGTTTACATCTATTTCCTGTTGTTTTTAACTTTGAACATCTGCTCTATTTCGATCTTGTGATGGCTTTGCATTCCGATCCTTGTTCTTATAGGTGTGATTTTTTTAGGCCTTGTATTCTGGGCCTTGTTCTTAGGGGAGTAAGGGCTTGGATGTTTGCACTCTTTTTCCCTCGACTTGTTTATCCTCAACGACGAGGTTTTTAATGAGGCACATTCATCCTTCATTTTTCCTCCTTTATCCGGGTTGTGGATTCTTTTCTTTTTCTTTTAATAATAATACAATATTTCTTATTTATTCATCATCTATAAATTTATTGAATCATGTAATAATACACTTTTTACTATTTTATATGTGTTATTATATGAAAAAATAATTATTTCTTGATTAGGGTAATAATTGCATCATATTCGGTTTATTCTAGCATGATATTAAGTGATTTGTATGCATTATTGACCCTAATATGCTATAAATTGTGCCATTCACCCTTGTGTAGAAGAAAGTTGATTTTATAGGTAAAAACGGGTAAAATTGGGGAGATTACGATGAGGAAAGCGAAATGATGTGATCCGAGTATCTAGGAAGGCTTAAATGATTAAGAGAAAGGCCCTAGGAAGATTGAACAAACCAACAGATCAAAATGGAAAAAGTCGAATTCGGACGTCGGAGGTTACGCTCAGACCGAGCGTTAGTTGCACTCAGCTCGAGCTGCAATTGAACGCAGCTTGAGCGAAAAATCCACCTGATCACGGCTAGGGTGGCTCGCTCGATTGAGCGGCACTTGAACCCGGCTCGAGTGCTGCTCCGGAGGTGACTAATTGAGGACAGTTTTGTCTTTCCGTGCAATTAATGAATGATAATTGAGTCAAAACATTTTGAGCACTATAAAATACCACTTGATTCAAATTTTTAGGAAGCTATTATTCATATTACAAATTCTTAGATTAGAGGAAAGTTAGAGAGAGGTTACCAAGTGGGTTACATTTTAATTCTTCATTTACTTTTGATCTGATCGTTAGATTTCCGATCTATTTGTTGCACTAGATTCTCCACGAGATTAGCTACATTTGTGAGGTAGGATTTTATATTTCGAGCTCCGGATTATATTTTGGTACTTGAAGGTATTTTGCTTGTAATTCAAATTCATCCAACATTGGTAAGGTTTCTTCTAATTTTGCTATTTTAGTCTTAGTTATGATTTATATTAGATTAATTGTTGATTGTACTTCTCAATTAGCCATGGGCTAATCTTCTCTTGCATTGGAGTTATGGAGATTATGGTGTAGTTTAATTACTTGTAATTCCTATGCATGTATGAGTTAGTTTGATGTATTGATTTTCTATATTGATGATTGATTGAACTCTTAGTGTAAGTATTTGGATATTTTTAGCTAAGTTGAGTTAGCAACATATGAGAATTGAGTTAATTCAATGATGTTCTTACACACCAAGTGTTTGTGTTATGGTTTCTATGTCAATGAGAATTGCTAGGAGCCTAAAACTACTCAATTGAAGTATTAGGTGTTTAAGTGAGGACTTGAGCATTTGATAGAGTCTTGTGGGTTGATTAGTACTTCTGGTGATACTTATGCATGCTAAGAATTGCAAGTTGATAAATTAACCCATAATTGAAGTACTCCAATGCACACTACCAACACTTGCTCACTTGAAAAGGTGATAGTTAGTAATATTAATTTCTTGCAAATAGTAGTTAGCACCCAAGCATTTGCCTTTACATTTCTTAGATAATCACCTCACTAAACATCCAAATCTTGCTTATCAATCATTGTTTCCCTGTGTTCGATATTTTAACTTGGTCAATTGCCAAACACAACAACAACCACGTACACTTGCGTGATTGCATCCAATTTTAGGCAAACATTTCTATAAAAATAAATAATATATTTTTGAAAAAATGTTTATTTTTATAGTAATACACATTTTACTCTTTATATTATATAAAAATATTTTCTCTATAAAATAATGAATATATGTAAAAAGAATAACATTTTACATGATAGTAACATATTTTTTTAGCTCTATTGTAACACACATTTGCTCCTTATTTTGTGTTACTATATAGACAAATATGTGTTACTATTGGGATACACTCTGAATTGTTTTGATTCAAATCCCAAAACCCTTAGATGAATTGCCTAAGTACAATAGTTCAGGATTGTATAGTTCAGAATTAGTTCAGGTTACAGTAGACTTGTTTTATTCACAGGTATTCAGTTCAGGGGGAACGTAATGAAGACTGAGTGTTTGATGGAGACGTCCTGAAGATTCAAGTCAGAAGGAAGTTAATCATGACGGTCAGAGTTAACGTTGAAGATCATTCAAGACATCTGACCTGAAGCTGAAAGCTGAAGAACCTGAAGAGTGCTCCTGAAGATGAAGAGAAGTCAATCCTCAAGACATACCACTGATGGTGTTTCTACTGAGTAGTCTAAGCATGCTAGGATAGAACCCAGTTAGTGAAGCCGGACGTATCCTGAGTAATCGGGTTGAGTGATCTCTTATTGACACTTGTAAGTCCTGATAGAAAAGGTTACTGACGCAATGGAGACTTAGCATTTACGCTAGTCAACTTAGGATAAAAGGAATGTTAGTACTCCCACACAAGACAACATTTAAACCTGAGTTTAAATACATGGTACTCAGAGTTTTAATGGTACGATGAGGAATTCTGTCACATCAACAACTAGTCGTTTAAAGAACAGCCAGTAAGGTGTTGACACGTATGCACAGAGACTGAACAAGCATTTAATGCTTTTCAGACCTGTAGGCGGTGGCCAGAAGACTTTCCCATTTAAGTATGGCAAAAAGTAAAACAAGTACAACTTAGGCTACACCTACCTATCTATAGGAAGATTTGGTAGATCTCCACCAACGGATCTATTTCAAATGTGCCTATAAATACAGAAGACTTTTCACCCATTCAAGGTTACGAGAAATTTCAAAGCTTGAGAACCAAGATTCCAACACTCAAAGCGTATTCAAAACAACACTCTATAATTTAAATTAGCCTAGTGTTGTATTAGAAATCTATTCTGTATTTGCTTAGAGTGATAACCCTAATCCTTAGCATTGTTTAGATTGCAAGGATAATCACAACATAGTTGGAAAACTAGAAAGCCAGACCCCTCAAAGTTTGTGAGTTAGTTGGTGGGAAGGACTAAGACTTGTAAAACTACCCAGTGGTTGAATTCCTAAGGTGAGGAAGGAGACTGATCGTACACCTTGGCACATTAAAACACAAGATCCAATCCTCAAGAGAGGATTGCTCCTGTTTAATCAAATCGTGGACGTAGGAGTTGGTTATCTCCGAACCACATTAAAAAACCCTTGTGTGCTGATTTATTTATTGTTTAGGATCATAACTGTCATCATTATAAACTGAGCATTCAGCACTGTCTTACAATCAGGAGAAACTAATTCTCCTGATCCTGAACCTATTCACCAGCTTTAACCACTATTTCTAAGCAATTCAGTAAAACAGTTTTTCAGGACACTAAAACGAGTAGAAATTAAGGGCTCACACTTCCGCACGTAACTCAGACTTGTAGAGATAGTTATCGAACTGATTAACTACTAAAGCGGTCAGTAGGTGGGTTATATCCACTGAGTCTTCTTGAGGACAACACTCAGAATTCAGTTTCTGTTGTCCTTGACTGATCTGTCACTGCTGCCCCTGAGACCATCAGTTTAGAGCATTTTTTAGGATTGTCCTGACTGAGTTTTGTAAGAGCATTTTCCTGAAGTTTCAGGAAATCTGACATCAGTGTATTCCCCCCATACACTTATTATACTCGTTTCGGGACCAACACTTACTATATGGGCAAATGTATGTTACTGTAAGGATAAAATATAATTTTATATAAATAAATAAATATATGTGAAATAACAACATTTAGTTTGGATAGTAACACACATTTTGTCCTATAATAACATACATTTGCCTATATAATAATAAAACTTTAAGAATAAATTTTGTAGCTTAAATAAAAAAATTAAACCAATAAACTTAAAAAAAACATTACTGCATATGGTAATGCATTCAAGAGTATTCTTCAGCGCATAAGCATGCGGTAATGCATGGAAAAGTAATCTTCAGTGCATTAGCATGCGGTAATCCGGTAATGAACATTTCCGTCTTTTTAACTTTCTTTAAGCTTATTTTTAAAAATTTCTACCGTAAAAATTTCTATATAAATTTTTGTCATAATAATATTATATATCAAACTATAATGATTAAAATAAATTACGTGACAATAATTAATATATTAATAATAGGGTGCATCAAACTATTATACTCATTTCATTCCGTCAGTTGAGAGTGCAAGATGCGAGTGTCGTGGCTCGTTGCCAAATTCTGGATGTCTCACATCGAATGTCTTCCACTAGGTGAATTGGCAAGATGTCTTAGCAATCCATCCTTGATTCTATCATCATGATGCCAAGACAAATTTCTAGCATCCACAACGCTACTATACATTCTCCTGAATCTTGGTATTATTGGGAAATACCACATCATCTTCGAAGGAGGATTATTACTCATATATCGCTTCTGACCACACTTGGGACATTCATCGAGTTCTGCATACTCCTTACGAAATAAGACGCAATCACCTGGAAAGCATGAATTTTTTGATGTGTTAGCCCAATGAACTTGAGCATTTGCTTAGCATCATATGCTCTCGTAGGCAGTACAATCTCATCAGGCAATAAACCACTAACCGCTTCCAGCATATCAGTAAAGCACACATCACACAATTGGTGAGCTGCTTTTAGGTTGAATAATATCAATACAGCTGACAGTTTTGTTGCCTTCTTACACCCGGGCCAAAGAGGTAATCCAGCGTCATCCCTTAACTTCTCAGACATATAAGGATGATCTCGCAGATTATTGTCATCCCCACTAGATGAATCAACACTCGGTGCATGTCCAAAACTATCGGCATCCATTGTGTCTTCAAACCTAAAGTCAGCTCCTAGGTTACTTGAGCTACATCCATCTCTTCTCTCACCATGATATGTCCAAACGGTATATGATTTATCAATACAATGAATCATTAGATGATCGAACAAATTTTCTCGACCACTAACGGATTCCATTCATACATTTCCAATACGGACATGAAATGTACCGAGGGTCGGTGCAATATCTCATTGCATGATTACAAAATTCTTCTTTCCCATTCTTATACTCATCTGATAATCGATCTGCTTGAATCCACTTTCGATCCATATTGAACTAAAGATGCCTATGAAAAAATAATATGATTGTCATACGTTTATTCAAATTCTTTTAAAAGTTTGAACACATAATTCATTTGGTATTATTGGGACCCTACTAATACTTATAGTCATATAATTCAACCCTACATATATATTCTAACTAAATATTAATATTTTTTAAAAATTTCGACAGAATTTCATTTAGATTTTAACATAATTCCCATTTAATCTAACATCCTAGTGCATCCATTTCCGATTTAATTAAAATGAAGCAAATCGGAACGCACATTCTACAACAAACAACAACCAACAATTATCTCCCAACTCCACATCAACTACATTATACAATAAAATTCTAATAAGATCCAAGAAGCAATTCCATTTACAAAACTCAATAATCAAATAAACACATTGAAATTTTATCTCCATTCAACAATTGAATAATTTGTCACAAATTCACAATATTATTCACAATAATTTGACACCAAGCCACCTTCTGTTCACATACCTCTCCCTTAATTAATTAAATTTAGTTTTACAATTTTACACTCTTGTTACTAAGCTCCTTCTCCTGCGAGACAAGTCTAATTCCAAATTCCATTTCCTTCCTGTCACAACCACACAAGTGTTACAACAAAAGATTGTACACAACCAACATACATATTCTGGACCTATATCCTCCAAAAGGTCTTATATTAATGTAAATACTTGATCATTCTTATTAAAAATTCTCTCATGTTATTACGTTAGATATTGTTTGATACTCCAATACAACTAACATAATTCAATGGTATCAATTATTTTCTAAAAACAATTAACCATGTTCAGAAATAATAACTTATATTGTTCAATGAAAATATATAAAAAAAATTAAAAAATAATTAGCATTGTTCATAAATACATCAACCACAATGATTCGTTAGAAATTCATTAGAAATTAACTTAATCCCCCTCACCTCATTGTAGAAGCACTGAAACACACCTTTAAATTTTAGAAATTTGTCTACAGAAGTTCTTCAATTTCATGTCATTTAATTCAAATTATATACATTGAAACACACTTTCAAATCTCAACTTTTGTTTCATTTCGCCTAAATCTTTTATTATGATAGTTAATTTTGTTCTAGCAGTAAATTAAACTGCCCCAAAAATAACAATAAACTAAAATTAGGCAGAAGAATTTTAGAACTCAGGGACATTCCTTTGTGTTCCAGGCTTTTTAACAAGCAATCAGTGAGGAGATCTCCTCCAATAGGAGATGTTGCCACAGCCTACAACAAACATAAAGAAAATTAAAAATAATGATTATAAAGGAAATTGAACTAAAATATTGCAACTACTGGGAGGAAAAACCCAACACGATATATCCATCAACCTTCAAAAACAAAATATGTCCTTCAACCAAAGAATTATACAGAATAATTTCGAAACGAGTAATTTGGGGGAAGAATTCTAACTAAGAAATCGATCTACCTGAGACGCGGCTGCTCCTCCTCTTTCTCCACACGTTGTTGTTGCTCCTCCTCCGCCACAAGTCGCCATTGCTCCGAGGTGAGAACCAGCCTTCGATGAGTGAGGCAAGTGTCGGCATCAGCGGGGCAGGCCGGGCATCAGCGTTGGCGGGGCATCGGCGTCGGCGATTGAGTGAGGCAGGGGAAGAAGAGGGAGAGAGGCAGAGGGCGCGCGTACTGAGAATTGGGGAAGAAAATGCCCTAATCATTCATTCTCTTGAGAGCGATTTTTGACCGCTGTGGCTTGGAGAGCGGTTTATAACCGCTGTACATAAGAGAACGGTCGAAAAACGCTTTGCTCAAAGCGGTTTCGAATCGCTCTACTGCCTTTTTTTTCAAATATTTTTTTACTTATATAGTTGTTTATAACCGCTCTGAAACATTTTTTTTTTACTATTTTTTTGTCAAAACCGCTTTCCAAGTGCTCACTTGGAGAGCGGTTTTGACAAGAGCTCTCCAAGTGCAGCTCTACAAGTCTAATTGTGTAGTAGTATCATCTCACAACAAAATTATCTTTTATAAAAATAAAAAATAACTACCATTTACTTTCACAGTTAATCTTTATTATTTTACAGAAATCAATATATTGATTTACATATATTAATAAATAAATAATTTTATAAAAATATTAGAAAAAAGTGAAAAACTTGCTCTGAATTGGATAGAGTATTAATTAATAATACTTTGGAAATATATTAAAAATTAAGACTAAAAACTAAAAGAATATTATCAAGGTCATTATATACTTTTTAATTGACATAGTATAATATACATCTTGTGCTTTATACACCACTAATATTATTATTTTGAAAGAATTAATATTATTATTGCTTGTAAAATATTAATAATTGTGTTTAGTAGTGTACATAATTACCCTCTCATTACAATTTGTTATTTTGAATTTTCAAGGTGTACATAATGACCCTCTCATCACAATTTGTTATTTATCCCTAACATCATGCAGTTCTCTCTAAAATAGTAAAGCTAGAGTGTTCTAGAATAATTTAGAAAGTTTTAAGTATAGAGAATTTCTCCTAACTAATGAATAAAAAATATATTAACCAATGTAAATATATTAACCGCACATTGAAGGATGAGTTAGCTAGTATAAATATATTTTAATAAAAGTATTTATTAATAATATTAATATTGCCTCTTAAAAGTATATATAGAAGACTCTTTTAATACAGATTGTGTCGTGACTTTTGGAAAAATAACTAATGATTAATATCATTCAATTAGTTCATACGATGTAATTAGTATTCAAATAATATTTTCAATAAAATAAATAATTCTATTTAGTAATATCATTCAGTTAAAACAATCACTTTGTAATGTAAAATATTAAAAAAAAAAGAGAGAGCATAATTATATGAATCTTGAATGTAGTACCTGAAGACATAATGTTATATTGAGTGTACTTAGAGCACCTGTGAAATTAAATTTGTCATAGGTTAGCATAGACTTTCTCTTTGGTTTTTATTTTAATTATTGTATTTTTCAGTTTTATTTATGCAAATAAGGTGAAATGCATTGAGTTTATGAATTTAAGCAAAGTCGTGAACGTCATTCACGTTTTTAGTAAACACTTGATTTGTGTTCATGTTTTCTAGACGGCGTTATCAGCATCCCTTAATGGCCTACAATCTCGGGAATTACGGTTGGCTATTTATGAGTGCTGTTTGTGGGTTGAATGAGTCAACAAACAGCTGTCTTGAATGAATGATTCATTCAAAATTTTTGAAAATGTTCACTACAATCTTAAACCCTAATTTAACAATAAATTTATTTTATTGTTAACAATAAATTAAATCTTAAACCCTAGATGTGAAATTTAGTTGATTTAAAAAATTCTGATTTTATTAAGTTTTAACTTATTCTTTTAAAGATTTTTTTCAAAGATTTTATTTTTTAAAGATTTTCTTGATTTTATATATTTTTTTAATTTTTCTTTTTTTATTTTACTTGATTTATTTAACATATACCTCAATACTTTAATTTTTTATATTTATGAAGTTTTTATTTTAAAAAATGATACTTTAATTTATATATTTTAAATTTTTGTTATTTTTTAATATTTTAAAATATATATTCAATTTATATAATTTTTTACAAATTAAAAAAGAGTTAAAAGATTTTTTTGTTATGTTGTTGAAGTTGAGAAAAAGTGGAAATGTATTATTTTTTGTTTGGATGGAGTAAAAATATTAAAGGAATTAATAAAATATATTTGAGTAATATATATTCCATCTGTCCCAAAACTACTTCCACACTTTTCTTATTTGGATGTCTCAACTCTTAATTCTTTCACACACCTTGAAAGGAAACTTTTTACACTCACAAAAGTCAATAAAATATATATTTTTTATTTTATTATTTAAGTTTACACTCACATACTTACTTTTTCTTGTTTCGCGTGCTTAAGATCAATATGAAAATAATTCTGAAACGGGGGAGTATTAATTTTTTAATTTTATTAAAATATGTTTATCAAATAAAATATATTTAGAGAATTTTGAGATATGAATATTAATATTCAAATTAAATTCACCAAATCTTTAAATGTAATTTTTATGCAAAATAAATAAAATCTAATTACTTGGAATGTATTATTATTTATTAGTTCAATGCATGAGCTGCAGAAATTATTACAAATGTAAGTTGGAGGTATGCATTAATTACTTTGGAGTGCTCTGTTAACATAAAGTAGTGCTATGTTAACATCAACTCACGGAGTCAGGGAAAGTGGGGTAAAACGTGAACTCGGTTCACGTTTTTGCTTAAAAACATAACCCACTTGAATTCAACTATATTTTTATAACTGTGAATGAGAAACACAATATTTAAAAAAAAAAAAAAAACCCTTTCTCTTTGGTCTGAGCCTCATAACTGTGAATTAAATTTGTCATAGATTAGCATGGACTTTTTCTTTGGTCTCAGCCTCACAAGTGTACCGTAGGTGTGACTTATGAGAAGTAATTCTCTCGACTTCAATTTTAAGTGTTTGATAAGATGTTTAGATATTAAATTATACTTCCTCCACCCCCAAATTTATTTTAATTTGTGTGGGTACGAATTTTAAGTGAGAAAAGATAAATAGAGTAAGAATATATAAAATAATTATGGGATCCACTAAAAAATAGAGTGATTGTTTGTAAGTATGATAATGAAATAATATTTTTTAAAAGAGAAATAAGAATAAATTTAGGGGACATATGAAAATGGAAAGTGATAATAAATATTGGAGATAGAGGAAGTATATACTTTGGAAATTTTAAGATTCAAACAATTATAGTATTTTAGAGTGCAAATTTAATTGTTTCAATCAATTTCTAGTGTAAATTTTGAGAAAATGTACTCCTCCATCCCATGACCAGTTTCATACTTGTAAATGGCACACGAATCAAGAAAAAATGAGTATGTGAATATAGATTTAAATAATAAATTAAGAAATGTGTATTTTATTCACTTTATAAGTGTAAAATATTTTTCTTTTACGTGTAAAAAAGTAGAGTTGGGACGTCCAACATAAAACAAGCGTAAAAGTAGAGTTGAAATGGATGTATCAACTTTTGTATGGGAGTATGAAGTTGAAGGTTGTCGTTAAGCATGTTAAAAGTAAAGGCAGATGAAGGATGATTAAAAAATAAATTACTATTTCTACACATTTTTTTTTGAGAGTTTTTTAGTATTATTTTCATACAATAATTCTGAAAATATTATTGCATTAATTTTAGAAATATTAATAAAAGATTAATTGTCTTATACTATTTAGTTTTCATACGCTAAGGGTGCGTTTGGTAGGTCTTAAATAGGTGAGATAATGAGGATTGACATTTTAACTCAGTTGTTTGGTAGGGTGTAAAAGAATCCTCCCACTCATTACTGTTCACATGTTGGAAGTTATATTATATGGTTTTATCACATAAATTACTATTATACTTGTAATCTGTAACATAGCTTCAACATCAGATTTGCTATATTTTTTCAACAGTGATCAAGACTAGTAACATCGACGAATTTTAAAATTGCAAAATCAAGGTGAAGAGTAATAATCTTTCCCCTTTGTTCGGTCGAATGAGTACAATGCCTAAGTAAGGAAATCGACCAAATGTGAGAAAATTTTCCCCCTGTATTCATCCGATTCAGAGATCTCCTTCAAAACGGCGAGCAGCTTTAAATGTGCGGCTATGACTTGATTCCGGTGAGCTTTGAAAGTGGTGATGGATGCTCTATAACATCTTCCATGGCAGAGCTTCAATTGAGGCGGTCATGACTTCAATTTCTTTAATTCTGGCTGGAGGAGACATCGTGAAGGTGACCGATGGTGGTGAATCGTTGAAGCCGATTGCTGTAAATTGCATTCTTTCTGTTTTTGGTTCTAGTGTTCTCTTACCCTTTTGCACTTCCTCATGGTAAGAAAATAAGCAGAATGTTTGCAATATTTTTTTATTCAATTTAAATACAAACCAGTTGCTTTATGCACAGTTCATAAGCACACATGAGTTCTTTTTAGAGAAAATACTTATATCATACAAATGGAAATGATGTGATTCATTTTAATTGTTGGGGTAAGAAAGTATTAAGAAATAAGGTGATTCATTTTAATTGTTGGGATGCGAAAGTATTAAAATCAATCGATATGTTACTTTCTTTTGGAAGTTCTCATGTGTTCTGAGTATTGGATTTGTGTAGAAATTAAATATTGGGTTTGGTTGAGTTTTGAAGGATGTTTGGAAGGTGTTCAATGATATGACTGAGAAGAATGTATGTAAATATGTGGACATAGTTGTATTTTATTTTGTGGGCAAAAAATTTTATTATATAGGAAAGAAGAGTTAATTATTGAAACTATTTTTTCTCAAATAGTAATACATATTTTTTCTACCAAACACCAATAAAAAAATTAGAGAGTATTTAAAGATGAATTATCAATTATTCTGAAGACTTAATGAGGATTAAGTTTGAAATTTAGAATAAACACAAAAAGTACACCCAGTACCAGTGTGAGTGGAAGAGGAGGACCACCTCACACATGTAAGAGTTTTTAGAGAATAAGGGGAGCCTTATCCAGAACTTAAAATTTTGAATTTCTGGATAAGTCACACCTCTTCCTCTATAAATAGAAAATAATTTTAGAAGAGGAGAACAACAACAACTCGAGCATTCAAGCATTCAACCCTGAGAAAATCTACATCTAGCAAATTTTCTGAGAGTATACTTTGAGAGATTTTTCTTTGTGAGATCACATTTCCGTTGTTGTTCCCTCACCTATTTTTGTAGTGTTGTAATATCTATTTAGTGTAGATTTCTCTTAGCGAGGTAAAAGACTCTTTATGAGTCTATTGTATTCTTAATGATTAGGTCAAGTGTGTTTACCTAGATTAGTGATCTGAGTGAGAGCTATTTTTTAGGGGGAAAATACTTATACAAGAATCTAAGTGATCATTCTTAGTGAATTTGGCACCTGCGTGGTGTATCAATGGATGTGGGAGGACTGTTTATAGTCTCTGAACCACTATAAATCTTGCTTGTATTATTTATTTATTTATTGTTAAATTGCCTACTCTTATACTTACATTGTTACATGGATCATTGTTTTTTATGTCTGCATAAAAGTTGTACAGAACCTGGAATCTACAGCTATAGACTTAATAGTCGCTCAGCTGTAAACTCCATTATTTACATTATTTTTCATTAACACACACATTAATTCCACTGCCCATAAGAGGTTTCTCAATACACTTCCAAAGTGTGAGAAATCATGTTGAAAAGATATGAACAAGCTAGTTTTATTTTCATTTGTTTTGCAAAACTTGCATTTGTAAACTCTATAGTCTACAATTGTAACATCTGTGGTAAAATATCTTGTAGATTGTTTTTAAACTTTAGGTAGTAAGAAGGTTCTAGTATCCTTTTTAAAAATTTGAATTTGTATTTGAAATTCTATTCACCCCTCCACTTAAGGGACATATATACAAGTTCTTAAAATAATAAATATTTGCACTTTATTTTAACTATAAGGACAAATATATATTTATATGAGAACACATGTGGTTTTTAATTTATATGTCATCCCTTTAATCTATTCTCTTTTTATGTTGTTACTATTTTGTTCATGTAATAACGCATCTTTCAATACCTTATATTTATTACATTAAGTACAAAATTAAGTATAACCTGGTGGGTTAGCTCACATGGCCACTAGGCGCCTCACTTGAGTGAGTGACCCTGGTTCTATTACCACTGAAAACGAATTAAGGGAGATATAAGGTGACTTGCAGATAATTCGTAAACTAACTTCTAATTAACTACTTATAATTAACATTTACCAATAAAAAAGGACAAAATTCAATACTCCCTCTGTCCCACAAGAATTTGCACACTTTCTTTATTTGGACGTCCCACACAAATTTACACGCTACTAAAAAAGGAAACATTGATTTACGTGCACACTCACAAACATATACACATATTTACCCATATACCACTACTTTATATATAAAACACATTTTTCTTAAAAAATGTGCCGTCCCATAGGGTACAAATTCCCACGGGACGAAGGGAGTATATTTTTGTAAGTACAAATAAATATTTGTACATACAATTACACACATTTGCTCTTACAATAGCGTATGTTTATCTTTATAGTAATGTATTTTTTCAGTATAGTAACTCATTAATCTAGTAACACATATTTCAATACGTTATATGTCTTACTATTAAGGGTTAGTAGAAAAAAAGGCATGAATTTAATATTATTTATAAATTAAAAATAAAAAAAATTTGTAATTCGATACACAATTAATTTACTATGGCAATTCAATACATTGTGAATTTTTTTGGCGATATTTTTGCTTATATGGCAGTCAGAGTTGCCATAAAAATACATAACATTTCACGTCAAATCTGCAAGAGTATTTTTAAAAGGGTTTATTATACACACTTTTCCCCCTTCCTTTTTAAACTAGGTTACTCATTCAAATTGATTACAAATAGATTCATAGATCAAGTCCATATCTTTATCTTTATATTACATAAAGATGAAGTTATGAAATCAATCAAAATGTTCGATTTTAAAATTCCTCTATTCTCATTAACTCTGGCATAAAAAACTAATCTCGACCTTATATTGCAAGTGTTTTAATCTTAACCACACATTTTGATATTTTATACTTCCTCTGTCCACCAATTATATGCATCTTTCCTTGCACGTGGTATAATGCAATATGTCGGAGGATATTTTGGGTTATTGTGAGTTCTGTTTATGAATAAAGTGAATATTTTTGGAAAGTAGGCGTTTCCAAAAATATTCACTTTATTTGTAAACAGACCTCACAATACCCCAAAATATCCTTCGATTTATTGCATTAAACCATGTGTAAAGAAAGGTGCATATAATTGGTGGATAAAGGGATTATATATATACATATATATATATTATAAATCTTATAAATATATTCATAATATCAAATAATATATCTAATTTTTTAATCTCAATTGTTCATCTTAATTCTACACTTCTATAAATTTTAACTCTATAAATATTATTATTCTCATCTTTTAACCTTTTTTCTTCCTGTGTGTCTCTTTCTTCTTCTTATTTCTCTTTTGATGTTCTTATTTATCGTATTCTAATATTGAAATTGTTTAATTATCTTTTTATGTTTGATTTTTTTTTTTTGCAGGTTCATATTTTACATCTAATAATTTGGTGAAATATTTTTTTTTTTCTATTGCTATACAATTTTTGTGATTTTCTTTTAGAGGTAATGTTTAATTGCTACAATTGTAGATCTATTTGTTTAAAATTTTGATGTTTGAATGGTTTATTTATCTTTTTAATGTTCTTTTTTTTCAAGTTCTTAGTATTCTAATATTGTTTATTTATATTTTTTTATGTTCAATTTTAATTACAGGTTCGCATTAAAATCATTGTGTCAGCGTCATACATAATGTAAGTTATTTAACTCCGTAAGTTGTTTATAATTCTAGAAAAGAAGATGTTCTAGAGCATAATATTGTGTATGCGTTGTGCATGTATACATGTATTTTAATTATTTAATTTATTTACAGCAATATTGTATATGCGATGTGCATGTGTAAATCATTGATACATGTATATGTTAGAATCAAGAAATCATATATTTATATATTATATAAATTATTAATACACATATATGTAAATTCAAGAAATCATAACAAAATAAATTTTATAAAATATTTTTTTACTGTTTTAATAATAAATTTTTTGATATGTTTTTTATTTTCTTTTAACATTCCTATATAATAATAAAAATATTATATTTGAAAATATTATGTTCTTGATTTTTTAATAATATATTTTGATATATTCTTGATTTTCTTTTAACATACTTATATAAGAGTAAGTTACATAACACACCAAAATTAAGGTCTATATTACATAGTGCATCATTAAAAAATTAATATTACAAAACACACCATAATGTGGACCCTTTCACCTGCAACCATCAAATCATCCAAATTTTGAAAATATAAAAAACTTATTTTCCTCATTTCTCTCACCACACTCTCTCTCTCTCTCTCTCAAAACCCAGAAGCGTGATTTAGGCTTCAGACGGCGATGCTTGGTGACTGTGTGCGTTTTGATTTCTGGTGGCGTCTGTTGCTGATGGTACTCGATCAGCGGCAATGGTTTCCAGAGCGTGAGGCGACTGTGCGACGGGTGTAGGCCTCGATTCCGGTAGTGAGCTTTTTCGGCCATTGGATACTCTGAAGCCTTCCCCTACGCCATGTACGTCACACGGCGCCGGCCCCTCTCGCGGCGAGATCATGTTAGATCTGTTCCCCCTCCCACCTACATCTTTTTTCAGATTTTTTCCAGAAGTTATTTTCCGTGTGCTCCCCACCACCTGCATTAGATCTGGGTTTGTAAATTTGTAGAAAATTTATTTATGCACATTTAGATGATTTCTGGGTTTGTAAGTTAAAGTTTGTTTCTGATGATTCTGGATTCAGATTAATCTGGGGTTTTTTTTTTTTTTTGCTTTCAAAACATCTGGAAAATTTGTTGAATGCAGGAGATTGATTGTTATTTTTGAATTTTTTGTGGTTTGATTATTATTTCTATAATTTTGTGTTTTGACTCAATTTTAGTTGATGTATTCAAGGTTCTTTTTAGTATGCAATAGTATGCAACTACAAATTAGTAGTATTCACAAATTGAATTTTTAATATATATAGAAATAAATTAGAAGTATTCACATTTTGAAATTTGAATATGAATAGAATTAAAATATGAATATTTGCAGAAATTTGAATATATGGCTAATTATTCTGAATTGAATAATTGCAATAAAAAAATCCAAAATATGAAATCTGTAAAAAAAAAAAAAATTGATAAAATAGTAAAGTATTAAAAAAGAATAAAAAAAATAAAGTAAAAAAATCTGTCTAATGAAGAGAGTGAGAGAGGGGAGAGAGAGAGAGAGAGAGAGAAAAGAGAGACACGAGAGAGAAAAAAAAATAGAAAAGAGAGAGAGCGTCTGACATGAGAGAAAAGAATAACAGAAAAGAGAAAGAGAGAGTATGAAGAGTTCATGGCACACAATTTTATGAATAATAATTTATTAATAGGAAAAAAGTGGTATTTTCTAATAAAATTGTGTGTTTTGAAATATGAGATTATGTGTGGTGTGTTTTGAAATATGGGCATTAAAAGTGTGGAGTTTTGTAATTATTCCACTTATATAATAATAAATTTTATAATTCAAATCTTACATACTTACGTAGATGTTAGCACATTCATATTTTAAATATTGTATGAAAATAAGATTGCCTTAAATTATATATGTATGGATTTATATTATCGAATAAATCTATATATCCTTATCCTTATACTATATAAAGATGAAGTAATGAAATCAACCAGAATTATTGATTTCAAAATTTCTCTATTCTGATTAACTCTAGCATAAACAATTAATCTTGACCTAATATTTTTCATAAATTATTTTCAGATCTAATTATCTTTTATTATTATCATGAGTGACTAAATCTTTTTTTTAATAAAAAAATATATCTTATGAAATATTATCTCTTGATTTTATTTATCTAATCCTCTTTTATTATTATCCTCGAAAGAGTGACTAAATTTTATGATATTATTTTTTTAATCATAACAAAATAAATCTTATAAAATAATAACAAAATGATCTAATAAAATATTATGTTCTTGATTTTCTTTAAACAAAGTTATATAATGGAATAAAATAAATCTTTCTTGATTATCTTTAAATATAATAAATTAAATCTTAAATATAATAATAGAATAATCTTTTTTATTTTCTTTTCACTTACTCATAAAATAATAAAAATTAATAAATTAAATCTTTCTTGATTAACCTTAAATATAACAAAATAAGTCTTTAGTTTTTTAATTTTTTTTTTAATTTTGATCCTCATTTCATTCTATAAGCATGATAAATTAGAAATTTTTTTATTACAAAATATATTTCATTTCTAAATGATTACTATTTTTAGGAGTTATTTTTTTATTTGATTTATTTAATTAATTTTATATATTTTATTTGTACAATATCTAATCAAATCAATACAAAAAACTTAAGTAATCAAATGAAATTTGATTTTCTTAAATTGAGTATTATATTTATTAAAAAAATTAATTAAATAACAAAAAATATATAATTTTTTCTCTTATACATTCAATTTTTGTTTCATACCATGATATTCGCGGGTATACATAATAGTATATATATATATATATACACACGTACATCTCTCCTCACTCACACATTCTCTCTCTCTCTCTCAAACATTCAAAAAAAATTCTCTTTTCTCACAGGGGTATGGCGAATGGGGCGACGATATAGGAGGTGAGGGAGGAGGAGGAGGAGGAGGCAGTGACACACTCATCGTTAGAAAAATAGTAGATAGAGGAGGCATCGACGAAGACAACTCCGATTTCAGGCGGCAGGGCTTTCAATTTTTAGGCCAGTAGTTTATTGCTTCCAATTTCAATTAGGGCTGCCAATTTTAGGGTGAAGAGGGTCGCGGAGGTGGAGCAGTCGGTAGGCTTTGAACAATAGCCACCGATCTTGCCATCGAAAATAATGGAGTCGACGCATTGGAGACTTGTGGCTCTCATGCTTCATTTAAGGTAGGAGAAATTATGATTTTTCTCTAGATTTAGTTTTTTCTCTATTTTTTGTGTAGTATTGAAGGCTTTATTTATGATAGATTTTTGTGTCAGACCGGGCACTAACTTGATATTCAATTCCGAATTTAATGGAGGCCATATACAAACATGGTTGGTGATGATGCTGATGGTGGTAGTGTGGCTGCGAATGGTGATAATGGATCCTGATAGTGCTGTGGTACCGTGTTTGAGTTGTAGTATTGTTCAAAGTGTGGTCGACATATAAGACAACACTCAGTGTGTTCATAATGATAATGTAGAGAGAAAAATATTTAAACAGCGAAAGACTTGAACACAATGATTACTCAATCTTTCCACAAACTAAAAATTCAAACATTCCTTCCAATCTCAAACATAAAATTGGATCTAATATCCAAACAAGTTCCCAAATGGCAAACCTATATTGTTAAGTCTAAGTCTACTTCAAGTATGCATTTCCACTGCCTGTGAATAGTACATACAAAACGTACGGGATAACAGTATACACAGTATTGTACTAGGTGTATCAACAATAGTGAAAACACTACAACAGAAACGGTAAAGTGGTTCCGATAATTGCGCGATGCTTTAGTATATAGTGTGTTGTCTCTCTCTCTCTCTTTCTGGACGTCTTGATCATCTATTTATAGGCGTGGGATGTGAATCCGTCCATCAGATTAGTGGATACATTAGAGAGAAGTTGAGATCCACTTTTTTAGGAGTTGAGGTAACCACCTTCCACTTGAATAACCTCTACTCTAACTTCCTTGTTTTCAAATCCTTTCAGGCGTGTCATGAATATTCTGGGATGTGTAAAAATAACCATCGTTGGCCTGAAACAACACCAATGATAAATATTCGAACAACACTAAAAAGTTAGTCATTAGAACGAATTTCCTGGAGGATGGGTGTGATTCCAGATGTGATCAATACTGGCATCAACACTCACATCAACAGATCCGGCATTGGGGAAAGGGGTCTAACGATGGTATGGTTAGTGCGGAAGCTTCAGGTTCGCTGAAGTCGTGGTGATGGATCCGCCGGCTGGTGGCCTTGGAACATGGGTGGGTTTATTTTGGTTTTTCTTATGAATAGGGGTGGCCTCTGTGGTTTTGATTTGTTTTTTTGATTTGCATATTTGTAATAGGGGTGGGTTTGATTTGGTTGTTTTATGAACAAGGGTGACTTATGTCCTTCAATATATGAGCAAAGTAGGATTTCTTTTTTTTTTTGAACAAGATGATGTTGTTGTTAGTTTAATTCTTGAGAGAATGAGTAGCTGATGTAATTTTTGGAGTGATTGTGAATTTTGTGTAATTGTGAATCTGTGATTGTGCAGGGTTTTATTGTTGGTTTGTGCTAAATTTTATATTTCATTTGTGCAATGTTAATGTGTCACTTGTACAAAGTTAACATATCGCTTGTGCAGAGTTTTTATATTTTCTCCTGTACAAAGTTAATTAACCGTGTGTGCAAAGTATATATTTTCATTTGTGCAATTTAATTTAAATTAGAAATGGTTAAAGTTTTAAAATTTGGAAACTAATAATTGTGCTAATTGAAAATTAATAAATTGTGCAAACTAATTTGGCTTGTTGTGAAATATAGTTTTGACATGTTGTGCAAATAAATTTATGTCTTGTGTGCAAGACATTTTTTGCTTGTTGTGCAGAACGTTTTCTATCTATTGTGCAAATAATTTTATACGTGTGTGCAGGTGAACCTATTTTTAAGTTTAACTTTTTGGTGAACATATTTTAAAGTTGACCCTTAGAAGTGAACCAATATGTAAGTTTCCCTTTTTAAAATATTTCAAATATTTGTAACCACATGCCATCATTTTTAACTATCTAAGTCAAACCACAATTTCTCTAATTTCACCCCGAAATTGCATGTATAGTACCCTATGCTTCCAAGATCTTTACTCACTATTTAATCAACAAGAAGATAATTCATATTAGAGATGCACATGTTTCAAATAGGAACATTTTATTACCAAGAAGGTTATTTTTGTAATGATTATGCTCCCCCATTTAATGCATTCCTTTTATTTCAAATGAATGTATTGACTTTTTTAATTTTAAATTTGACATTTCAAAAGTGACAGTTTGTTGACTTAGTATTTTATTTTTTGTAAGTTTTGAATTTTTTTTAATTTTGAAATTAAAATCATCAGCATTTCTGACTTAGTTTATTTATTTTTTTAATTAGTTAGAATTTTAAAATTTATCTTACTTAGTCTTTATCTTTTTCTAATTAATTCGAATTTTAAAATGTTATATTCTTATTTATTATTTTTATAAATTTTTCTTTTTAAAAAATTATATTATTTTTCTTAATTTCATATTTTTATTTCATTTTTTTAAATCATTAATGTGTATAACACAATTTATATACATATATGCATTTTTTTGTCCAGGTATATTCAGATTTTTGTGTTATGAATATTATAATTATTTTTCTATATATTGCACAAAAAATTGAATATAGGAATAAAAAATCTAAATATACTACAAAATTCCATAACTTGTCGAAGAACCAACACATGAATAAAAAATGATACACAACAACCAAATTTTGTTTATAAATATTACTACTTTTTTTTGCATATTACATAAAAAAATTGAATATAAAAATAAAAAATCTGAATATATACTACAACTACCAATTTTTCACCACTTTTCCCCTGGAATTTCATGAATTTTTCAACAAAACTAATAAAAATATTACAGCATTTTGAAGGACTTTTACAGATTACAATGAAAATCTTTAAAAAAAACCACAAAAAATCGAAATAAAAAATACAAAAAACATAGAAAAGGCTTCCAGAATTCTACCTCTGCCATTCAAAGGCATGATTAAAAAAAATTCTAACACGAGAAGTCACCCACAAGCTTCCAGAAATGGGCCTTAAATCGATAGGAGTGGAGAGGGGGGCTTCGCGGAAAACACTATAATTCTGACGAAGAAGGGTCTGGCAAGAAAGACCGGAAAATAAAAAAAAAAGATTTGAACCAAAAAATCAATCTAGAATCGATTAGGATAGAGAGATGGCGATGGAAAATGGGCGCTTGCTCCGATTTCGCTCCATTGCTCCGCCGTTTTGAGTTATTTTTGGATGGATTTTCAGATCTGGAGACGGATGGATGGGGGTTTGCTACTTCCGACCGACGAGGGGGTGGGGGTGGCACATCGATAGTCGTGATGTGCATCGTGATACGTGTCGACATCTTCTTTGTCTGGCAGTGAGGCAACGGTCGATGGCCGGGATGTGGCGATCTGTGAGAGGTAGGAGGCGAAGCTCCTATCCGTGAGATGTGGAAGTGGGGGCGGCGGAGCTCCGATCTGAAAATATTGGGGTTTGGGTGAAGGAGCTCCGATCTGAAAAATGGGGGCTTGTACGGAGCTCCGATCAAAAAAATACGGGTGGGGTGACGGGAGAGAGGGGGGGGGGGGGGGGGGGGGTGTTACACTACTTTGAAATGGGTGGGGGCTTGATTTGTAGAGGAGTCAAAATGAGGGTTGGGCCAAACATTTCTAAGCCCGTATAGAGGCGGGCCTAGACGGGTTATAGCCCGTTTGGGTTGCGGGTTTGGCGGGTCAGCCCGCGGGTTGGGGCGGGCCAGCCCGCCGTATATATTATATATGTATATATATACACATTAATATATACATATTATATGATATTTTAATTAATTTTTAAATTTAAAAATTTTATTATACATTTTATTAATTATTTCCAAACAAAATAACAAATTATTGTGCTCATCTCACAAAAAAAATAAAACTAGTAGCTAAGTTTCAAACCGATGTTACCATAGTTAAACAATGTTGTCCCTTCACGTAGTCCTCCAGCTCCCTTTCGTAGTTAATTGTCGCTGTCAAAATGATTTTTATGATGTAATGATTGATAAATTTTGAGAGACTTTATGGTTTGTGCTAAGTTTATGTCTTAACATTATTAATTTATTTTGTGAACTTTATTTTATGAGATTTGTATTATATTTGACAAACTTTATTTTATGAGATTTGTGATTCTCGTGGCGAGATTTTAGTTATACATTTATTATGTTACTATTTTATTTAATAAATTTAGTTGAAATATTAGTTCATAATATTTTTTTTAAAAAAGGAAAAAAATTAGGATGGCCCACTAAAATCCGCAGCCCCCCATTAAATGAGTTGAGTTGGAGTTTTTGCGGCCCACCATATTTTCAGCCCGCCTCGCCCTACCCCGCCAAAATGCGGGCTTTTGCGGGTTTAGGCCCGCCCCGCTCCGCCGGCCCGTTTTGACAGCTCTATTGATTTGCAGGTTTTAACTAAGGAAAGGTAGGGAGTAGGGTAAGGGTAGATGAGTGGGGTGGGGGTGGGGGTGGGGATGAGTTTTTAATGTGGTTTGTCAGATTTTTGTTGGGGTGGGGTCCATTTATGATCCTACTTGTAACATGGGATTTTTGGTATTTTTCTATGCAATTACACTATTATAAATGATCTTATATGTAACTTACTCTAATACTTAATTCAATTTTTTTTGAAAATTTGTTTGACCCATGTAGGAATAGTGATTTTTTTTTTATAATTTGAACAATATTTTATGATTGAATGTTCTGTATGAATTTTTGTAAAATAAACCTATATTGTTATTAATTAAAAAATTTAGCATTTGTATACAATTTTTTTGTTTTAAATAAATTATCTCTGCAGTATGCAGACAAATATTGACTTAATTATTAAAGAGCAACACTTGTGTAGAAATTTATACCGTAGAAATATCCATTTTTAAAAAATTCGCGGATCTAAACCGGGTCGGGTCAGATTTGGACATTTTTTTCCAAAATTCGCGCAACTTGTAGTTCCAGGTTTTTTCGCTCCCAGGTATGTTACAATTTGGGCAAAGACGTGTTACAATTAGGCAAAATTTGTGTTACAAGTTCTTAAAAAATTAATTGTACTTTTCAAGTAACTATAAAAAAATATGTATTTCTGCAAGTATAAATATGTGTTACTTAATTTTTTTTTCTTTGTTGATTTATGTTAATAATATGTTTTTTCGCTCTCAGGTATGTTACAATTTGGGCAAAGACGTGTTACAATTAGGCAAAATTTGTGTTACAAGTTCTTAAAAAATTAATTTTTTGTACTTTTCAAGTACCTATAAAGAAAATATGTATTTCTGCAAGTATAAATATGTGTTACTTAATTTATTTTTTATTCTCTTTGTTGATTTATGTTAATAATATGTTATTAATGTACTTAATACATCATTTAATACCTTATATATGTTATATAAAATATAATATATATTTTTATAAGGATAAATAAATGTTTGTGCATACAGTAACACACATTTGATCTTGCAGTAACACATATTTACTCTAATTGTAACACACATTTGCAGTAACACACATTTACTCTAATTGTAACATACATTTGCAGTAACACACATTTACTCTAATTGTAACACACATTTACTCTAGATGTAACACACATTAGCAGTAACACAAATTTACTCCAATTGTAACATAAATTTACAGTAATACATATTTACTCTAATTGTAACACATATTTGTTCCACAATTTGTGTTATTATATGAGCGTATATGTGTTACTATAGGATAAAATGTATTTTTATTAAGAATAAATATGTGTAGAAAACAACATTTAATCTGGTTGTAACACACGTTTTGCCTTAAAGTAACATGCATTTACCCCGACTGTAACATACCTGGGAGCGAAAATCACTATCTGCGCGAATTTTGGAAAAAAAATACTCAAATTCGGCCCGACCCGGTTTAGACCCGCGAATTTTCGAAAATGGATATTTCTACGGATCTTTGACCCGTAGAAATTTCTATTTGAGTGTTTGCCATTATTAAATTATGCAAAAAATAAATAATTTAACGTCTTAGTGGTTAGTTATGATTTTTTAACATCTTAAAGTACGATTGAGATTTTTGTTGTTGTATTCATCCTAAAAATAATAATTTCAACTAAGACGCAAAACACACAACACCAAAAAATATTGTCCTAATCATTTTGTATTGCTAGAGAAAATATAAATAATTTTAAATAACGTTAGTCATAGACCCAGTGCTTTAGTGGTTCATTGAGATTTTAACATCTCCGAATGATTGAGATTTTTCATGTTGTATTCATCTTAAATTTTGATATAAAATAAGGCGTACAATACTTAATCCCAAAAATTATTTTTCTAATCATTTTGTATTGCTAGAGAAAATATAAATAATTTTTATTAAGGTTGTAAAGGAGATTTAGAAAATCACCAATGAATGTGGTAATGACAATGCTTATATTAAAAGGATGGGATTAAAACATAAAGACCAAAAAGTACAGGAGGCATTCAAGGTAAATTAACAAGAATATATACAGAAAATATATGGTCAAACTAATTTAATCAATCCTATATATTACCCCCTCCCCCCGTCAAGCACTGCTTGGGATTAAAACAAACGCAAAGCTTGGAACGAAGAAACTCGAAGGCTAGTCATGGAAGACTCTTCGTCAAGATGTCAGCTAACTTGAGATGGGAAGGCACAAAACTAGTGACTAACTTGCCCGAAAAGACAAACTCACAAACGAAGTGATAGTCCAAATCAATGTGCTTAGCCCATTTGCAAGCCACATGGTTTTGACTTAAGAATATGGCGTTTTTATTATCACATAAGAGAGTAGGCCGAGAGAGTGAATCAGAACGAAGCTCGCGAAGGAGATTTGTCACCCAAACCAATTCGGAAGCTGCATTTGCCATGGCTCGGTACTCATATTCACAACTAGAGCGAGCAACTGAAGATTGTTTCATGGCACTCCAAGATACAAGATTACCACGTCCTCCTGGTACAAATATTTTCGGTTCAAAATGGGTCTTCCGTACGAAGTTTCATGTTGATGGATCAATTGAAAGACATAAAGCTCATCTTGTTGCCCAGGGCTTTACTCAAATTCCTGGCACTGAATTTCATCTCACATACAGTCCAGTTGTTAAGGAGATTTAGAAAATCACCAATGAATGTGGTGATGACAATGCTTCTATTAAAAGAATGAGATTACAACATAAAGGCCCAAAAATACAGGAGTCATTCAAGGTAAATTACAACAAGAATTTATGCGGAAATTATATGGTCAAACTAATTTAAGCAATCATATTAAAGGTATTGCATTACATCTCACCATCATAATTATATCATTAAATATTGATTATGAAGGTTTATCATTTTATCTGACAAATGGCAACTCGATATATAGTGACACTCTAATTACTTGAGCTATTTCACTTTGTCACTATTGAAAATGAATTATGATAAAAATATCTTATTTTTTCTTTCTACCACGCAAATATATTTGTCTAGCTCTGTTGGAGTTGTAATACGAGTTGAGTACTTATAATTCAAGTTGAAAATAGAGCTAGATTCGACTTGCAAATGAGGTATGAGTCTCATGCATTGAGCAGAGCGACAAGCCTAATGGAATCAAGTTCGAGTTGGTTCATTACTAAATCGAGTATTTTATCAATACAAACAAGCTGAATTTGAACTATAACGAGTTGAGTCAAATCGAACACACGCATGGGCGGATCTATTTAGAGGCTGCACTGGGCTCCAGCCCAGTACAGGCCCAAAATAGATCTATATATACATATGCCTAAATAAGTTATTTTACATAGTAAACACACCCCCAATTTTTTTTTTGAAAAAAATCATTGCATGCAAATTTCATATTATTGAGTCATTGTTTTGTTGATTTACAGAATTTTATAATTCAATACCATTTATTTATTTTTTATTAACTATGTTATGGTTTTAGATTGAATTTGTACAAATGTACTTAATTTATATCACATATTAATTTCATAATCAATATAAAAATTTATTGTTTTAAAACAAACACTTGTTAATATTTAAATACCAAAATTTATTAGTAAGTTAATACCACCAAAATCTTTTAAATCTTATTAAAAATTTGAATTCAATTAACAACAACTGAATAGGGTAGGTCTAGGGTATGCAATCTAAGAAATTTTTTTTATATAATAATTTTAAAGTATAATTTAAAATAATATCAATTATATTATTATAGTATCAAATGAACACCTTTCAATAAAAAAAATTAATATTCACTATAAAAAAAAAAAAAAGCATTGCTATAGAAGTTATCAATATGACTATATAATTTTTAGTAAACAAATTTGTATTTATAATTACCTATGAAATTTTTTACAATTTTTTTTAATAACAAAAGAATTTTATTTCATATCTACAATAGTTCACATACAAAATTTTCGTAGATAAATTATTTATAGGTAAACTTTTATTGACATTATATTTGTAGGTTATTAATTACATGGAACTTTTATTTCATATGCAAATTCAATTGATTTTGTAAAAAAATTATTTGTAGGTTAAGAAATAAAAATGTTTACATTATAACAAAAGTCGAATTTTTTTTAGGTGAGTTAGACAATTCCACCATAAAAGTTTAATTTTGGAAAATTTTAATTTGTTGTACTAGTTTAAAAATACAAACATAATATAAATTGTGGAATTAATTCTCAATATATTTTTTTAATGAAATTTAATGAATTAAGTAATTACGTTCAGCCCACCCCAATACTAAGTTCTGGATCCGCCCCTGAACACACTAGTTGTTTGTTTTGTTTTTTAACGACTTTACCACCAACACTCTTATCTTATAACACACACAACATATTTTAAGAATGTGTATTCACATTAAAAGAAAAAATATAATACAACTTGATGTTGGAAAACCGATTCTCGAAGGAACAAATAAGAAAGAAAACAACTAACAAAAAATCATTATATAAATTTTTTAATAGTGTTGGTCCCGAAACGAGTATAATCAGTGTATGGGGGGAATACACTGATATCAGGTTTATCTGAAAGACTCAGAAAAATGGTCTAACACACTCAGTCAGGAAGATCCTGAAGATACTCAACAAAACTGATAGTCCGCAGGGGCAGCAGGGACAAGTCAGTATGGAGTCAGATAAGCTGAGTATGAGTAATGTGCTCAGAAGCTCAGTAGAGATAACAAACCTACTGACTGCTCTGAAGCAAGTCAGTTGGACTACTATCTGAGTAAGCTAGAGTACGTGCAGAATGTGAGCCCTTAGTTTCTACTCGTTTTAGTTTCTGAAAACGTTTTCTCTGAGTTTACTTAGTAAATGGTGGTTAAGGCTGGTGCACAATCTTAAAGATCAGGATGATTGATTCAGCCTGAATATCAAAACAATGCAGTATGCTCAGTTTAATATGATGACAGTTATGATCCTGAACACGAATGTAAATCAGCACACAAGGGTCTTTTTAACGTGGTTCGGAGATAACCAACTCCTACGTCCACGACCTGATTAAACAGCTATCCTCAAAACCCTGAGGATAGGTACTTGGTTTTTACGTGCCAAGGGACACGAATAGCCAACTTCCTCTCTTAGGAACTGACCCCTGGGCGTTTTACAAGTCCCATTCCTTCTAACCAACCAATCTTACACCCTGAGTGGTTTGGTATTCTTGGTTTCCAACTAAGGATAGCCCTAGCAATACAAATCGATGCTAAAGATTAGAGCTATCAAAACTAAGCAAATACAGAGTGAATCCTACTACAATAGTAGGGAAATTTAATTGCAGAGTGTTGTTCAAAGTATGCTTTGAGTGCTTGGATTCTTGAGAGCTTTCACTTGGAAATTTCCCGTTAGCCTTGAATGGGTGCAAGACTCTCTGTATTTATAGGAGAGATTTGAAATAGATCTGTTGGAGGAGATCCACACAAATCTTCCTATTTTAGGGTGGTTGCAGGCTAGATGTACTTGTTGACCTTTTTCCCATGCTTAATCTGGAAAATATTGTCCCGCCGCCTGCAACTCTGAGACGCATTAAATACCGCATTAATTGCTGCGCAGACTCCGTACATGCCTGTCAAAAGGCGATTGGCTCTCCGTTCAAACGGCTAGTTGATCGTCTGACACTTGTCCTTCTTCGTACATTCAATACTCTGAGTCTCTTGTCTTTTACTCAGCATGAATGTTTGTCTTTAATGGAGTCTACTGACATTCTCTTTGTCTCTCAGGTGTTAACATAAATGTCAACTGTCTCATAGCATAAATAACCTTTTTGCTTTGGACTTACATGAGTCAGATAAGCTGACTCAAGGCCTAAGTCAGGTCTTATGAGCATTCAACTCAGCCTGATAGGTTATTCAGCCCAGTATGTGTAATCTTTTTGCTTCGGACTTACATGAGTCAGATAAACTAACTCAAGGCCTAAGTCAGGTCTTATGTGCATTCAGCTAAGCCTGATAGGTTACACTTACTCTTCACTGACTAAGTTCTGTCCTGAGCATGCTTAGTGTACTCAGTAGAAGCATCAGCCAATGGTACTCCGGATTATCTTTAGGATAGTTCTTCAAGCTTCGGTCTTCAGCTTCAGTTCAGGCAATCTTCAGCAAGACTAACTTTGATCTTCTTCAGGGCGAGATGCACTTCAGACTTCAGTAAATTGGGTCGACTCCAATATTCTTCAGTCTTCAACACGTTCCCCCTGAACTGCATCCCTAATCTGACTATCCTGAACTAGACAATCCTGCTAACTGTACTTAGGCAAATCATCAGGGGTTTTGGGATCTTATCAAAACACTCAGATTGTCCCAACAATTTCCCCCTTTTTGATGATGCCAAAACCATTAAGTAAATTCCTAACCATCTATACAATCAACTGACTTAGTCAGTGAACATAACTCAGTACCTCCTGACAAACTATGCACTTAGTCTATAAGATGGAAACAAGGAATGGGTTAGTACAGTTCTTGATAAGAATACAAAAAAGCAAATTTAGGAGTCAACAAGAAGTTGTACTCAGGAAAATTAAATAACTTCATTGATAGATATGAAAGTACACAATTATCCTGAAGCTATTACAATCATTTTCTTGACAACTAACTCCTGATAACTACTCTTCATCCTTATTCCACTCAGCAGGAAGGATTTCATACATCTCCAAGACACAGTTCAGGATCTGCTTCATCTTGTTCCGATCACCAACGGCCCTGGCAACATGTCCTACCCTGACGACTTCTTCTGATATTGCTTTCTGGTCCAGTTGCTTGGAGGTTCCGAAGAGTGGAGGAGGATACTTGATGAATTACGGCGGAGCGATCTCAAAACCTTCAGTGTCAGCAAGTCTGATGATTTCAGCCCAGAGATCAGGGTGCTCTTGCGCCATCCAGTGGTGGAGAATGACATCTTTATCCCATAACCCCACCACATAGAATAGATATGCCCATCTATTCCAGATTGGAATCCATACCTCCAACATCTCAATCGGAATGAAATCCTCTACCATCTGAAGTGGAGGAGGGCCCTGACCTGGATTAACTATCATCTTTCTCTGAGTCTTCTTCCAAGATCCAGAAGACACTGTCTTTTACTTCTGAACCTGCGAAATCAGGTACTCTTGGTTTTCTTTCAATCTCTGGATCTAACTGACCAGCGACAGCTCCCTCAGCTTCACCTGCTTCTCTGCCTCAGTCATTACCAGCTTCTTTTGGGTAGTTGATCCAGGTTGCAAGCTTTCCTTAATCTCAGTGTAAAGGGACTCCTGGGCAGGATCCTCAGAGGACCTCATCCTCTTTGGATCTGAGCCTCCAGCAGACTCAGCGACAGACACGGACCTGGTTCTCTTTTTGTCCGCAGTTTTTCAGTTCAGGGGGGAAGAGTTTCTTCTTGCCTTTTCCAATTTGCTTCTTTCCTTCCCCCCTTTTTGGCATCATCTTCGTTGATCCGGCCAACGACTTCGTCTACTAATCCTGCTAAAAGCTTGAACTGATCCGCCATTTCGTCCTGCTTGCCCTGAAGTTGTCCAATCTGATATGCCATTTTCCTCAGATCGGATCTAAGTCCCTTCACTGCTTCATTGTGCTCAGACTTCAGTCTCCCTTCAAAACCCTCCAACCTGGAGTTCAGAGCCACATCAATCTCCTTCTTTTCCTGATTCGACATCTCACTTAGTAGTTCTGCCTTCAACTCTCCCTTCAGCTGAGCCATCCTTTCATCAACCAGCTGAGTCACCTTCTCATTCAGCTGTTTGAGAAATTTGGTTTTCTTTTCATTCTGCTCAGTTCGGAAGTCAGAAGTCATCTTCCTGCAGTGTCGAACTACATCATTTCCATGCTCGACCACTGCAGCGATCTGAACTGAGTGAGCAGTGTCGACTTCAGTGAGGATATCTACTGAAGCATTCACCTCTGTGATCATATTGTCCTGATCCAGTTGCACCTTCTTCATACGATTATTAGCCAGCGAGGCTGTCAGATTGAACCGATTAATTCTCGTATTGTGCACATTGAGCTGACGTTGGATGCCACTCAACGTCCGTCCCCAAGCCCATTTTTTCTGAATCCTTCCTTCTGGAACTCGGACAAGTGAACTTAGACCCTCACGAGAAGCCTCAGCAGCCCCGGGTCCGAGGGGTGCGTCATCGGCCGGTGCAGTGATCAAATCAGTCGCACCTTGCTGATCGGTCTCAGCAATCTCAATTACCTCCTTCTCACCCTCCTTCTCCTTTTCCACCATCTCAACATCCCTTCCAGGCTGATCCACTTCCTGCACAACCACTTGATTTTCTCCCTGAGCCTCTCCATAGGGAACTGTAGCCAGTTCCATTCCATCTCTCTCTCCTTCGAGCTCAGGAGCCGGTGCCTCAGGATAAATCCTTCGGACTGTCTTGACAAAGTCAGTAATTTTAATCAGGTGATTTAAAAAATTTACCTTAAAGTGGTCAAAAAGAGCTGCTTCATCATCAACCAGCTTTTCCCATCCTTTCTCCTCGCCCAACTGACCAAGTCCAGGCCATGTGGCACTTCGGATCATGGCGTATGTGCGAAGCTGCACTACTGCCTCTTTCTGAGCTGCAGACATGTCAGGAAATCTTTTATCCACCACATCAGCAGCCATTCCCCTTGCTACAACCTCGAAGTCAGGTAGTGAGTTCTCATCTGGCGCGGGGAATGGCCATGGGGCATCAGCCTCCTTCCCAACCACTTCCTCCATCCTACCTTCATCACCTTTGCTGTTTTCAGCAGCCTCCATTCTCCTACCTTCATCACCTTTGCTGCTTTTGCTATTGTCAGCAGCAGTAGGTTCCCCCTGACCCTCATCAGATTGGACCTGCACGTCCTGATATTCTGAGACAACGTTGAGGATCTGATCGTCAGCCCTGTCTGGCTCAAGGGCAAATGGCGTTGGATCTGAGGGTGCAACCTCTGGAATGGCAGCAATGGAGGTAACCTCTAGTGCAATCTGAGCAGGTTCCCCCTCCGGAGTTGCTTGCTGAGGCCTCTCCTCTTCCACAAGCTTCTTATCTCGCTCTTCTGAACCGGGGTATTTGAACTTCAGCGTTTGTTGCTTAGGTCCAGAAGATTTTGTGGGCATTTCCTCCACTGGTTTCTGAATCCGTGCCCCTGAAGACTTGCTTGCCTGAGCCTTGACTCCTCCAGTCGTGCTCGCCTGAGCCTTCTTCAGGGTTCTTGATTTCTTCTTTTTCTTACCAGCATCCTCGGAAAAGGTTCTGAAGATGTCCACCTTGGCCGGAATATTGATTGATTGGGCCTGATCAACATCTCCCAGGGCCAAGGTTTCTAGGATTAGAGAAATCTTTGTGCCAAAGTGCATCTTGGTCTTAAAGGTAGCATGTCCCTCCGGTGAGTACTTGATCTTACTGGTCTCAGCCACCAAAAGCTACAGAAAGTACTCTTTCCATTTGAATTTGTGCACAGAGGCATCCTTGATAGCCACAATGATGTTCAGCTTTGGCCGGGAGATTTGCTCCAAACCTCCCGCAATCCCCATCACTCCCTGACTAGTCAGGTCGAAGAAGTGACGGTTGGGTGTCCTCGACAAATATTTGTTCAGCCCTGCCTTCAGAGAAACAACACCATCGCAGAGGGACTGAACATAATCCTTCTCATCTCCAAATCCCATACTCCACTGGGTTCCATCCAGAATCCGAAAGATTAAACAGTTCCTTGATCTTCTGCCTTACATTGATCGTGACCCATTTCCTCGTGAGCTCATCTTCACCTTTTGTGTCCTTCACACAAGAAGATAGTGGGATGCAGGACTCCCATTCATCAGTCTCCTTGTTCTGCACTATCTTTAAGTAAAAAATAGCAACAAGTTGAGGATGAAGTCTTTGAGGCTTCGCAGTGATGAAGTGAAGCAGCCCAGCAGTCTCGAATAATTCCTTTGTGGGCATAATATCTGGGTGATTCGAGGAGAAATCACCCACTGGCTCCCAGCATATCTCACCCTTTAAATGGAAAAAGTTTCCAAAGAAAGTATCAACAGAAGGAGATGCCATTATGAAGATTTGAAGAAATGAAGGAGAGCAGTTTGCAGAGAGTATGTATAACAAGCGAAAGATTTGAGTGCGTAAATGCCGCAATGACAAAAACTTCCCCTATTTATACTAAAATCCAGTTTTAATCGGACGGTTCAGAAGAATATGACTTATGAGATTCAACGGTTAAGATTAAAATGATTAAAATGCATGGATGCAGATTGAGCCTTTTCGGTTTTTCAAAGTTAAAAAAATAACTTTATCGAAAACTGTTCCCGCCCACTTTGCATTAAATGCGCGTCAGAGCATGTCCGTATTTAATTCAAAATAATTGCATTAAATAATAACTGAATAATAAATGAACGGTTGAGATTAAATGACAAAAAGATTTGATTTGACAATACGGCAAACAATATCAAAGATGATGCAAGCAAGATATGATGACTGAAAAAGAATCAGAAAACATACCAGTCAGTCAGATTTTGTTATCTGACTGATACCACTTTTGACCTATCAGGGTGACAAGCCCTGAATTCAGTGTCCTGAATCTTAGTTAGTCTATACTGATCATCCTTTCATACTGAGTGATCCCCCTTCAACCATTCATACTCTCTACAACTCCTTCATACTATTCTAGGTTAGTCATTCCCTTGACCTAATGCATTCTGAACTGAGATTCAGATTGAATCTCCTAAGCCCGGGTCAAGAAGTCCTAACTCTACTGACAACTCAACAAACCTGGTTTCAGGCAAAGCCTTAGTCAAGATGTCAGCTCTCTGCTTGTTAGTAGGGATCCTCTCCATCCTGATATCCTTCTTCTCAACATGATCTCTTATAAAGTGATGCCTGATGTCTACATGCTTACACCTTGTGTGTAAGACTGGGTTTTGGGATATGACAATGGCACTATTATTGTCACAATAAATTGGGACTTCAGTGGCCTCAACTTGGTAGTCTCTCAGTTGTTGCTTCAACCAAAGGATCTGGGAGCAACAATTGCCTGCCGCCATATACTCAGCCTCAGTAGTAGACGTTGCAACACTGGTTTGCTTCTTAGAAAACCAAGAGATCAGTTTACTCCCTAGAAACTGACATGTGCCTGTAGTTGATTTCCTATCAAGTCTACAGCCTCCATAATCTGCATCTGAATAACCAGTCAGTTCTAGGTTGTCATCAGAGGGATACCAAAGTCCTAAATTGACTGTACCTTTCAGGTATTTCAGTGTTTTTTTGGCACTCTCTAGATGACTTTTCTTCGGATCAGACTGATACCTTGTGTTTTCCAAAATCGTGATGATTTCCACGCAAGTGAACATGGTCGTTGTTGTCGTGGCAAGTTAACCAAGTTAAATATCAAACACAGGGAAACGATGCGATATCCAGCAAGTATTGAATGTCTACAAAGGTGGATAGCTAGGAAAGAAAGAAAACAATCATGGTTTCTATCAACTAAATCAACAAGAAATAGTAAATCCTAACTATCACCTCACAGAGTGAGCAAGAGTGTGAAGTGTACATGGAAGTAATCCTATTATGGTTCCTCTAGAATCCTATCCATCCTAGCATGCAAAAGATCTATTGGTCTATTAATCAAGCTAACTAGTGTCTAGATTTCTCTACAACACAAGGAAAGCTCTATTGGATGTTTAGATCTCTCTACAACTCCCAACACTCAAATTAAGAGGTCTAAGCTAATGTGCAATTCTCATTGGTCATACAAGCCAAACATCAAACATTTGGTATGCATAAAGTTCTTATAGCTCAATTCTCATTTTATTGCTAAAAAATATAAGCCATACAATGCAATTTAACATCCCAAGCATTCATACATGTCATTAATAAAAGAACTAATCCAACATGATCATTAATTCATGCATAGGATTAACAAGAGACTAAATTCACCATAATATTCATACAACCATGCAACAAGGAATTAGCCCATGGTTAATTGGAAATGAAATTCAACAATTAAGCTATGGACAAACATGATTAACACTAATATGAAATGAAATACAAGAAATCTTACCAATTGTTGGAGAATTGAAATACAAGCATCAAACCTTGAAAATGCTATCTTCTAATCTGGAGCTCAAAATCACAAAATGAACCGTAGAATTGTAGCTAATAGCGAGACTAATCTAATGGAGAAAACGGATTAAAGATCCAATGGATGGATCAAAAGTAATTGTAGAGAAAAGTATGAAATCTAACTAAGAACCCACTAAGTAACTACCTAATTCTCTCTCTAAACTAATCTAAGAACTTGAATAATGAAGAAGATGGCTTGGAGAATCTGATTCTTGAGTATTTATAGTGCCCACAATGCTTGGTCCAAAGTACCCTTCATTAAACGTGCGAAAATACAAAAAATAGCCCTGAAAATCCGAGTTTTTGAACTGCTGTCGACCAGAGCCTGAGTGGCTGCCGACCGTGGTTGACAACTTGGTCGCGCGGAGGTCACTTTTATCGCACAAGAGCTGGATGGTTGCCGAGCAAGCTGCTCGAGCGTTTGGTCGCGCGAAGGCTGTCATTCCAGGGTTGTGGTCGCGCGTAGGCTGCCTAGCACAAGTGTATGTGCTGCCGATCAAGACACTTAGTATCGATCGATGTGCGACTTCCTCATTTTTGTCATATCTTGAGTTCTAGGACTGCGATTGGCTAAACTCCAGAATTTAGGACTTTTCTCAAACTTGCTCGTTTTTTGCCGGTTTTGCTCGTTTTCACTACCAAACATAATTTTCTAGCCAAAAAGGGTTAAATGCACAAAGTATATCATTTTAGGGTCAAATATGAACATAAGCACATCAAAACCATATAGAAGTGGATGTAAAAAGATACAATTATGACCCTAATCACACCCCCAAACTAGATTGTTGCTTGTCCTCGAGCAACGAAGTGATAAGATAGGGTAATAATTGTATCAATGAAGCATCAAGCACAAGTCAAATGCCATGGAATCATCACTCAATATCATGCAAGTCTAGAATGCAATCTCATCTAATCAACTATCAACAATGAATTAATAAGCAAAATATCAAATCAATGAGTCAAGATCCTCACAAGATAAGTGTTTAGCTCAACCCTCAAGTGTTTAGGCTCACTTAATCATCACACCACATACACATACTACCATAAGCTTGGCTCAAGTCTACATTCTCCACCACTTGAAATGACAAATCATTCACACATCAATGAGGACTTTTAAAGGTTGTAGTGTTGGTTCTTTGGTAGGGAAGGAATATGGGTAAAAGTGATTAAGTATGATTAGTAAAGCATAGAAGGAATCAAAATAGAGATCATCCACCTCTTCATGCTTTTTCAAAATCACACTTTCAAGATCATTCTTCCATTTCTTTGAAATTAATTGCCATACTCACAACAAAGGTCAACTTGACCATATTTTCAATAAAAGTCAACTTTTTCTTTCCTTACAAGCACTTGTTTTTTTCTAAATTTTTTCAATCCATGCATAGAATTCTTCATATCTTTCACTTTAGGCCACCATGATCTTCATCATATCGCCAATCTTCCTTCCTTCTTTTCACTCTACTAATCATAAGGACAAGAGAGTTCCAAGAAGGAAGGAAAATGGCTTAAAGTGTGGTTAGCCAAAGGAAAAGTCTAAAGGCATAAAATGGTGAGCAATGGATAATAATATCAATGGTAGGCTCATAGGGCAAAGTGGCTCAATATCGATCAAAGAAATGCCTCAAATCATATCATGTGAAATCTTCATCTAATGTAGCCTGAAATAAGACCAAAGCCAAGTTCTAGAGTATAATGCACATGTGTGTGGAACTCACATCAAGAAATATCATTCGTTCAAGATTGAAACGGGCATCATAGGCTCAAAACTCACGGGTTAGGGTGATCATGACTCATATCATATCAAAATGCTCAAATCATCAAAGTATCAAGCATCATAAAATCAATCACAAACTAGACAAGACATGAATCAAAAGATAAGTCCACTACATCGACCTATACTATCAACACATCCACACAATCATAAGCATATCTCATGCCTCATAGCTCTCAACTAGCAACATATTGGCAAAAAGGAACAAGGAAAAACAAGGCATCAAGATAAGCATATGATCCAAAACATCATAGGAACACTAAGAATCAACCTAAGCATAGCATTGCAATGAGATTGATGAAACGAACACACCCCCAAAACTTTTTTGGACCAAGGGTCTAAAAAGTTTGGCAAAAGTGAAGGAAAGATCATGCAATGCACCAATCAAAGCACAATACAACAAGAATCAACAATTAAGTTCAAAATAGCAATCTACAAAAGAACAAACTAAAATGAGGAAAAGGAAGAAAGTAAACAAGCATAAGTAAGAAGGGAGTATAGAAAACATACCTATGGAAGGAAATGAAGAGTAGAATTGTAGAGCTTGAGTTCCAAGAATTTTTCTCTCCTCTTCTTGTGTGTTTTGGAAAAGTGTGTGTGCAAGAATGTGGTGTAAATTGTGTGTGTTTATGTGTGGAAATTAGTGTACAATGGTGTAGGAAGAATGTGTGGCCAAAACAAGAAAAATGGTCAAGATTACTCACCTTGGGTGCTGCGCTCGGTCACGTGACCACCGCCGCTCGGACAGCCTAAGGCGGCCGCTCGGACAGCTCCTGAGGGAGCAGGATTTTTTGCCCTGGGCCGAAGCGAATAGCTTTGACACACTAAGGCCAGCGCTCGGACACCTTGAGCCAGCCGCTCGGTTAGAATCTTTTTTAAAATTTCCAAATTTAATTTTTCTACACCACGTCAAACAATTTTTAAACACCACAAACATCATCAATCAATATCAAATAGCCCATATGAAGAATGATCACACCCCCCAAACTTTTTCGGATTGTCAATCCTAAAAGTTTGGAAAAGAATGATGAATATGGCATAGGCTAAGCAATCAAAGCACAAATCTAAATATAATCATGCACAACACTATCCAAAACAAATTCTACCATCTCAATATAAATTCCCCCAAACTACCAATTTAGCACAAGTAAAAATCAAGAGTAAAAATAGCACAACTTACTTCCAAATCCAAAAATCATGAAAACCAATACAAAAATCTAACTAACAAAGGATATCAAAAGGAAATAAGGGTGGGTTGCCTCCCACCTAGCGCTTGGATTTAACGTCCCCTAGCAGGACGCACCAATGTTAGCTAAATGGCCAAGGATATTTGTCATCCATGCCATCCCACTCTAATCTCAAAGTTTCAAAATTAAGGAAACATGTAGGATTTATTCTCCATACCCCTACTTTCCTTGTCAATTTATACTTATAAGCACATTTATTCTCCTCTTCTTTCCTCATCATTCCTATCCACCCCCTTTTCTGACTATCAAAAATATTTAAAAAGACTCTCAACTCAATCTTATAATCAACTATATCAAGAGGCAAGACGAAATCAATATAAACCATATTATCAACATAAGCAATAGTAGAAGAGTCCAAGGGTAAAGAAATGCTCATTTCACTTATAGGATCCTCTTCCACTTTATCTTGAGGTTCGTCTTCGATCTTGTTCATGTCCATGAGTGGACATTCCTCTTCCTCTTTTTTGACGAGTTGAATGACCTCTATCCTCTTCACCACAATTTGGTCCATTTTATCATCCCCCCCTTCTTTTTCTCCTTCATCTTCTCCTTGATTCCTATCAAGTCTAACACAAGAAGTAGAATCATAAATGTCCATATTAAGAGATATAGAATGAATAGTGAAAGAAGAAGGATCATAAGATCTTTTATCATTGTAGTGCAAGATTATCTTGACATCCTTATCTTTCAAATCCTTATTCTCTTCAAGAAATCTATCGATTTGATCATATATGTCTTCTTTCGGTTCATCTTTCTCTTTCTCTTCTTTTTCTACCTCTTTTTCCTTACTTTGGGAAGTAGGAGAAGGATATGAGTATGTATATAGATAGGGAGAATAATAAGGATAGGGATAATTGTATGGATGGTGGTAGGATTGTTGAGGTGGAGATTGATATGGGTATGGTGAATATGGATGAGGTTGATATGTGTATGGTTGAGGAGGGTATGTGTATTGTGGAGGATACGAGTAATGATTGTATCCGTCCATCTTCTAGTAGTTCACTCCTACAAAAATAAGCAAGTATCAACACTCACCAAGAATAGTCAAGAACAACAAAGAAACAAGATAAAGAAAAGAAATGCAAACAAACATCAACTGGCTTGACAAAGAGACTGTTTCCCCGGCAACGGCGCCAAAAACTTGTTTGCCAAAATCGTGATGATTTCCACGCAAGTGAACATGGTCGTTGTTGTCGTGACAAGTTAACCAAGTTAAATATCGAACACAGGGAAACGATGCAATATCAAGCAAGTATTGAATGTCTACAAAGGTAGATAGCTAGGAAAGAAAGAAAACAATCATGATTTCTATCAACTAAATCAACAAGAAATAGTAAATCCTAATTATCACCTCAAAGAAGTGAGCAAGAGTATGAAGTGTACATGGAAGTAATCCTACTATGGTTCCTCTAGAATCCTATCCATCCTAGCATGCAAAAGATCTCATGGTGTATTAATCAAGCTAACTAGTGTCTAGATCTCTCTACAACACAAGGTACGCTCTATTGGATGTCTAGATCTCTCTACAACTCCCAACACTCAAATTAAGAGGTCTAGGCTAATATGCAATTCTTATTGGTCATACAAGCCAAACATCAAACACTTGGTATGAATAAAGTTCTTATAGCTGAATTCTCATTTCATAGCTAAAACATATAAGCCATACAATCCAATTTAACATCCCAAGCATTCATATAAGTCATTAATAAGAGAACTAATCCAACAAGATCACTAATTCATGCATAGGATTAACAAGAGACTAAATTCACCATAATATTCATAAAACCATGCAACAAGGAATTAGCCCATGGCTAATGGGAAATGAAATTTAACAATTAAGCTATGGACAAACATGATTAACACTAATATGAAATGAAATACAAGAAATCTTACCAATTGTTCGAGAATTGAAATACAAGCATCAAACCTTGAAAATGCTATCTTCTAATCCGGAGCTCAAAATCATAAAATGAACCGTCGAATTGTAGCTAATAACGAGACTAATCTAATGGAGAAAACGGATTAAAGATCCAATGGATGGATCAAAAGTAATTGTAGAGAGAAGTATGAAATCTAACTAAGAACCCACTAAGTAACTACCTAATTCTCTCTCTAAACTAATCTAAGAACTTGAATAATGAAGAAGATGGCTTGGAGAATCTGATTCTTGAGTATTTATAGTTTCCACAATGCTTGGTCCAAAGTGCCCTTCATTAAACGCGCAAAAATACGAAAATAGCCCTGAAAATCTGAGTTTTTGAACTGCTGTCAACTAGAGCCTGAGTGGCTGCCGACCGTGGTCGACAACTTTGTCGCGCGGAGGTCACTTTTGTCGCACAAGAGCTGGATGGCTGCCGAGCAAGCTGCTCGAGCGCTTGGTCGCGCGAAGGCTGTCGTTCCAGGGTTGTGGTCGCGCGAAGGCTGCCTAGCACAAGTGTATGTGCTGCCGATCAAGACACTTAGTGTTGGTCGATGTGCGACTTCCTCGTTTTTGTCATATCTAGAGTTCTAGGACTCCGATTGACTCGATTCATTTTGTGTTGCGACCCTCTCTTCAAGCTCTTCAACATGGGACATCAATTGTACCAATTGGATAAACTCCAGAATTTCTGCTTTTCTCAAACTTGCTCGTTTTTCACCAGTTTTTCTCGTTTTCACTACAAAACATAATTTTCTAGCCAAAAAGGGTTAAATGCACAAAGTATATCATTTTAGGGTCAAATATGAACATAAGCACATCAAAACCATATAGAAATGGATTCAAAAAGATGCAATTATGACCTTAATCACCTTGCACAAACTCCGACTGCATAAGTGATGTCTGGACGACTTGCAGTCAGGTACAATAAGGATCCTATCAGTGCCCTATATTCAGTCAGATTCACTGAGGACCCCTCCTTGTCAGGATCCAGCTTCTCATTTGTGTTCATGGTAATACGTGAGACTTTGCTGGTCTGAACTCCACACTTCTGAATCAAGTCCCTCGCATACTTGGACTGATTTATGAAGATTCCGGAGTCAGATTGCCTGACTTGGAGACCCAGAAAGAAGTTCATCTCTCCCATCATTGACATCTCAAAGTTCCCCGTCATCAGCTTGGAGAATTTCTCACAAAGCTTCAGGTTAGGTGATCCAAATATTATGTCATCCACATAAATCTGAACCAAGAGTATGTCCTCCCCTTCGGAAATCCTGAAGAGGGTCCTGTCCACTGTTCCTTTCACGAACTCGTGGTCTATCAGGAATTGGGAAAGTGTATCATACCAAGCCATGGGAGCTTGCTTCAGGCCATAAAGATCTTTCTTCAGGTGATATACCTTGTCACCAACTTCGAACCCTGGTGGTTGTTCCACATAAACCTCCTCGTTCAGCACACCATTCAGAAAAACACTCTTCACGTCCATCTGATACACTTTGAACTTCTTGAATGTTGCATAAGCCAAGAACAACCTGATTACTTCCAACCTTGCAACTGGGGCAAAAGTCTCATCATAGTCGATTCCTTCGGCCTGATAGTAACCCTTAGCCACCAGTCTGGCCTTGTTCCTGACAACAACATTCTTCTCATCCCTCTTGTTCTTGAAGACCCACTTGGTGCCAATGACATGTTGACACCTAGGTCTCTCAACTAACTCCCAAACCTGATTCCGCTCAAACTGATTGAGCTCATCTTGCATGGCTAGGATCTAGTTGGTGTCAGCAAGAGCTTCTTCTATGCTCTTAGGTTCCTGATCACTCAGAAAACAACAAAACATAGAGCTCTCACCAAAGGACAACCTTGTCCTTACCCCTCATTGACATCACCAATGATGTCAGCCAATGAGTGATCATCTAGCCACCGCCTCCTGCTGACGGCTGCACTGGGAGCCGCTGACGTTCCCTCACCTGAACCTGAAATGTTAGTCTCGACAATAACAGGCAAAGAAGCGGAACGAGCAAGAACAGGGTCATTGAGTCATTCCCTGAAGGTTGTACAATATCAGGGACATTATTTCCCCATACAGAGTTGGACTCAGTAACTGTCTCAAGTGCAGAAGCATCATCACCGACAGTACGTACCTCAGGTTGAGTCTGTGCCTCCGTCTAAGACTCAACATTCTCCGAGGCTGGGGCTTGCTGAGGGTTGGCCTGAGGTCCATCCTGATCGTCATCATCATCCCATCCTTTGGGAGCATTCACGAATTTGACCTTGAACTCAGGATTCTTCAGGCTCAGTCTTGTCACCCTCTTGGTAACCCCCTCAGTGTCAGGACTCGGAATATGTTTTCTACGCACTGATGCAGTCTCATCAAACACAAAATGAGGTGTTTCCTCCACACAAAGGGTCCGATAGTTATACACCCTGAGTGCTTTACTGACTGAGGAGTATCCTAAGAAAACTCCCTCATCAGACTTTCTATCAAAGTCTTTCAGGTGGTCTTTCCCATTGTTCAGGGTGAAACACTTACACCAAAAAAATATGGAAATAGGAGATGCGAGACTTCATTTTATTCCAAGTTTCATAAGGTGTCTGAGCATGTTGTTTGTTCAGCATAGATCGGTTTTGAGTGTAGCAAGCAGTGTTGATTGCTTCAGCCCAGTACTTCTTGGGCAATCCTGACTCAGCCAACATGGTTCGGGCATCTTCCTTCAGGGTTCGGTTCCTTCTCTCAGCTACCCCATTCTGCTGAGGGGTCCTGGATGCAGAAGTCTCATGAGCAATACCAAGGTCAGTACAAAAATCAGTTACAACAGAGTTAATAAACTCTATTCCCCGATCTGATCTGATCCTGACGATGCTCTGACCCTGTTTAGTACTCAATTTCTTGAGTAACTCAGGAAGCTTGACCTGAGTCTCCTTCTTGTTCAGCAAGAAAATAACCCATGTGTACCTGGAATAATCATCAACAACAACAAGGGTATATTTCCTACAATTCATGCTGACAGGAGTAATCGGACTAAAGAGATCCATGAGCAGGAGCTGAAGCACTCTGTCAGTTGAGAAGGCATCTTTCTCCTTGAATGAAGCTTTGGTTTGCTTGCCTTCCTGACAAGCTCCGCACACGTGGTCTTTGCTAAAAACTTCATTAGGTAGACCCTCTACAAGAGAAAGTCGAGAAATTTTGTTAATAATTTTGAAGTTTAAGTGACTCAGGCGTTTATGCCAAAGCCAAGAGCTCTTAGCGACCAAACAAGTTTCAGGAGAGCTGCTCTTAAAGTCAGCAAAATAAATGTTGCCTCTCCTGACACCTGTAATCAGAACCTGCAGTGTAGATTTGTCTTTCACAAGACATATGTTAGATGTAAATTCTACACTATATCCACGGTCACAAAACTGACTGACCAAAAGCAGGTTATGCCTAAGACCCTCAACATAGGATACATTAAGCACTCTCACTGAACCAACAACAAGGGTACCGAATCCTCTGGTGAAACCCTTAGAGTTATCACCAAAGGTTACCTGCAGGCCTTCCTGAGCTACGAAGTCCTGAAGAAGATCACGAAATCCGGTCATGTGCCTGGAACACCCTGAGTCCAAGTACCAGTCCTTCATCAGATCCTCCTTCCTCTTCTTGTAGCCCGTAGCGACATGAAAAGAATCAGGCCTCAGGTACCCATCTCGTATTGGGTCCTACATTGTCAGCCATACCCTTCGGGATCCAGATTTGTTTCACAATTCTGACAGCGTCAGAAGTGTAAACCTGTCTCCCATAAACATCAACATACACAATCCTCTTCTTCCTTTGTGCCTGGGAAGTTGAGGGTGTATGGGTGTCAGCCTGAGTCTCAGGAGCCCTAGATTGATTCCTGGGGGCGGGCCTCCTGTTCCTCCTTGGCCTGGGTGCATTGGGCTGATATGTGTCCTGAGAAGGAGCAGCTCGGGCCTGACCTCTAAGCACTTGAGGTCTGGCCTGAGTGTTATCGGAGTCAGGTCTCCGTTGCCTTTCAGAGGCTACCTGGTTTGTCCTTCTCCTTTGAGGATTAGGACGCTCCTGATGGGCTCTGTGCCATGCCTGAGGCTTCTGGACCTCAGTATTCCTTGGCCTTGCCTGAGGCCTTCCCTGACCAGAATTCCTTCCACCCTGAGCATTTCTACGCTGAGCCTGAGAAGTACTTGGGGCAGAGTTCTTTCCAACCTGAGGATTCCTAGGCTGAGCCTTGGAGTTCCCTTGGTCCGTCTTCCTCGACTCAGGATGAGAAGCCTTGGCCTTTCCCTTAGGTATTGGCCTCTGGTCCTCAATCCATTGCTTGACAGGTTCAACATGCATTTTTCCTTCCCTTTGCCTTTATCCTGACGAGCAACACTTGAGCTCTTGTCGTCAGTTTGGGCAGGGACAAACTTTTTCTGAGAGTTGCTCCCTGAAGCACCTCTCTTCTTCTTGCCCTTTGGGTCTTTAGTGGAATCATAGCCTAACCCAACTTTGGCACCATTGGTAAGCTGAGAGAAATTTGTTAACTCATCAACCACTTGGGAAGATGTATGTAACTTCTTCAGCTTTTCCTCAAGGAACACATTTTCTCTTTTCAGGGCCTCAAGCTCAGTGGTGTACTGAAGCACCAGTTTCTGATGAGCATTCTCCTTTGAGATCAGCTCAAGATCCCAAGCAGTTTGCTTAGCACTAAGGCGAGCTTGCCACTCAGTTTCGAACATCCCTCTCAGAGCAATTCACTCAATCATCTGCTGTTCTTGAGCAAGGAACTGATAAGTGTCACGAGTCTCAATCAGCGAGCTGATTACACCATTCAGCCTTTCAACCGCCATTAGAGTCTCATCGTGCCTATTCCGGGCATGAAGCAACTCTTCTTGGAGGTTTACTAATCTGAGGGCTTCCTCAGTGTCTCTCATTCTGAGAGACTCAGTTAATCGATCATTCTCTCCACTCAGTTGTGCATTCACATCCACTGTGTGAATATGAGTCTCCTGCAGGCTCGAGAAATCAACCATCAATTGCTCTAGAGCGAGCTGAAGGTCGAGGTCTCTTGCTAAGTCTGAGCTAAGCTCAGGTGCGTGATCAGGAGAAGAGGCAGAAGAACATACCTCATCATCTGCCATCAGGTAGAGATCATCATACTTCGCATCGAAGAAGAGTTCAGGAGATCGGTGTCCTGGGCCATCTGAATCTGAGGAATCCTCAGCCATCACAGCTTTCCGATCTGATGCCCTGAGATCTCTCTTCGCTCTCCGATCTTCTCTCTCTCTAGCACTGAGCTCCAGGCAATCATATTGATAATGTCCCGTCTTCTTGCAGTGGTAACACTGATCTACATCAGAAATACCCGGTTTGTCAGTGTACCTTTTATCAGATGACTTCCTTCGGATCTATGATGATCGTTCAGGTTTGGAGCTGGATCTTTTGGGATCAGCATCATCTCTCCTCTTGGAGCTTTTCTCATCTCTCCGCCGCTCAGGCTCGTCTCTCTCTTTCCTGGAATCTGAACCCCTCCTCTCTTCCCTCCGGGGGCTCGATTTCCTGGGGCTAGAATACCAGCGGTCACGGGAGTCAGTGTAAAACTTCTTATACCTACCGAAATGAGAGTTCGGCTTCTTGAATCTCCGTGCCATCAGGCTGTACTCCAGGGCTAGCTCATCCTTGCTCATGTCTCTGAGTGATTTCGAGCCAGATCCAGCCTCAGGCTCAGGAGTAGCTTTAAGAGCCATGCTCTTTTCCTTGTCAGGTGTCTTCTCCTCACTGACATCCTCACTGGCAACACCCTTCGTCTTCCTCTTATCGAGATCAAATTCCAGATCCTTTAGCTCTGAGAAGAGGTGTGAGTAAGGAATATTAGTGAGATCCTGAGTGTTCTTCAACAAGATCACTCCTGTGTCCCATCTTTCAGGGAGACAGTTCAGGATTTTAGACGACACCTCCCTCTTGGGAAACTCCTTCCCAAGGGTTGCTAACTCGTTCATCATCTTAATGAATCGAGCTTCCATCTGATCGATGGTCTCTCCTTCCAACATCCGGAATGCTTCGAACTTCCTAATAGCAAGATCACGCTTGTTCTCCTTGATTTTCTCAGAACCCTCACTTATCTCCTTCAGGGCCTCCCAGATCTCCTTCGCATTGGTCAGATGCATGTGCCTAACCCTCACTCATCTCGTAAGAAACGGTGTGGAGTATAATGTTCTTCGCAACATTATCTAGTCCGATTTGCTTAATCTGATCAGATGTAAGCGCGGACCTCTCCACTTCCTCATCTCCGGCAGCTGGAACAGGGACATTACCAGCAACGGGCCAGGTGGTCTGAAGATTCCTCATGAACTTGATAGGACCATGCTCAATCACCTTCGGCATCTGATCGTGAATGGAGTAGAGATGTGCAAGAACCCTGAATTTCCAATAGTCATAGTTATCAATAGAGAACTGAGGAATATTGCCCTCAAGGCGCTTAGAACCGGATTCCATGATATGCAGTTTTTTTTTCAAAAACAAGATCTGTTCAGTTGACCACCAAAAGTTTCTCCTCAGAAACTGTTGGTAAACAAAGTCAGTGGTCTATTGAACCACTGCTCTGATACCACTTGTTGGTCCCGAAACGAGTATAATCAGTGTATGGGGGTAATACACTGATATCAGATTTTTCTGAAAGACTCAGAAAAATGCTCTAACACACTCAGTCAGGAAGATCCTGAAGATACTTAACAAAACTGATAGTCCGCAGGGGCAGTAGGGACAAGTCAGTATGGAGTCAGATAGGCTGAGTATGAGTAATGTGCTCAGAAGCTCAGTAGAGATAACAAACCTACTGACTGCTCTGAAGCAAGTCAGTGGGACTACTATCTCAGTAAGCTAGAGTACGTGCGGAATGTGAGCCTTTAGTTTCTACTCGTTTTAGTTTCTGAAAATGTTTTCTCTGAGTTTGCTTAGTAAATGGTGGTTAAGGCTGGTGCACAATCTTAAAGACCAGGATGATTGATTCAGCCTGAATATCAAAGCAATGCAGTATGCTCAGTTTAATATGATGTTAGTTATGATCCTGAACACGAATGTAAATCAGCACACAAGGGTCTTTTTAACGTGGTTCGGAGATAACCAACTCCTACGTCCACGACCTGATTTAACAGGAAGCTATCCTCAAAACCCTAAGGATAGGTACTTGGTTTTTACGTGCCAAGGGACACGAATAGCCAACTTCCTCTCTTAGGAACTGACCCTTGGCGTTTTACAAGTCCCAGTCCTTCTAACCAACCAATCTCACACCTTGAGTGGTTTGGTATTCTTGGTTTCCAACTAAGGATTGCCCTAGCAATACAAATCGATGCTAAAGATTAGAGCTATCAAAACTAAGCAAATACAGAGTGAATCCTACTACAACACTAGGGAAATTTAATTGCAGAGTGTTGTTCAAAGTATGCTTTGAGTGCTTGGATTCTTGAGAGCTTTCGCTTGGAAATTTCCCGTTAGCCTTGAATGGGTGCAAGACTCTCTGTATTTATAGGAGAGATTTGAAATAGATCCGCTGGAGGAGATCCACCCAAATCTTCCTATTTTAGGGTGGTTGCAGGCTAGATGTACTTGTTGACCTTTTTCCCATGCTTAATCTGGAAAATATTATCTCGCCGCCTGCAACTCTGAGACGTATTAAATACCGCATTAATTGCTGCGCAGACTCCGTACATGCGTGTCAAAAGGCGATTGGCTCTCCGTTCAAACGACTAGTTGATCGTCTGACACTTGTCCTTCCTCGTACATTCAATACTCTGAGTCTCTTGTCTTTTACTCAGCATGAATGTTTGTCTTTAGTGGAGTCTACTGACATTCTCTTTGTCTCTCAGGTGTTAACATAAATGTCAACTGTCCCATAGCATAAATAACCTTTTTGCTTTGGACTTACATGAGTCTGATAAGCTGACTCTAGGCCTAAATCAGGTCTTATGAGCATTCAGCTCAGCCTGATAGGTTATTCAGCCCAGTATGTGTAACCTTTTTGCTTTGGACTTACATGAGTCAGATAAACTGACTCAAGGCCTAAGTCAGGTCTTATGAGCATTCAGCTCAGCCTGATAGGTTACACTTACTCTTCACTGACTAAGTTCTGTCCTGA
>JAPKLY010000033.1:900847-943235 GCA_026898435.1 Prunella vulgaris | reverse complement strand
ATATACTCCCTCCGTCCATGAAAATTAGTCCACGTTGCCTTAAATAGCCGTCCACAATAAATAGTCTACCTACCCAAGATGGAAAATTTTTAATTATTATTTTTATTTTTTTATACACATATACTAACTTTTACACATCACGTCAAATATCTTTTTAATAATTAACACTTCTTTATACTAATACACCCACTTTTACACATCAACATCAACTTTTTCTTAATAACCGTGCACAACTAAGGTAGACTAAATATCATGGACGAATGAAATATTTATTATATATAATAAAATATTAATAAATAAATGTATTCTTGCCGTATCACACTCTAAAATTTTTAAAAAATAGAATCCCCGCACTCGTATCCTATCGCACCCGCACCCGTACTCCCGCACCTATGCAACCCTGGTGGCATACTAAAAGTCATAATGAAACCGCAACTTACCCCAAATTATTAGTCTTGTATGCACCAGTTGCAACCCAAGCTTACTTTTTTAAAAGTTACACAAAATAATATTGAAAAGTTACACATATTATTGCTGAAAAGTATATCTTTTATAGTGTAACTTTTCAGTAATAATTTGTATAATTTTTCAGTAATAAATTGTGTAACTTTTTAAAAATAAACTTGAGTTGCACCGTGTAAGTGGCGCACAGGACACTTACTATAGACCAAAATATATATAAACAAAATTCCAAGATTCTGTAAAGATTCGATGCGGTGCAATTTTCTTATCAACATCTTACAGCTGTTTTTAAATATTTAAAAATTATTGTTAATATATGATTCATATTCAATTGAAATTTATAATGCGTTGTAGTCTAGTTGGTCAAGTCCCGGCAACGGAAATTAATTTTTTGTTGATACATGAAGATTAATTTTCAGCCCTTTGGGCCAATCATTTAAGCCCAATTACCCAATTATTTTCCCACAATGTGTAATCGTAAGGAGCATTCAGTTTTTTATGTACGCTACTCCTAATATGTATAATACACATTATTTATACACAATATATGTCAAGTGTGTGTAATAATGATTGTTTTTATTATTTTTCATGTATGGTATTCTTGACCATATATATGAATATATAATACTTCTGATCATATATGTACATAATTTACTGTAACACCTCATTTTTCAAAATGTAATTTCGGCACTTTAGAAACCCGAGTCGTCATTTAATGACTAAAAATTCAGACTAAAATTTTTATTTCTTTAAAAAAACTAATAATATCACAAAGATAGTGATAGCATATATTTTCGTTATTAAAGCACACTGCACCTAGACTGTGAAGAAATAAATTTTTGTTATGAAAGACGTCATGCCCATTGTTTATACTTTAATATGCAATGATCTTTATAAAAAGTTTGACGCAAAATAAACAACAAATTACATATCATACATTACCATCATCGAGAGATTGTATAGTTATTCATCACCTCGGCACATTCATAAAGTCATAATAAAAGTTATTATCCTTAATCTTATAAACATCACAAAGTACCAAAATGGGAAACCGTATCACTCTTCCACTAACACGAACTTTTCTTGAAATGTCGTAAAAAGATTTAAAATAAGGGGAGTAATGAATTCTCAGTGACGGTAACTTGTACGCTACTATATAGATTGACAGTACACAAACATATCATTTTTCATAAAAATATTTTCATAGCTATAAAGACTCATAATTCATATAGTATGTATGCGAATTTCACCATGGGGCCTAGCCACACAGGCTAGACCATTACGTATCATTTGAGATAGCATTTATCATATAGCTCGTATGCTCATTTCACCATCACGCCTAGCCACACAGACCAGACCACTACATATCATTTGACATATTTAGCTAGTAAGCTCTTTCCATCATGACGCGTAGCCACACAGGTCAGACCATTACATATTATTTGTGATACCATATATAATTTAATAACCAGGTAACCCGACCCAAAGGTCAAAATATTTTTATTCGTATACACCAACAATCCATAGAGTAATCAAGATAATACAGTAAGTGCTACATAACTTAAACACTTTTTTTTGGTAAAGTAATCCCCTATTTTTTTTAACAAAAAATTCTCGTCACCGTGTATGTACTCAAACCTAGCACCATTCATTGCACTTCAATTATCAATGTCTTAAAAATTTTCTTAAATTTTACACATGTTGGTCTGAAAAGGACTTGCATTTTACTTAGTATTTTATATCCAAGGTTGTGGAAGTCAGAAATTGGTAATCGGCTGTTTTCTGGCTGTCTAGGTGGCCGTCTTTTTTTTTTAATAGATAAATATATAAATTTAGGACCGCCTAATGGGCGCCTAGAGCTGCCTAGGCGCAAAAATGTCTAAAATTGCAGATTTTGCAGAAATTGGGTTGACAAGTGGCCCCCTAGATCAATTTTTGCATCACTGTTTATATCACTTTATATAATTTACCAAAAAAAATTTAACATGATTAGTGATTATTTAGATTAAAAAATCATATCTAGACACATTTAGTATAATTAAGTATTTTAGAGTTTTATAAGATTTTCTTATCTTCCCTTTTTAAGGACACATAAGAAATATATAGTGCTTAATCTAAAATTAACATTAAACAACATGTCGTACACTTAATGCATACATTCACATAGAATTTTTCAAGGCTTTTAGACTGTAGTTATGTCATGGAAAATATTTACTTGACTTCTAACAAGAAAGTAACACATGAGCAACAACTTTCGAGTAGACACTTTGCATGCTTGGACTTACTCTAACTTTGAGCATTTTCCAAAAGTACTAACGTACATATCTAAAAGTCGTGAAATTTTTATAGTAATTATATTTTGAAGTGTAATTCACATATAAAATTTATTTCATGTCATTTGATTTAGTGAAACATGAGTTCTAAGCTTGTTTTCAAAATGTGTCATGATGTTCCAGCAGCTACCCGGTTGTATGCAGTGATAAAATTAATTCCGGTAATATTATTTATACTCACTTAAAAATCATAAAATAATTCATTCAAGTATATAAAATCAAGAGGTATTTTATCAAATATTTTACGTAATTCCTTTGTGAACAAATAAGCACAGAAAATTCTATAAACAATACATATAGGGAATTTTGCCACACTTTTAAAAATTCATAACTTATAATGAAAAATTCCAAATATACTAAACAAAAGGTGGCAAGTGAAAGAAACTTGATCTAGTTTTGTTCCATATAAACACTTTTAAAAAATTATAAAATTGCAAGTTCATGATTCTGTGCAGAAACTACATTTATCGTTAATAGTGTGCACACTTTCACTTGTACTTTCTATTTCACAACCATCATGGTAATAACACTTTAAAACCTTAACACTCATCGTCTAAGACTTCATTTAGCATGTATTTGAGCACTCAAAAATAAGATAGTCCTAAGATTTCATGATTTCTAAACATATGAAACAACAACACATATTTTCCCAAAGCTTGCAAGAAAGACAATGTTTTGAGTTAAGAGTTTTACAATCTTTATAGACTTGTCTTCTTAATCTAAAGAGTCTTATTAGCTCTTGAATGTTTTAGTACTTGAAGGAAATGAGGGCTCCTTGAAAAAATCCTTGTGTTTTAGCTAAAACAAAGCAAGAATTGAAGTTAGAAAATGAATATGAAAACTTCATGAACATGAAAGAGGAGATGGAGATGGGGAGCTTATATTTGCTTGAAGATGGCTTTAAAAATTCAATCTAACACCCATGAAAGTTTGATACTCTAATTTGGAGACCTCCTATGGTTGAATATGAGAGAAAAAAAGTCTCCTTTGGAATGAAAACTGTTGAAGAGAAAGTATAGGGAGTTGGCCGCCTATAAATAGAGGGTCTCTTTATCATTTGTAAGGAATACAATTCAAGAAATAATACACACATAGGCTAGGGGGCTCTCTTCTGAGCACTCAAAACCATATTCAGGGGAGGAGCTCTCAAGCTCTTCCCGCAGTGATGTTGTTATTTAGTATTTTACTCACATTTATTGTTTTTATCCATTTATTGGGATACCCCTATAGCCACATTAATTCAACCCTGAAACCCGATAAATCGGTAACAACAAATTATGCTAAAAGGAGGGTCCCCCTTTTTCGTCCCTAAATTATTAGGGATCTGCATTCATCTTGTAGATCTAAAACATCCAAACACTGAAAAGCTAAGTTTTTCTCTTCGTTAAAGTTTTTCCAAATTATGTGTTTATTTGTTTTCGTGTGAACTAAAAAGAAAATGCATAAATTTATATAAATGCTTTCAAACATAATACATTCAAACACAAAAAAACCCAGTTCACAAACATACTCATACACTTCTTCTTTACAGAAATAAATATTAAAAAAAATGTTGAAAAAATTATTTGCATTACTTTTCAATTCATCATCATCGTGTTGTGCATACAAACACACTTTCATTTCCTGAAACCCCTAATATATTGTGCAGAAAATCAACACTTTTCTTCATCATTTATGGGCTCAGAAAGAGAAATATCAGAGAAAGGAAAAAATTACTATTACAGAGGAGGTTTATGTTGAATTTTCGGGTGATATATAAATAGAACAGGACAGAAACTACGATTTTAATAATCTGGAAAAACAAGACAGACACAGAAAAAAAAATTGAGTCAAGGTAGAATCTTTTCCCGCAAGACGAAATACGTCCTGGCTAGTGCTCACATGATACACGTATTCGTCTCCAAAGGTAAAACGGTTTACGTCTCTATGATAGAAGCACCGCTAAACATAGAGGAAAGATGAACTTTTGAAGTCTACGAACTGAACAGACTATTATGCTGAAAAAGAAATTAGAGAGAGAAGACTTGAGATACTGATTTTTGTAAAAAAATTTAGTATGCAAGACTCTCCTATTTATAGATGCGAAATGAAGACTCAGTTAGGATTAATCTGAAGATACGTAGGAGATATTCCCACGATCTTAGTGGGCAGTTCTGACCGCATATAATGCGGAACCGATGGATGAATAGACTCAATGAATCTGGACTGCTCTGGAACCTTCCAGAAGACAATCCGATGGTCCATATAATTTTCAGAGACAATCCGACGGTCCATATCATAGATCACAAGGATCAATGACGTGGCAGTGCCATAGTATTAATCTTAATATTAAACTTATCCGTAATTTAAATATTTAAATTTTGAATCAGATACACTAACTCAACCGGATTGATGACGTGGAACATCCAACGACTCATATTAAATTCGTTTGGATTGAACTTCTTCGGATCGCTGACGTAGACAATCCACGGAGGTATTCCGGATCACCAATTGGGTCGACCTATTTCTCATTTTTTGGTCTCTAAAAAGATATAGAGAGTGGGCCAAAGGCCCAAAGACCACCCAAAGACCAATTGCCAAGATCCAAGTCCACGGTCACGGACCGGACCAGACTGGCTTGGCACGCCCGGTCGGCCGGCCGTCCAAACGGACGGCGGCGCAGGCGCGCACACGCGCGTGCTCGTGGCTTATGGGAGAGTCTCCCTTAGCCTATTTTGAATACCATCATGAAACTCCTATATATATACTATGAATTTCCTCATAGTTTTTCCAATGTGGGATAGTTAAAAATTCCTTATTTTAACTTATTCCCACATCCTACAACTCCACACTTGTATTAATACCTTCACTTCAGGAATTAATTTCTCTCTCATCGTAATTCGGTTTTGAGAATGAAAAATACTGTGACGATCTACTCCACGAGTAGAAAGTATCGACTACACATAGTATCATAAAAATTACCATTTTTCCCTCCATTAAATTGGTCCAACTAGAGCATTTAAAGCTCATTTTCAAAACCAATTCCAACAATCCCCCACATGAGTGGAAATCGCACCTACAACAATGCAGACACATAGTTCAGTTCATGTGAAACCTTATTGCTTCCAGATAAGTGGTTTGTGGCCTTGAACTTTCCGTAGTCTTACACCAGCGGGTACACCGGCTTAGTGGACGCAGTGCCTTGAACTAGTCCTCCTTAGTGTATACCGAATCAACGGTGCAGACACAACTCAGTTTCGACTTCGTTTGTTCTCATGTTTTTATCCGTTTTGGCCATGGACGCTCTTTGTATTCATAAATGTTTGGTCGAAGCGGCCCTCACTTCTCATTTATATAGGTGATCTCCATTTGAGTATCCCGTCATACTCATTCTATTTGGAATCATTAAAAGTTTTAAAAAATTAACCTTTACCACATGTTACGGGTCTCAACACTTGATATCATGTTGTCAGGAATGGTCATATTTCTCAAGTGTTTTCTCTACAACATTCACAGTTTCGTTTTCCCATTGAACCAAGTTCTTGGGATCTCCAGTCATCATGGTTGGGTTACTACTGTGTTAGTTCTGTTTGTGGGTTTCAGACCCATTCCTTCTATCAGCTTGTTCATTTGATCTCAGTTTATACTCTTGGTGAGTGGATCCGCAATATTATCCTTTGACTTCACATAGTCAATGGATATAACACCAGTTGAGATCAAATGTCTAACAGAATTGTGTCTACGACGTATGTGTCTAGATTTTCCGTTATACATACTGTTCAAGGCTCTACTTATAGCAACTTGACAGTCACAATGTACCATGACATATGGTACTGGTTTGTTCCAACATAGAATGTCTTCTAGAAAGTTTCGAAGCCACTCGACTTCTTCACCGGTTTTATCTAAAGCGATGAATTCTGATTCCATAGTGGAACGGGCTATACAAGTCTGTTTTGTAGACTTCCAAGACACGAATGCTCCTCCAATAGTGAATACATATCCGCTAGTTGAAAACGAGTCTTTAGTGTCGGATATCCAGTTTGCATCTCTATATCCTTCAAGAACAGTTGGATACCTTGTATAATGGAGCCCATAATCAAGGGTATACTTTAGGTATCGTAATACCCTCTTAAGAGCCTTCCAGTTCTCGACTCCCGGATTACTCGTGAACCGACTCAGTTTGTTCACGGAGCATGCAAGATCAGGGCGTGTACAATTAGTTATGTACATCACACTTCCTATGATCCTTGCATATTCCAGTTGAGCCACTGGATCCCCCCTATTATTTTTCAGGTGAACATTCAGTTCAAGAGGTGTTTTAGCAGGTGGATCGTCAAAGGCATTGAATTTTCTCAAAACTTTCTCAACATAGTGAGAATGTGTTAGAGATTTGACGTCTTCTCAATTTTGATTCCAAGAATCACATCTGCTAATCCCATGTCTTTCATGTCAAAATTTTTGTTTAACATGTTTTTCGTATTAATTATGATATTGTGATTATTTCCCATAATCAACATGTCGTCAACATATAAACATACGATGACAAATCCATTTGGTGTATTCTTTATATACACACACTTGTCGCATTCATTAATATGAAACCCATTTGACAACATAATATTGTAAAATCTTAAGTGCCACTGTTTTGGAGCTTATTTAAGTCCATATAGTGATCGAACAAGTTTGCATACCTTTTTCTCGTTCCCAGGTGCAATGAAACCTTCTGGTTGATCCATATAGATTTCAGCATTTATTTCTCCATTGAGAAACACAGTCTTAACATCCATTTGATGTATTTCGAGATTGTGTAAAGCAGCAATCGCGATTAGTACACGAATGGATTATTCTGGTGACAGGTGAATATGTATCAAAGAAATCATATCCTTCCTTTTCTACCAAACAGGCTTTATATTTCTCTATTGATCCATCTGCTTTGTATTTTTTTTTAAGGATCCACTTGCATCCTAAGGTCTTGCAACCTTTAGGGAGGTCTACTAACTCCCATGTATTGTTTTGCAGAATAGAGTCAATCTCATTGTTGATAGCTTCTTTCCAGAGTGGTCCATCTGGTCTAGACATAGCTTCTTTGACTGACTTTGGTTCATCTTCCTCTAACATGTAAGTGAAAAAGTCCGGACCAAAGGTCTTATCAATCCTTGCTCTTTTACTGCGTCTTGGCTCTTCACTCTCTTGAGTAGAAGGCTCTGCAGTGTCATTCCTTTCCTCATGAGTTCGCTTGTTTGAACTCACATCTTCCTTGTTCCTGCAAGGGAAGATATTTTCAAAGAATATGGCATTCCTTGATTCTATTGTAGTGCCTTCTGACATATCGGGTACTTCTGATTTATGAATCAGAAACCGATAAGCACTACTGTTAAGTGCATATCCTATAAAGATACAATCGACCGTCTTGGGGCCAATTTTAACTTGTTTAGGACCGGGCACTTCAACCTTTGCCAAACACCCACACTTTGAGGCATTTGTACGATAATTTTCCCTTTTTCCACATCTCATAAGGTGTTTGATCCTTAGTTTTATGTGGAATTTTATTCAGAATGTGGTTGGCCGACAGAATGGCTTCCCCCCACAAGTTTTGTGGTAAACCCGAGCTAATCAACATAGCATTCATCATTTTCTTTAGTGTTCAGTTTTTTCTTTCCGCAATACCATTTGATTGAGGTGAGTATGGTGCTGTCGTTTGATGTATAATGCCTGTTTCAGCACACAACTGTTCAAACGGAGCAACATACTCTCCATCTCTATCACTGCGAATTGCTTTGATTTTTGTGCTCAATTGATTCTCTACTTCATTTTTATATAGTTTGAAACCTTCTATCGCTTCATCTTTGCTTCGCAGTAAGTATACATATGAGAATCTAGTACAATCGTCAATAAAGGTAATGAAATACCTTTTTCCGCCTCTAGTTTGCATAAATTTTAAGTCACATACATCCGTGTGAATTAAGTCTAGAGGAGATGTGTTCCTTTCAACATATTTAAATGGTAATTTTGCCATTTTAGGCTCGACACAAATTTTTCATCTTTTGGATGTATCAACATTGATAAAATTAAGTAAATCCAAATTTACTAAACGCTTTATGGAATTTAAATTAACATGTCCTAATCTACAATGCCATAAAGAGGAACACTCAGCGATATAAACAGAAGTAGATGCATTTTCATTCATAGAATTTTTGCCTTTACGGCTTACAACCATAGCTGATATTTTGAACAGTCCTTTGTCGAGATATCCTCGACCAAGGAACTGCCCAAACTTGCTAAGTATGACTTTGTCAGACTCGAATACAATTTTGAATTAATGACTAAATAACAGCGAGCCTGAAATCAGATTTCTTCAGATGTCTGGGACATGTAGCACATCCTTTAGCTTGAGTTCTTTTCCTGAGGTGAGCTTCAGAGTAACTTCACCTGTACCAGTGTTTGCCAAAATCGTGTATGATTTCCACGCAAGTGAACGTGGTCGTTGTTGTAACGGCAAGTTAACCAAGTTAAATATCGAACACAGGGAAACGATATGATATCAAGCAAGTATTGAGTGTTCACAAAGGTAGATAGCTAGGAAAGCAAGAAAACAATCATGGTTTCTATCAACTAAATCAACAAGAAATAGTAAATCCTAACTATCACCTCAAAGAAGTGAGCAAGTGTGAAGTGTACATGGAAGTAATCCTACTATGGCTCCATTAGTGTCCTATCCATCCTAGCATGCAAAAGTTCTCTTGGTGTCTTAAACAAGCCAACTAGTATTTAGATCTCTCTACAACACAAGCTTAGGGCTCTATTAGGTGTCTAGATCTCTCTACAACTCCCAACACTCCAATTAAGAGGTCTAGGCTAATATGTAATTCTCATTGATCATACAAGCCAAATATCAAACACTTGGTATGCATAAAGTTCTTATAGCTCAATTCTCATTTAATTGCTAAAACATATAAGCCATACATTCCAATTAAACATCCCAAGCATCCATACAAGTCATTAATAAGAGAACTAATTCAACAAGATCACTAATTCATGCATAGGATTAACAAGAGACTAAATTCACCATAGTAATCATAAAACCATGCAACAAGGATATTAGCCCATGGCTAATTGGAATTGGAAATCAACAATTAACATTCTAAACATCATGATTATGAATTAAATCAAGAGAATTAAAGGAAATCTTACCATAAGTGGATGAATAGAAATACAAGCAACAAACCTCCAAATGGTAAGTCTCGATCCAAAGCTCAAAATACAAAAATGAACCGCAGTAATAAAGCTCTAATCACTACGAGTATGTAGGAATAAACGGATCTAAAATCCGATGGATGGATCAAAAGTTATGGAAGAAAGAAGATTGAATCTAACTAAGAACCCACTAAGTAACTACCTAATTTTCTCTCTAAACTAATCTAAGAACTTGGAATTATGAAGATGATGCTTGAGAATCTGATCCTTGAGGTATTTATAGTGCCCACAATATTTAGTCCAATGTGCCCTTCATCAATCGCACGAAAATACGAAAATAGCCCTAAAAATCCAGGTTTATTGACCGGGTGCCGACCACAGGCATAAGGGCTACCGACCGTGATCGACATCTTGATCGAGTGAGGTGCATTCTTGCCGATCATGAGCATAGCACCTGCCGACCAAGCTGCTCGAGTGGCCGCACGCGCGAAGGCTGCCGATCCAGGGATAAGGTCGCGCGTAGGCTGCCTAGCACAAGTGTATGTGCTGCCGATCAAGACACTTAGTGTCGGTCGATGCGCGACTTCCTCATTTTTGTCATATCTTGAGTTCTAGGACTCCGATTGACTCGATTCTTTTTGCATTGTGACCCTCTCTTCAAGCTCTTCAACATGGAACATCAATTGCACCAATTGGTTAAACTCCAGAATTTCGGACTTTTGTCAAACTTGCTCGTTTTTTGCCAGTTTTGCTCATTTTCACTACAAAACATAATTTTCTAGCCAAAAAGGGTTAAATGCACAAAGTATATCATTTTAGGGTCAAATATGAACATAAGCACATCAAAACCATATAGAAATGGATGCAAAAAGATGCAATTAAGACCCTAATCAACCAGCCACTTCATACGAGGCTTGGTTTCCCATTAACAGTTTTCTCCCTTCTGCAGGAGAATAAGTGGAGAAGGCTTCTTGTTCAGAACAAACGTGGCAGGTGGCTCCTGTGTCCAATACCATGATTTTGGATTGCCTGTCAAATTGGCTTCAGACACCATGCATGACTAATCCATGTCTGTGACCCCAGTTAGGTTCACATTAGGCTTTCCTTTCCCTTTATCTTCTTTCTTGGGAGCACGACATTCATTAACCCTATGATTGAGCTTTCCACAGTTGTAGCAGTTCCCAGTAAACTGCTTCTTGGCATTAGCGGCTGCATTCTTCCCCTTTTTCTTGTCATTGGGCTTATTTCTCTTCTTTGATGGACCTCCCTTTTCCATCAGATTTGCTTTGGCCTCAACAGGGGTGAACTTTCCATCCCTCTTCCGATTGTCCTCTTCAATTCTGAGACGAACAACCAACTCTTCAACAGTCATTTCCTTTCTCTTGTGTTTGAGATAGAACTTGAACTCCTTCCATGAGGAGGGCAGCTTTTCAATCACAGTAGCTACCAAAAATGATTCAGGTAGAACCATACCTTCTGCAGCAATGTTATGGAAAACAATCTGCAATTTTTGGACTTGCTCAACGATGGACTTATTGTCCTCCATCTTGAAGTCGTAGAGGCTCGCTACCATGAACTTCTTAGTTCCAGCGTCATCAGTTTTGTACTTAGTCTCCAGAGCAGTCCACAACTGTCTGGCAGTCGGTATTTCACAGTATACCTCGTACAAATCGTTAACTAATCCTCCAAGGATATAGTTATGGCACAGGTAGTCACCATCAGTCCAACTATTATAGGCGACTGTTTGCCAAAATCGTGATGATTTCCACGCAAGTGAACATGGTCGTTGTTGTCGCGGCAAGTTAACCAAGTTAAATATCGAACACAGGGAAACGATGCGATATCAAGCTAGCATTGAATGTCTACAAAAGGCTAATAGCTAGGAAAGCAAGAAAATCATCAAGGATTCTATCTACTATGGCAAAGCAAAGTAAATCCTAACTATCACCTCAAAGAAGTGAGCAAGTGTGAAGTGTACATGGAAGTAATCCTACTATGGTTCCTCTAGAATCCTATCCATCCTAGCATGCAAAAGGTCTCTTGGTGTCTTAGTCAAGCCAACTAGTGTCTAGATCACTCTACAACACGAGGTAAGGGCTCTATTAGGTGTCTAGATCTCTCTACAACTCCTAACACTCCAATTAAGAGGTCTTAGGCTAATATGCAATTCTCATTGGTCATACAAGCAATATATCAAACACTTGACATGCATAAAGTTCTTATAGCTCAATTCTCATTTCATTGCTAAAACATATAAGCCATACATTCTAATTAAACATACCAAACATTCATACAAGTCATTTATAAGAGAACTAATTCAACAAGATCACTAATTCATGCATAGGATTAATAAGATACTAAGTTCACCATAGTATTCATACAACCATGCAACAAAAGATTAGCCCATGGCTAATTGGAAATTAAGAACAACAATTAAGCTATAGAAAAACATGATTAACACTAATATGAAATGAAATACAAGAAATCTTACCAATTGTTGGAGAATTGAAATACAAGCATCAAACCTTGAAAAGCTATCTTCTAATCAAGAATGCAAAACGAGAAATTGAACCGTACAATTGTAGCTTGAATCGAGACTAAACTAATGGAACAAACGGATTAACAATCCAATGGTTGGATCAAAAGTTATTGTAGAAAGAAGTATGCAATCTAACTAAGAACCCACTAATAACTTCTAATCTCTCTCTCTAAAACTACCTAATGATTTAACTAATGAAGATGATAATGCTTGGAAATCTGATCCTTGAGGTATTTATAGTGCCCACAATACTTGGTCAAAAATGCCCTTCATTAAACGCGCGAAAAGACGAAACTGCCCTTCGAAAATTGGAAATTCGAGCCTTCGCACGAACACAAGCAGGTGGTCGCACGAACGCGGGCTCGTGTGAGCATTCGTGCGACGCTTTACAGCCCGAACCAGAGGGGTCTCGCACGAGTCCGGTCGCAAAGCCGCACGGCTCTACCCTTGTGGTCGCTCGATCCCGGCTTCGACTCGTCCGATCGATCCTCGACTTCTTATTTTCTTCATATCTTGAGTTCTAGAGCTCCGATTGACTCGATTCTTCTTGCGTTACGACCCTCTCTTCGAACTCTTCGACATGGTATATCATTTGCCTCCATTGGATCAACTCACATTTTCTGAACTTTTACGAACTTGCTCGTCTTTTGCCGGTTTTTGCTCATTTCCACTACAAAACATATTTTCTTACCACAGAATGGTTAATAACACAATTTATACCAAATTAGGGTCAAATATGAATATAAGCACATCAAAACCATATAGAAATGGATGCAAAAACATGCAATTATGACCCTAATCAGCGACTCTCAAAGCAAAGTCAGTTTCTTCCTTTGAAACCACTGGGCATTCCTCAACTAGGAATTTTGCCACTAACAGTGTGGTGAGATAGAAGTGCATCTTCTTCTGCCACCTTTTGAAGTCAGTACCCAAAAAAATTTCGGGTTTCTCTCCGTGTACCATAACTGGCCTTACAGGCACTGGTTCAGTGGAGAGACTCACTGATGACCCCGCATGGACAATAGGAATAGTACCAACGTATATGGAAGATGATCCACCAGTATTTGTGGTTGGAGTTTTCGCAGCAACAGTAGTATCAACAGGATGATCTCCATTAGGATTTGGAGTATCCTGAGGAACCACGGATTTTCCAGTATCAGTCATCATAGTAGTTATTTAGTGAGATGTATTAATTTCATCTTACGATTATTGAATTTTCGGGTGATATATAAATAGAACAAGATAGAAACTATGATTTTAATAATCTGGAAAAACACGACAGACACAGAAATTTAAACCGAGTCAATGTAGAACCTTTTCCCACAAGACGAAATACGTCCTGGCTAGTGCTAAATATAGAGGAAAGGTGAACTTTTGAAGTCTACGAACTGAACACACTATTATGCTGAAAAAGAAATTAGAGAGAGAGGACTTGAGATACTGATTTTCGTAAAAAAATTTAATATGCAAGACTCTCCTATTTATAGATGCGAAATGAAGACTCAGTTAGGATTAATCTGAAGATACCTAAGAGATATTCCCACGATCTTAGTGGGCAGTTCTAACCGCATATAATGCGGAACCGACGGATGAATAGACTCAATGAATCTGAATTGCTCTGGAACCTTCCGTAAGACAATCCGACGGTCCATATCATTTTCAGAGACAATCCAACGGTCCATATCATAGATCGCAAGGATCAATGACGTGGTAGTGACACAATATTAATCTTAATATTAAACTTATCCGGAATTTAAATTTTTTAATTTTGAATCAGATACACTAACTCATCCGAATTGATGACGTGAAGCATCCAACGACTCAGATTAAATTCGTTTGGATTGAGCTTCTTCGGATCGCTGACGTAGACGATCCACAGAGGTATTCAGGGTCACCAACCACCCAAAGATCAATTGCCAAGATCCAAGGCCAAGGCCACGGCCACGGATCGGACCGGCTAGGCGCGGTCGGCTGTCCGTCCGGACGGCGGTGATGCGTGCGCGCGTGCGCGCGTGTGCGCGCGTGGCTTATGTGAGAGTCTCCCTTAGCCTATTTTGAATACCATCATGAAACTCCTATATATATACTATGAATTTCCTCATAGTTTTTCCAATGTGGGATAGTTAAAAATTTCTTATTTTAACTTATTCACACATCCTACAACTCCACACTTGTATTAATACCTTCACTTCAGAATTAATTTTTCACTCACCGTAATTCGGTTTTGAGAACGAAAAATACTGTGACGATCTACTCCGCGAGTAGAACGTATCGACTACACATAGTCTCATAGAAATTACCATTTTGCCCTCCATTAAATTGGTCCAACTAGAGCATTTAAAGCTCATTTTCAAAACCAATTCCAACAATTTAGAGAATATTAATCAAGCGAATAAGAGCATTAATCGAGCTGGGAATATTAATCAATCCGTAAATTCTGCTGTCATTAATAAAAAGTCAAATTTAAGGAGTTGGAGCATATCTCGATTTGGTAAAATGATGTTTTGTTTGTCACGCCCCAGATTTAAGTTATGGATTATAAGTCGCATTTGAGGTTTTAAAGTTAAGTTGCGCGTAGGATTAAATATTGTGCTTTTGTCCTTTAAGTTTTATGCCTTAGTATTTTATCTTTTGATTAGTATTACTTTATGATCCTTTTAGTATTAGAAAACCTTTAGAAACTTAAGTTGTGATACTTTTGGGATTTTGAGGTAGTACTTAAGTTTTCGAATCTTAGGATTTATTTTATTAAGAGTTTTAGTCCTTTAAGAATTATATTAAGTAGAATTGAGGATTTATTTGGGATTAGATTTTCTTATTATTTATTTTATGAGGATTTAAATTAAGATGAGGAACACTTTATTGGAGAGAGAAATTTTGAAAGTTGTTACAAGGATGATGGTATTTTTGGAAGATCAAGGTTTAAAGTTAGTTAGAGTCCTTATTATTTTATTAGGAGAGATACGAGATTTCCTTAAGGGGAATTTCGAATTTAGGCCTTTAGGATTTAATATTATTGATATCTTGAGGTTGTTAGATAGATCATATTATTTTATTAGAGATTTTACCAAGATTTCTCAAGAATGTTCCAAGATATGTTACGACATATTTTCAACATCTTCATTTTCGGCCAAAATACCATATCTAACCCATATTTTCGTCCATGATACCTTAATCAAGCCTATAATTTCGTTCACCACCATCCTATATTCATCCAAGATATTATTCCAAAGATTCAATCCAAGATTTATTGATTCTAGTCCTATAATTTTCGGCCATCACCCAATATTTCCAAGATATCTTCAAGATTTGTTCATGAACCATTATATTTCCTTTCATACTAGATTTCGGCCAATATTACTCATATCTAAGCCATAAATTTCGTTCACCATCTTCACATAATCATAAGATATTATTATAGCCCTATATCTTTTCATCACCTATTTATATGACCCTTCTTGATAGCCAAACTTCATACTTTCATACCCTAATTTTCGTGAATCATATAGAGAGTAAAATCCGAGAGTTTTAGAGGTTAGAGTTGAGAGAATTCGAGTTTCATCTTGTGGAAAAAAAAGTTGGAGGATCATTTCAAGGATTAGAAAGCCGGACGTACACACACAAACCGTATTTCTTTCAACGAAGTCAAGGTGGGGATTCATGGTGAAAAAGTGGTATTTATTAGTTCAATTTTAAAATGTTTTGTTGATGTGTTTATATGTTTATATGCTAACCTTTTGAGGGGTACCCTTGTGGTATCGATACTTGTTTGGAGTATCAAAAGAGATGGGCACCCTTGTGGTGTCGATATTCTTCGGGGATATCAAAAAGAGATGGGCGCCCTTGTGGTGTCGATACAATTTAGTTGTATCATCAAGGTTTAAAGATATGTATATGGTTGGTATGTTTCATGTTTGCATGTCCATTATATTTAGATCTCGAACTAACGTCCCCACCGAGAGTTATTTATAATTCTCACCCCTTTCACCAATCTATTTTTCAGATTATGTCGAATATGGGACGAGGTGGCTAACGGAGGAGGCGTGTGGATGTGAGAATAAATAAGATATGAAAAGATGATTTCACTCGAAAGTTTGACGTTTAAATCGATCTTATGAAATTTAGTTAAATTCGGTACTTTAATTAATTTGCATGAAGGATCTAATTTGAATTTATGAGTTTGAGACAAATCTGATGCTTAGACGTTTTCTTTATATATTTAGACTTTTGAAAAGATTTGATAATTGTTATGATTTATTTTATGTGGAGATTTATGGATTATTTTAGAGATTAATCATGTATTAGAGTATTAATTGATTAAGAATTTAATTAATCAGTATATTCACATTTTAGGGTAGTAAGATGTCGTGTCTTATGTGATTATATGTTAGGAATTAAGTTGCATACGAAAAGATATGATTTATGGTCCCATATATTAATTAGAGTCCTTTATTTTGCATGAATAGAATTTACGTTTTACAACTCCATAAATTCCGAAATTTTTACAGTATATTTGCCATGAAAAATTATGCATGTAAACCAAATTTCACGATTTTATCAATTGTAGAAGTATAGGGTTTGATTTTGGTCCTTTAATTATCCTATATGTGATTTTCATGAAAAATTTAAGAAGTTCTCGTTAAAAATATATTTTTATCAGTATTATATGATTTATTAAGTGTTTTAGACGTGATTATTTAATTGGTAATATGATATTTGATAAAAGAATGATTTCCTAGAAAAATAATGGACTGTTTTCAGAAAATATATGTTCTACAGCTGTACACGAATTTCTATGTGATTTTATAAGTATGATCTGATATTATGTGATATGTTAAGTTAGAATTATTTAGGTTGCATGTAGATTTAATTATTTGGGAATTATTATCATGTTTAATAATTATTATTATTCAAGGCATGTAGATTATGTTGAGATTTTATTTTGTGATTTATGTGAAAGTGTTATGTCTTAATTCAAAGAGTTTTAAAGAAAAAGAAAAATTTATTTCATGATAAGTTCGATCACACCCAAAGAATTACTTTTCAAGATTTATTAACGACTTCCGCTGTTTATGAAAATTGGGGTGTGACATTGTTCTTGACCGGGTCAATGAAAATACTGTCCGTTGACCGACGCCTGATGGAGCCTTCGAACCCTGATAAGATTTTGAATCCCGGTAGGTCGCGGCGGCAGAAGCACAGGGACGGTGAGCCATCGATTGAAGATACTGCAACCGTCCCCAATCTCTATTCGTTGCACAACCGTGAAGAAGAAACTGCCACGACTCCACCACTTTTTGGAAAGTCCAAATTCGACAACCTCCGGACATGCACACAAATTCCTCCGGTACTATTTGGACGCACGCCCAGATCTACTGTAAACATTTTGATTGAACCGATGTGTGCCACCGGTGCTTCACCTCGGCCACCGCCATCCTCCGCGCAACTTCACCCCAACCGTTCTTCGAACAGGGATCACTTGCTCCTCTGGCCAACATCACAGCCCACATTGGTCACAAATCACCAATTGCACGAGTTAATCCAAGCACGGGACCCCATCGCCATCGATTAATCTTTGATCAACACTCACCTTGTCGCCGATTTTCAGTAGGTGGCAGGTCCTCGCACGATGTATCTCGAGTCCTCGACGCCTATTATCAGTCCCAGTCACTGCGGTTGAGCTTCCCATATTGCAGGTCAAGCTCGTCAACCCGCTGCTGTCTTCTCCACTCTCAAAGAGGGGTATCATATTTGAGTTTGTTAGTCCCTCAATTAGGCATTTGGGCTACTTTTTCTACAAACAGTACATGGGCTGGATATTTGGGCTTCATTTTAATATGTTCTTATACAAAAAAGGACCAGGATATTTCGACCCCAATTTTTTAGTACTTCACCCCACTTTTATGATTCATTATAAATATATATTTTAAAATATGTAATTATCTTTAAAATATATTTCAATATTACAGAAGATCTGTTCACCCCCTCCCCCTTTCAAAACCTAGAACTTCATTGGTTCTCACTCTACATTCTTGAACCATATATATAGAACGAAAAGGTTAAAAAAAATTATTTTGTCAATATGGTTTTAATATAAGATAATAATAGTTTTTCATATATATACATTGATGGTTTTTTCGTACGTTTTTCAAACTTTCTTTAAAAAAAATCAAACATATTTGTTCCACACTGGTTGGTGTAACAAATGCAAAATGTTCGAAAAAAATTCCCGAACATTTGTACTTTATTCGGAAAAAATTTCCAAACATTTGTACTTGGTTTGAAAAAAACATTTGTACTTTGTTCAGAAAAAATTTCGGAATATTTTGCATTTGTTCCACCAACCTGTGTGGAACAAATATGTTTGAATTTTTTTTTCGCATTTTTCAGTCGATTTTGTCCTAAGAAAGTTTCCGAACAATTTTTAATTGATTTCCAATTCCAATATTTGTAATAGTAACAATTAAAACGAATTCAAAACATATAGAATTATTCAAACCCTTCCATATATAAAACTAATTTAAACCTTAAAACTAATAAACTCTTAAATTTATCCATCAAAGAATACTACGGTGGTGGTGGGTATCCGTTGAAAATTATGACGGTGGTGGTGTCGGAGGTCGGCGATGGGCGTCGCCGAAAGAAGGTGTTGCACACTTTTTTTTTTGAATGGGGGGTGAACTTGCAAAATAATGAAAGGGATTAAATTGGAAAAATTAAGGGTGGTGAACTGAAATATTTTGGTGGTGAACTGAAGAAGGGGGTGAAATATGCAATTATTGGGGGGAAAATATCCGCACCCATACAAAAAATTTCTAAGTCCCACTCCACTCTTTTAAGAATAGGCCGTCAGTAATTTTAATTTATGGTCCTTCTCCAGATTCATTTGTGGCCCATTTTTTCTTTACGTACATATATGGGCAGAATGTAATTAGAGTATGAGCCACTTCTTTAAAAAAAAAAAGAGAATTTTTTATTTGGAGATGAATTTTCGTAGTCTACGTAGTAGCAACAAAATAATCTCTGTTAGGGGTTCTTATTCATTTATTGCTTATGTATTCCCCTACATTACTAACTCATCAAATCGAGAAATTCACAAAGACATTCAGAATCTTTCCAACGACGTCAGAGTGTCTTCGTGCAAGACCTGTTGCTCACTCCCTTATCAGACCCCTATCCCCTGAAGCAAAAGATCAGTTAGGCGGCTAAAGCATTCTCAACGACTCGTCGGGCAAGACCTTTGGTCCACTCCGAATCAGGTCATTCTAAAGTTTACTTCCTTTTTAACATGTTGTTTTTAATTATAGCAAGCATGATAAAAAATCTGGGGCTTATGGTACACATATCTTGAAAATATTACCTTGAGATTGTTTCATAAATTCGAGGGCTTATGCTTTGAATTTTATAAAATTTAAAAATGTTATCCTCTATGAGAACACATAGCCTGATTCATAGCAAAATGTTTGCATGCTCACATGTCAAAAACTCTTTTAATAGATCACGTTTTTTAAATCTTGAGGGGCACAAAAAATATTTCTTGTGAAAAAAAAAGAAAATATTTCCATTTTCCCAAGAGTGTTGTTTATAAAATCTTGCGTCGTAGCTCCTCAAGCAAGCAAGTCAAGAAAATCTTGCATTGTAGCTCCTCGAGCAAGCAAGTCAAGAAAATCTTGCGTCGTAACTCCTCGAGCAAGCAAGTTACGAAAATCTTGTGTCCTAGCTCATTGAGCAACCAAGTCACGAAAATCTTGCATCGTAGCACATCGAGCAAGTAAGATCTTAAAATCTTGCGTCAAAGCTCCACGAGCTAGCAAGTCTCTATCAAACTCGTGCAAGACTTCTTAAAGGTTAGCGAGCAATATATTTCGCGCAGGCCTTCTAAAGGTTAGCGAGTGAAAACTATCGCGCGATCCTTCTTGAAAGGTAGCGAGACACAACCTTCCTCGCAGAAGCTTGTACTAAGTTAGCTAGGAACAACTTTAAACACCCTTGTCAAGCTAATCATCTCGCAAAGGGTAATTCCTCATAAAGTTCCTTGATGCGCTAATTATCTCTCTTATGGGCAAACTTTTGAGCAAAAAGGTTAACATACAAAGTCTAACGAGTAAAACGTGGACAACGTATAAACCTTTTTTCTCGAAAAGCAAATAATTTATCAAAAAGACTCGCGCTCAAGAAATAATATCTCTAACCGAAGAAAAATCATGCAAGCCCACGGGTTGATCCCATCTTAAATGGTGATGCGTCTTCACGAAATCCCGATTCTTGAAGGCATGATTCCCCCTTAAATGGTGATGCGCCTCCTCGTAGGCATGATCCCACCTTAAGTGGCGATGCGCCTTCTCGAAATCTCGATTCTTGAAGGCATGATTCTGCCTTACATGCTGATGTGCCTCTGTTGGGGAATTAAACGCGGATCTATTCGGGATATACGCTAAATTAAAATTTAAGCCTACAATTAATATTATGATTTAAACATAATTAAATCAAATAATTGTATACCCAACAACAGGCTTTGCATGCAAAACATATGAATATATAATATCACGTAAAGCCCTAAACTTGCAGAACTAAGGGATTTAGTGAATTATACCTCTTGGAGAAAAGGCTATTTCTGAGACAAAAGGCGTCCTTTGTTCCCTTGGTGAAAGGCACTTTCTGAGACAAAAGGCGTCCTCTTGAGATGCCTTAGAGCCGAGTAGCATTGATTGACATCAAAGACGTCCTTTGAGATCCTTTAGAGCCAAGTAGTATCAACAATGAACTTGAAGGCGTCCTTCTTGAGACCTTAAGCTTGACAAACCCAAAAACCTTCTAAAGTGTTCCTTTGTCCTTATTCGTACACCCGATGGGAGGCCACACGAATAATCACAATACAAGGAAGAAAATAATTTTGTTGCCCAAGACTACTGCAATTTTCAAAAATTGCTGTCTAATAATCATCATCATAAAGTCTTGTATCATCTCATATTTATAATGAGAATACAAGATCTTGAATATCTTAAATATCTAATATTTCAAATCTTGATTATCATGAATATCAAATATTCTAATCTTGATAATCTTGAATACTAAATATTCAATTCTTGATATTTCTTTCTTCATAATTTTCGAAAATAATCTTATGTATATTTAATTCCATGAGATCTTGATTTTATTAGATATTCTTGTATACAAGATACATATCTATTTTTCATAAAATCTCTTATTAATTTAATGTATACATTATTTTTGAAATTTTCAAATAAATTGGGCCCAAAACATTTCATTTATTTTAATCACCTTATTCATTGTTGGACATTTAATTGGGCTACTTGAGGGGCCTTTAGGAGAATTAAGATTGGACCTCCTAATGGGCCTTGAATTCTAACATTGAGATCAATGTCATTCAACCCATTAACATTAATCTCTCTCCACTATAGAATTAATGTTGCACTATCCATCTTAACCCACATTACAATCATATGGCTCCCGGTCATTATTTTCTGTGTTTAAGATTCTCTTGTCCGTTAATTAATCAAGCCACCGAGCGCTTTAATTAATTTAACATCTTAACCTTGGAGTAAGGACAACTCTTCTTTATCATCATACCGGAAATAAATTCTACTTGCAAGATTTAGTATGACGAACGTTTAGAGCCCACCAAGGGGACTAATCATGCAAGACTCTCCAAGCACACGTTCCTCTGTATTAAATCTTAGCAACTGTCATGTTCTCAATAGAGTCACCAAGATGCGAAGTATTGAGTCTTGTTGATTCTCTACCCATAACAAAATAAAGTGCCACGCACTGATCACACACAATCCTATTTAAGGGACAGAGGTTTAGAAATAAACGACCACTGATGTCTAATTCTCCATCCCATAAATCAGTACGGAAGAATTACCTCTCTGTAGGTCCTCTTCAATGCATCAACATGCACTAGTGCAATCCATTGTTCAAGATAAGCCAATCCCTGTGTAACCTACGGGGATTAGACTATCTGATTGATAAACCAACATTCTATCTCGAGTTCGCTTGAGATATTTCAGAATGTTCTTAACAGCCAACCAATGCTCTTTCCCGAGGTTACTTTGATATCATGCTACCATGCCTACGGCAAAGCAGATATCTAGTTTCGTACACAGCATTGCATACATGAGGCTTCCAACTGCAGAAACATATGGGATGTCTTTCATGCAATCTATCTCTTCTTGTGTCTTCGGACACATCTCTTTCGATAGATGAATTCCATGTCTAAAAGGTACAAAACCTTTCTTGGAATTATGCATGTTGAACCATTTCAAAACAGTGTCTATGTATGAAGCTTGTGATAAGCCGATCATTCTTTTCTTGCGATCTGGAGTAATCTTGATCCCTAAGACATGACCGTTTCCCCTAAGTCCTTCATATCAAACTGATTTGACAACCATACCCTCACGTCTGATAACACCGCTACATTGTTTCCAATGAGCAAAATGTCATCTACGTATAGTATCAAGAATACCACGACAGTTCCGGCAGATTTCTTGTACACACAACTCTCAAACTCATTTTGATCAAAACCATAAGATTTTATTACTTGATCAAAATATTGATTCCAAGCTCGCGATGCTTGCTTAAGTCCGTAGATAGACCTCTTAAGCTTGCATACAAGGTGCTCTTGGCCTTTTTCAATAAAGCCTCCGGGTTTATACATATAGATTTCTTCTTCAAGACTTCTATTATGGAAAGCTCTCTTGACATCCATTTGCATAGACCCTATCTCGGCTTTCATTGCTGTTTTCCAAGAATCTGCATCCTTGTCTTGGAGTGCTTCGTCGTATGTCCATGGGTCTAATTCATTTTTCCCGGGGACCAAGTCAGACGACTCTCCCATGAACATAAATCTCTTGGGTTGTCTCACAACCCTCCCACTACGACGAGACTCCCGTTGTGTTGGTGTGTCGCGTGGTACTTCAACTTTTACCTTTGGTATAGGATTAGACCCTTTTATTTCATCTAAGGTAATCTCACTTTTGGGCTTTCTATTGTTCACATAGTCTTCTTCCAAGAACTTAGAATGCTTACTAATTACGATTCTTTGGTCCTTGGGACTATAGAACATACCCCCTTTGGTTCTTCTAGGGTATCCTACAAACAACCTCAATTCTGAACGTGGATCCAATTTTCCGGCTTCCTTATCCAACACACATGCCGGACACCCCCAAATCCTTATGTGTCCCAAACTAGGCTTACGCCCGGTTCACAATTCTGTAGGAGTTTTAGGATCCGATTTGGATGGCACCAAGTTTAGAATGTGAGCCATTGTTTCCAAGGCATAGCCCCAAAACGACTTGGGTAACTCCGAATAACTCATCATGGATCTGATCATTTCTAAAAGAGTTCTATTTCTTCGTTCCGCAACCCCATTTTGTTGAGGGGTACCGGGTGCGGTCAATTGGGATACAATCCCTTCACTTGACAAGTAGGTCAAAAATTCATTGCTGAGGTATTCGCCCCCATGATCCGATCGTAGGAACTTGATACTCTTTCCCCTATATTTCTCGGCCTCGACTTTGAACTCTTTGAATTTATGAAAGGTTTCCAATTTGCGCCGCATAAGGTAAACATACCCATATCTTGAGTAATCATCCGTAAAAGTTACGAAATACTCAAAATCTCCTCTAGCTTGAACCGACATTGGCCCACATATGTCAGTGTGAACGATTTCCAATACTTCACTAGCACTATTCCCCTTGGCCCTGAAGGCCCTCTTGGTCATTTTCCCCTCTAAACAAGATTCACATGTTGGAAACGGCTCAACATGGAGAGACTTCAACAAGCCGTCCACCACCAACCTTTGAATTCTTTTTAGATTAATATGACCAAGTCTTAGATACCATAGAAATGTTTCATTCACGGTTGAAGAAAATTTTCTTTTCTTAGAAATAGTCGATGTGTTATACGAAGCATTTTGTGTGTGGTGTGCACTTTTAATAGTATAAAGGTTATTCACTAATATTCCCGAACAGATGAACTCATTGTTTCAAAAAATAACAACCATATTATTAAAAGAACTGAGTATCCATCAACGTACAATTTAGAAACCGAAATTAAATTCTTCCTAAAACTGGGAACATAAAGAACATCTTTTAAAACTAAAACTCTATCTTCGAAAGATAGGTGCACGTCTCCTACTGCCACAGCCGCTACCCTCGTAGCATCGCCCAATGTGATTAGGATCTCATTCGCACTAAGTTGCCGGGTTTTCCAGAACCCCTGTAAAGTGAAACATACGTGATCAGTGGCTAACGTATCCACTACCCACGAATGGGAAGCATAGGCTGCTAAATAAGTTTTAACAACAAGTGCAAGAGAATTACCTTTCTTCCCGGCCTTCTTTGGCTTGGGACAGACCATCCTCCAATGTTCTTTCTCACCGCAGTTGAAACACTTGCCTTTGGTAGCTTTCTTGACCCCTCCTTCATTAGTCACCTTACTCTTTGCTTGATTCGGGCCTTTGGTCTTCTTCTTCTTCTTCCCACATTTCGGTGCGAAAGAAGTCTGACCGCTTGCCACCAAGATTTGAGTTTGGTGTCCCATGAGTGTCTCCGCCGATACCAAAGCTTGCAAGAGCTGTGCCAACGTGAACTCTTGATTATTCATCATATAGTTCAACTGGAACTGCTCAAAGCTTTTCGGTAGAGAATGGAGACCGAAATCAACTTGCGTTTCCGCATCATATTCCCCTCCAAGTACCTCTAACTTGTTGAGGTAGCCCATCATTTTGAGAATGTGATCCCTTATGGGCGTTCCCTCCACCATTTTCAGCGATAACATATCTCGCATGGTAATTTGCCTAGCTGTACGATTTTGATGAGCGAACATCTCCTTTAGGTTTAGCATCATATCAGAAGCGGATTCCATGTTTTGGTGTTGGTGTTGCAACACATCTGACATTGAAGCCAAGATGGTACACCTAGCCATTTCATCGGATTTCATCCACTCCCTATGATATTCCCTATCGGCAATATCCGCATCATCCGTAGGCGTAGGGGTTTTGGTGTGTCAAGAACTCATTTGTGTTGTTGTGCAGTTAGGAAAATAAATAAGTGATGTTTCCAATCAACATAGTTTTCACCTTCCAATTTGTTATCTTTAAGTGTCGTAAACAGTGGATTAAAAGGAGACGACATGCTGAACTGAAATAAAACATACATTGCATCAATACATACATTGATTCACAAAGATTATCACAAATTTCGATCATGCTTTGTATTATAATCTAAAAAAAATACATAACATTAATCGGCCGACATCTTAAAACAGTTCACATAAGCCACGATGAGTGTGGACGTTTATGCAAACATATTTAAGCAAGTTACAAACATGAATAGTTACAAACTTTTAATTTCAAAAATTAATAGTCGGCTCCCACTTGACCATATAAAATCGGTAGGGACTCCGATGAGGAGTAATAAAATGCCAATTTTATACCTAAGTATTAACCATGATTATATACAGGATTATCACTTCGTTTTGAATAAGCCACTCAATGGGAGGATCAATACCGCCACCAATAATAATCCACAATCATCCTTTTGAGAATTTGTTCCGATAGGGAGCACTTGCCAATGCGTAGCCAAAAGACTTCACAAACAAATAAATCATGGAGGCCAAATAATTCAATTTTATTATCTAGAATAAAATACTGAATTATATTTAAAACATACTTAGTAATTTTCGTAGTTGAGATTTTTCATTACGACATTCATGCAATAAAATATTTAATCAAATTAAATAAATAAAGCATGCATCAAAACAAATTAAACAAATTGGCACATTATATCCAATTGGCATGGTTTAATTTTCTCATTTTGACTACGAGATATCGTAATCATCTTTCGTCTTCAAGCTTTATCGTCCGTCTAGATTAAGCTCCCACTCGACCGCAATAAAATTACAACGACTTTGTCTTCGGGCCTTAAAATCTCCATTCTTCGTCTTTGATATCGGTTACAATTTATTTATAAAATAAATAAATAAATCTATCATCTAGACTAGTCTATTACATTAAAACATCCTAGTCTACCCGTGGACTTTCTTACGGGAAAAACGATCCGAACGAATCATATTTTAAAAGCGCATCATCATACATGCATGCATAAAAAAATATTAAATACCATGACAATTGCATACCTGCAAAAAAGATCTAGCAATTCTACTATCCAATTTTCAAATTTAATATTAAACACTTAAATTACAATTTAACGTATAGAGCCCGAAACCGGCTCTGATACCAGTTGTTGGGGAATTAAACGCGGATCTATTCGGGATATACGCTAAATAAAAATTTAAGCCTACAATTAATATCATGATTTAAACATAATTAAATCAAATAATTGTATACCCAACAACTGGCTTTGCATGCAAAACATATGAACATATAATATCACGTAAAGCCCTAAACATGCGGAACTAAGGGATTTAGTGAATTATACCTCTTGAAGAAAAGGCTATTTCTGAGACAAAAGGCGTCCTTTGTTCCCTTGGTGAAAGACACTTTCTGTGACAAAAGACGTCCTCTTGAGATGCCTTAGAGCCGAGTAGCATTGATTGAGATCAAAGGCGTCCTTTGAGATCCTTTAGAGCCAAGTAGTATCAACAATGAACTTGAAGGCGTCCTTCTTGAGACCTTCAGCTTGACAAACCCAAAAATCTTCTCAAGTATTCCCTTGTCCTTATTCGTACACCCGTTGGGAGGCCACACGAATAATCACAACACAAAGAAGAAAAAAATTTTGTTGCCCAAGACTACTGCAATTTTTTAAAATTGCTGTCTAATAATCATCATCATGAAGTCTTGTATCATCTCATATTTATAATGAGAATACAAGATCGTGAATATCTTGAATATCTAATATTTCAAATCTTGATTATCATAAATATCAAATATTCTAATCTTGATAATCTTGAATACTAAATATTCAGTTCTTGATATTTCTTTTTTCATAATTTTCGAAAATAATCTTATGTATATTTAATTCCATGAGATCTTGATATTGTTAGATATTCTTGTATACAAGATACATATCTATTTTTCATAAAATCTCTCATTAATTTAATGTATACATTATTTTTTATATTTTCAAATAAATTGGGCCCAAAACATTTCTTTTATTTTAATCACCTTATTCATTGTTGGACATTTAATTGGGCTACTTGAGGGGCCTTTAGAAGAATTAAGATTGGACCTCCTAATTGGTCTTGACATTAATCTCACTCCACTATAGGATTAATGTTGCACTATCCATGTTAACCCATATTACAATCATATGGCTCTCGGTCATTATTTCCCGTGTTTAAGATTCTCTTGTCCGTTAATTAATCAAGCCACTGAACTCTTTAATTAATTTAATTAATTTAGTATGATGAACGTTTAGAGCCCACCAAGGGGACTAATCATGCAAGACTCTCCAAGCACACGTTCCTCTGTATTAAATCTTAGCAACTGACATGTTCTCAATGGCGTCACCCAAGATGCGAAGTATTGAGTCTTATTGACTCTCTACCCATAACAAAATAAAGTGCCACACACGGATCACACACAGTCCTATTTAAGGGACAGAGGTTTAGAAATAAACGACCACTGAGGTCTAATTCTTCATCCCAAAAATCAGTACGGAAGAATTACCTCTCTGTAGGTCCTCTTCAATGCATCAACATGCACTAGTGCAATCCCTTGGTCAAGATAAGCCAATCTGAGATCTACACATCAACCGTTTACCAATGGGGTGTTCAAATCTCATCTAGGTTGTGAATTTAGTACTTTTTACAAGAAACTGATAATGTGATCTTGCTGTGAGTTAGCTGGGGATCACCACATTTATCTATAGTGTAACTTGTACTAATATATGAACGGATTGCAATAAATAAATAACATTCATATTTATCTAAAACATAGTGATAAAAGATTTATTTCAGATAAAGCTCAAAGATTCAGTTTAATTATACAAAGTAAAAGCATACTTTCTAGTATAACTCTAACAGCCTCCTCATAGGCATGATCCCGCCTTAAGTGGTGATGCGCCTTCTCAAAATCTCGATTCTTGAAGGCATGATTCCTCCTTAAATGGTGATGCGCCTCCTCGAAGGCATAATCCCATCTTAAGTGGCGATGTGCGTTCTCGAAATTTTGATTCTCGAAGGCATGATTCCACATTCTCAGGTGATGCGCCTTTACAGGCATGATTATTCCGTCTTCTCAGATGATGCACCTTTACAGGCATGATTATTCTATCTTCTCAAATGATGCGCCTTAACAGGCATGATTATTCCGCTTTCTTAGGCGATGAGCCTTTACAGGCATGATTATTCTGCCTTCTCAGGCGATGCGCCTTTATGGGCATGATTATTCCGTCTTCTCAGACGATGCACCTTAACAGGCATGATTATTCCGTCTTCTCAGACGATGCACCTTAACAGACATGATTATTCCGTCTTCTCAGACGATGCGCCTTAGCAGGCATGATTATTCTGTCTTCTCAGGCGTTGCGCCTTAGCAGGCATGTTTATTCCGTCTTCTCAGGCGTTGCGCCTTAACAGGCATGATTATTCCACCTTCTCAGGCGATGCGCCTTTACGGACATGATTATTCCGTCTTCTCAGACGATGCGCCTTAACATGCATGATTATTCCGTCTTCTCAGGTGTTGCACCTTAACAGACATGATTATTCCGCCTTCTCAGGCGATGCGACTTTACATGCATGATTACCCTGCAATTTCTGGCGATGTACCTTAATAGAAATATCAAAAGACCTATTGACATATAGAAGTCATCCTGCTAGCCAGCTTGGGAGCTGAAAGCGAAACTCCAGCCCAGTAGAAAACGAAGATACAGAGGAGAGCATTGCTTTAAGATCGAAGTCAGACTGAAGTCAAAGTCCAATCTTGGGGGCTATTGTTGTGACCATAATAATACAACTTTGGGCCTCCAAACCGGGGTCCACCGGAACCCTGGTTTACCCCCAAATGGACTTAATTTCTCTAATGTAATAGTGTAGGTCTTTTTATGATTAAATGTAATAGGCCCAATTAGAATGGACAGTTATGTCTTTTTGTCTTTTATAGTTGGTCGTCTATAAATAGAGGGTCTCTTCCTCATTTGTAAGGAATGCAATTCAAGAAATAATATACACATAGGCTAGGAGGCTCTCTTCTGAGCACTCAAAGGCATATTCAAGGGAAAAACTCTCAAGCTCTTCCCACAGTACTGTTGTTATTTAGTATTTTACTCACATTTATTATTTTTATCCATTTATTGGGATACCCCTATAGCCACATTAATTCAACCCTGAAACCCGATAAATCGGTAACAACAATATATATGATGATAAGATTGGAGAATCAAATCATAAAATATTATATATACTAAATTGATGATAGATTATTAGTAGACTATTACATATATATTATACTTTAATCAAAATATTCATATGATACTAACCAGGTGGGTTAGCTCACCTGGCCACCGGGCTCCTCACTTGAGTGAGTGATTTGGGTTCAATTCCCTCAAGGAACGAATTAAGGGAGATATATGGTTGGCTTGAAAATAATTCTTAGAGTGTTTTGGGACTTGGTGAACTAACTTTTAACTACTAACAACTAATATTTACCGATAAAAAAAATTCATGTGATACTTTAATCCAAACACTCACATAAATACATGAATATACAACCAATATTGAGTGCATTGATTAACATTATGCGCAATCAATATTTTGAAGTTCAATCTAAACTCTTGAAAGAATTTTGAAATTAGATACTTCTATGTGGAGCAATTAATGAATTAGTGTGGTCACAGGAAAATTCAAATCTCTGGATAAATATAAAATGTTATAAATTTTAAATTCGACATTAATTTTTGGGCTTATGATGAATTTTTTTTAAAAAAAATTATAAATCTATTAATTTAATATATGTTACATGGTCAAAAGGACAACAATTGTTTGATAATTGAAAAATTATCAATTCTTGTACAAGAGATCGCTTTATTATATGTTATTGAAATTTGACATTAGCAAGGGTGCTCCCAATGAGAGAATGTTACTCCTAAAATCTTAGGGGGCGTTTGATATAATTGTAAAAAATGAAAAGACTATGGAATGAAGTCATAGTTCTCAAATCGCTTAAATATGGTAGATTACTTAGTTTTTTAGAATCAAAGTCTTAGCAAAGTCATTCCAAACACACACTATGACTTTAATTACCATTACTCACCTCCAAAAGTTTCCAACCAAACATCCCTTAATCAAAGTTTATAATTTTCAAGTTGATTATTCTCATTCTATTGAACTCTATTTCTACATTGTTTGTGTTGATTGACTATAAAAGTTAGAAAAATATGTATTAATGTGAATCTTGTTTATATAATTATTTTTTGTTGTCTTTAATAATTAAGTGAAGCAATTTATTTTGTTTTGATCAGTTTATGCAGCATATAGATAATTATAACTTCTAATGTGAGTTTATTTTAAGTATATCATCTTTTTATTCATTACTTTATTTCAAGTAATCAAAAGGTATAACTAAAAAGATATTAAGTCATTTTAAAGAATAAAAGTTATATAAATTTTATTTTCTACACAATAAATACACGGTTTATTTGAGTTTTGAATATATTTTAAAATGAATTTGAGAGAAAAAATAGAGGATCAAGCAAAAAAAATCTCTATAAGTATCAATTTTTGAATAGCGTACAATGTTAAAGAATTAGTATATGATTTAAAAAGAGAATTTAAGGAAACTTGAGTTTAAAAATCTACTTTACAAATAAAATTTATACTTAATATTATCAATTAAAAGTTAAAACAAAGATATGTATTTATGTTATTTTCGCCATACATTATTTCATATCAGAGCTGTACATGTATGAAGTACATCTTCACGGGAATAAGGAAAGGATCACGAAAAAGAAGTAGATACGCAAAATGTGAGAGAGAAATACACATATTTATGTGAAGAATATATTATGTAACTGTACACCACTAATAATAATATTAATTATTATTAACAATTTGCAAAATTCTTTGACTGAGATCCCATGTTATAAAAGAAATGCCTATATTTTTTTCTTAGTTCTACCTTGTCCACTTCATCTCTCTGCAATAATCTCACTAATTCCCATCACCTCTAAATACTACAATAATTTTCAGAAAAATAGAATCACTATTTTTATCAGTGGGCAAAAGACTGACTACTACACTCACCTACATTTTCTGTTTTAGTATAAAAATTGTTGCACTTCTTCATTTTTCATTGTGAACTTATATTCTTTAGTCAATTCGATTTTGACGGAAATTTTACACCAAGATTTAATTTGGTCAAAAGTCATGCCAAAACCGACCAAACTGACTAAGGCCCACAATAAAATTTTCTAATGACTTAAATTTATGAAAACGAGTTTTTTTGCACTTTTGGTCCCACAGAACATGTATTATTTTAGAATTGGTCCCATACATTTCACTATTGGTCCTATACGATTTTTTTCTTGCACTTGTAGTCTCAAACGTTATAAAATTTACACATTTGATCCCAAACATTGACAGCTCTGTTAAATATAAGGTTTGCAGGGTTAGTCCCATAGGATTTATTCTTACTTAATTATGTTTAATCCATTAATATGTATTTTCAGATTTTGTCCAATTGGATTTTTAATTGCACAATAAGTCCCATAAGATATGAAAATTGAAATTTTCACACCATTTTGTACAATTTTTGGAGGGAAAAGCTGATTTATTTCCCAAAGATTTTAATACAATCTCATTTTTTGTGTAATGTTCTACTATTTTCTAGTATTAACAAGAAATTTTCAATATAATTACCTAATAGTTTCTATAATCTCAATGTCCAACATCAAATACCTTTTACCAAACTAAAAACTAACACCAATATCAAGTCAAACCATAAGCATAAATATACATGCAGCAGCCACAAAGCAATTAACAACATTATCAAATTAAACCATAAACATAACATATATGCACAAAAAATGCAACAGGCTCATACACAAAGTGTTTAGTAGTATTAATTATCAATCTTAAGCCAATACAATCTGAAATCATTATGAGCACAAAAGTCATAGATTCAGAAGACCATAAAGATTGTAGTGGCCTAAATGGACAAAATAAGTGGTTTCACCATACAAAAGCTACTACTTTCTACCAAGCTTACATCTTCTTTCCTTTCTTGGACATAGCAGCCTTAGTGAGGCTAGACTGTGTCACAAATTTTCTTCCATCCACTATTTGAACTCTCATACCATCTTCATTAGTCATTATAGCATTATCATTGACACCCCAAAATGGTCCTCCTTGTCCTCCAATAAAGCTTTGAGAAGTAAATGTCATACGTGCATCATTGATAGATGTTTGTACCTATCAAATATCAAATAAACAACAATACTCTAATTATTAAGATGCAATAATATTCAACTAAAATACTCTTGTAAGATACAAATTTTACAAATTTTAAATTGGTCCTCGGTGATGGTCCACCTCCAATAAAACTATTTGGAGTAAATGCAATAGGCACATCTTCAATAGACACCTATTAATTACAAAGTGAAAAATTATAAGTAATTATAATGCAATAAAGTTTTAGACAATAAAATGTGCAAGTAAATTACCATATCCGAGTTTGCAAATTGTAATAATAAATTTTCACGAAAAGGAAATTACAATTTGATTTACATCGGATCTACAAAATTTTTGAGATTCTACAATCTCTAATTTCTTCTCTGATTCTTCTCTAACATCTTGACTTTGGGCAGCTTTGCAGATTTTTGGACTTTGATCTTGAAAGATTTTCGTTTTCGGACTTATAACGTTAGTCCGAGGGCGTCGAGGCTTATTTCGGATCAAACGTGTTAAGTACTTGTTTAGATTTTGATATGTGCAAAACATGTATTCTTAATTGGATTGAAACTAATACTTTGACTTGAGAAAATTGGCCAAGAAAGTTATAGTTGCTAAAGGAAAGTCTGCAGTTGTATGTTTGATCACCCTACAATTAAAACATGACCTTACAGCTGTAATGTTTCTCTACAGCCAGTTTTTATTTTTCAGGATCCTACAGCTGCAAAGTTCAAGATCCTACAGCTGCAAAGTTCAAGACCTACAGCTGATATATCTGTTTGAAGATTGATGTACAAGTACAAGATATAATGAAGATATCAAGACCCTTAAGCTCAAATCAGTGTAGCAATTTTGCAATCACTATAGAGTACTTAAGAGGAGTTTATTTCTAAGATTCTTGAGGTTAATGAAGACTAATTCAAGTCAACCAGAATTCTGTGAATGAAGATAAATAGTACAACATGTATTATTCTATGTGAAGGATGAGGACCACGTCACACATGTAAGGCTATAGAGAGTAAGATGAGCCTTATCCTGAATTCAAATTTGAATTTCTCAACGGATAAGACACACCCCTTCATCTATAAATAGAGGAGGTTCTCAGAGGTAACAATAACAATAACCTGAATATTCAAGCATTCAACCTAAGCAAGTCTACAGCTAATGAACCAGAGAGAGAGAGAGCTTATTTTCTTGTATTTCCATGTGATTCATAGGATAGTTGGTTAAGATTTTCTTAGAAAGAATCACCCTTATTGTTGTTGTTCCCTCACTTGTTTTTATTATTTTCTACTTAGTGTAGATATCTCTTTGTGAGGTTTGTTTACTCTTAGTGAGTTATTCTGAGTGAATAGGATAGTAGTTAATCTCTTGTTAGATTAGAAATATGAGTGTATCTAGTTCTAAGGGGGAACTACTTGTATAGATCTTTGTGATCTGTTCTTAGTGAATTTGGCACCTGAGTGGTGTAACAATGGATGTAGGTTGTCTTATTCATAGACACTGAACCACTATAAACCCTGCTATTTTTACTTATCTTGTTTATTTATTTTCTGTATTGCATATTGATCTTAATGTTACATTCATCATTGTATTTAAATTTGTGCATGAAAACTTTGTGTTTTTCATAAAGGAAGTGGACCCTACAGCTGTAGACTTGTCTAAGTCACTCAATTGTTAAGTTTGTTCAAATTGTTTTTCATTAACACTTACACTTATTTCCGCTGCATATTAGAGTATTCTCAATACACTTCTAAGTGTGAGAATTCCTCTGATACTTTGTCTACAAGTTGATTATTTTGTTTGCAAGTTTTATAACTCTGTAGCTGCAGATTTCTTTAGTCCACAGATGTAACCTTTGTGGTCCATAAAACCTCTTGTAGGCTAACTATTTTTAAACTTACAGAAGGGCTACTGTAAGGTTCTAGATTTTCTTTTTGAAAAGTTTGAAAATTTGTTTTTGACTCTCAAGGTCTATTCACCCCTCCCCCTCTAGACCTTGACCACTTAAGGGACCAACAAGTGGTATCAGAGCAGTTGGCTTGCCACTGCTTTGATCAGTACCTAGCTAGATCCTTTTTGTTTTTGAAAAAAACACCTGCATACTTGCGTGGCTCCAAAGATGGTGAAATCCAAGGTTCCTATGTTCTCAGCTGAAGACTATGATGAATGGAAGATCAGAATGCAAGCTCACATATCTACAATAATGATGAGATGTGGTCAATCATTGAGGATGGTCCTATAGTTGTTGAGAAGGTCAACACTGCAGCTGATCAGTCAGCTGGACTAGCTCAGATCATCCCCAAACCCAGAAGGGAATTGACAGAGGATGACAAGAGAAGGTCCAATCTTGACAATGTTGCAAAGAACATTATTTATCACTTACTGGATAAAATTGTGTTTAGGAAGATCAAAAACTGCAAAACTGCAAAAGATATATGGGAAAAGTTGGAAATGATTTGTGAAGGAACTAAACAAATCAAGGAAAACAAATTCATGATAGCAGTTCAAAAGTTTGAGAAATTCAAGATGAAATATGGAGAAACTCTTGAAAAGTTTGAATCAAGATTCATTGAGATTCTCAATGAGCTAGACTCACTTGGTAAAGAGTACTCTCAGAGAGAAATGAACATGAAAGTTCTTAGAGGCTTACCTTCTGAATGGGATATGAAAGTGATTTCTATGAGAGAATCAAAGGATTTATCTAAGATATCTACCGTTGAACTCTTCTCAGACTTGAAGGCTTATGAATTTGACATAAGTAAAAGAAAAGAACCTGATAGTGGAAAGGTTACAGCTCTAGTAGCTGACAACCTTGCAGCTGCAGATTCTGATGAAGAAGACTTGACTCTTTTTATAAATCAGCTCAAGAAGTTTAGCAAATGGACTAAAAAGAAGCAGTACACACCAAAGGAAGATGGTAAAGTGAAGTTTACAGCACCTAACTCAACTTATATGTGTTATAACTGTAGAAAACCTAGACATTACATCAAAGATTATCTATACCCCTAGACAGAGAAGTATACAGATGAGGAAAAGAAGGCTAGAAAGGACAAGAAGAAAAAGTTTGACAAGGAGAGAATTAGAGCACTTCTTTCAGAGTTTGATAAAAACCAGGAAGAATGTCCCTCTTTTTCTCAAAAGTCAACTGCAGATTTAGAAGATTCTGACTCAACTGATTCAGATGAAGAAGCTCTTATCTATCTTATGGCTAAAGATGAAGAGGTATGCTCATCATCTAGTTATATAACAGACAAGGGGTCTCCCAGTGACAAGCTTGATGCAATCCAAAGACTTCAAGAGGAGAATAAAGATCTTAGAAGAGATAATCATATTGGAAGAGAACATGTTAAGGCTCTATTAGCTGGAATAGAGTATGCTGAAAAGCAACTGTAGATTCTACAAGAACTTAAAGAAGGTTACAATTGTTTACAAAATGGCAATGAAGAACTCTTCAATGAGGCAAGTTGTAGAGCTGTAGATTGTGCTGAATTGAAAGAAACAAGCAGAGCACAAGAAATTGTGATAGCTAATCTGGAGGAAGGAAATGCATATCTTCAAAAGAAGTTAGATTATTTTGGAAAATCATCCAGATAATTGAGGAAGATGTTGTCTGAACAAAGACACACAAGTGATTTAATAGGTATAGAATATAATCCTTGCAAATGGATGGATCACTTGCAAAATTCAGTTCCGGGAAAGAAACCTGAGAGAAAATTCATCAAAGGGTCTACATCAACAACTGAAGAGGCTGTGACTACAACCCTACAGCCAGAAGATGCAATTCTTGAATTCATTCAAAGAACTGTCACCAAGAAGACAACAGAAGATAAAGGAATGCTACTAAAGTTACCAACATGCTTCAAGACATGACTCTAAAAACAACTGCAGAGTTTGTGACAACCATACAGTCAGAAGATGAAATTTTTAACAAGATCAAGATTGAAGGAAGACTCAATTTTGATAGATTCTGGAATGGAAATGTGTCCAGTTTGTCTCCCTCTATGACCAATCATAAACGAGGATCAAGCAAGAACTGTAGAAACTCTACAGCTCCCAAAAAGGTTTGGATTGCAAAGAGTATCACTGAAGGAGATTCAAAACTTTGGATTCCTAAATAACTCAATTTATTTTGTAGGGACAAATTACAACCACCAAGAGAGAGATTTGATACATAGACAGTGGTTGTGCAAGACACGTGACTGGAGATAGAAGTTTGTTACAAGATGTGAAAGAACACAAAGATCCTAAAGTTGTTTTTGGTGATAATGCCAGTGGAACAACTAGAGGATCAGGAAGTTTCCTTAAAGGAAAAGTTCAGATGAATAATGTTTATTGAATCCCAAACCACAAAACTGATAGGAACTAGAAAAGGGAATGTTTACATTGTAGAGTGGGACTTTACAGCTGAAACTACATGTTTTCTTGCTAACAGTTCCAATGTTGTTAGTTGGTTATGGCACAAAAGGATGAATCACATAAACTTTAAAACCATGAATGAACTTGTGAATAATAGACCTGTAAGAGGTCTACCAAACACAAAGTTCAGGAAGGAACATCTATGTGATGCCTGTGTTAAAGGGAAACAAATCAAAAAGACTTTCAAAAGCAAGACACACTCAAGCACATCAAGAGTACTTGAATTACTTCACATGGATCTTTTTGGACCCATAGAACCAGTAAGCATTGGTGGAAAGAAGTACACTCTAGTGGTAATAGATGATTACTCAAGATTTTCTTGGATTGTGTTTCTAAGAAAGAAGAGTGAAACTCTACAAAGGCTACATGAGTTAATGAGAAGGATTCAGAATGAAAAGAACTTGAAGATTGTGGAGATCAGATTAGACAGAGGAACAGAATTCACAAATCAAGTTATTGAGGAATATTGCTCACTATATGGGATTATACATGAGTATTTTGCAGCTAGAACCCCACAGAAGAATGTAGTTGCAGAAAGAAAGAATAGAACACTCAAGGAGGCAGCCAGAACAATGTTAGTGGAAGCAAATCTACCTAAGAGATTTTGGGCAAGAGGCAACAAGCACAACATGCTATACTCAAAATAGATGTTTGATAGTGAAGGATCACAACAAGACCCCATATGAATTATGGAAAGGAAGAACTCCTAATATCTCTATCTACACATATTTGGATGTAAATGCTACATACTGAATAATGGGAAAGAACACCTAAAGACTTTTGATTCTAAGTCAGATGAAGGTATCTTCCTAGGATATTCTAATGTTAGCAAAGCATTCAGAGTGTATAACAAGAGATCAATGATTGTAGAAGAATCACATCATGTTGTTTTTGATGAAAAACACACCCCCCATGAAGACTTAGCTGAAGACTCTAAAGAGGACAACTCTACAGTCATAAGTCAACAGCCATATGCTGAAATCAAAACTCCTGTAGATTTGACCAACAAAGGCTTTGACACTGTGATAGTTGAGTTACCACCTATAGAGAATATTGAAGACCTAGTCTATGAGAATGTTCTAACAGAAGTAGAAACACCAACAATAAGACTTGATGAGTCTGCAGTAGGTGAATCTACAACTGTAGAGAACAATGATCAAAGACTAAAACCTGAACCAGACTTGAAATGGTTGAGAGATCACCCCCCTGAACATGTAATTGGAAACATATCTGATCCTGTAAAGACCAGAAGGCAAATTCATGAGGCAATGTTTGCTACATTCCTCTCATCTTCAGAACCTACAAATATTCATGAAGCACTGCAAGATGTGAATTTGATCATTGCAATGCAAGAAGAATTGAATAGTTTTGAGAGAAATCAAGTATGGGAACTTATACCCAGACCTAAGAATCACAAAGTGATTGGTACTAGGTGGGTATTCAAGAATAAACTTGATGAAGATGGGATTGTCACCAGAAATAAAGCAAGGCTAGTTGCTCAAGGCTATTGTCAATCTAAAGACATAGATTTTGATGAATCTTTTACTCCAGTTGCAATATTAGAAGCTATAAGAATATTTCTAGCCTATGCTACACATATGAACTTTACAGTCTATTAAATGGATGTAAAGAGTGTATTTCTAAATGGTTTACTATCAGAAGAAGTGTATGTTGAATAACCACCAGGATTTGAGGAATCTACAGCTGAAGATATGGTTTATAAGCTTAGAAAAGACCTTTATGGACTTAAACAAGCTCCAAGAGCATGTTATGACACCCTATGTGATCATTTGATCAAAAATGGATTCAAAAAGTGTGTAGTTGACAAGACCTTATTCAGATTACAACATGGAGATGACATATTGCTTGTTCAAATCTATGTTGATGATATAATCTTTGGGTCAACCAATGAAGATTTATGCAGAAAGTTCTCTACGCTCATGACAGAGAAATTTGAAATGAGCATGATGGGAAATCTAAATTTCTTTTTGGGATTACAAGTTAAACAAATAAAGAATGGAATCTTCATCAATCAAGCTAAGTACACTCAAGAGCTGATCAAAAGATTTGGAATGGATAGCTCTAGGCCTACCAATATACCTATGACACCTTCTGTGAGTTTAAACAAAGATGAGAATGGCAAAAGTGTTGATGTAACCAAATATAGAAGGCTAAATGGATCATTGTTATACCATACAGCAAGCAGACCCGATATTATGTTTGCAGTATGAGTATGTGCTAGATTCCAAGTTAATCCTAAGGAATTTCACTTGAATGCTATAAAGAAGATCATCAAATATGTCAAATCCACACAAAATCTATGATTATGGTATCTTAAAGAATGAGGAATGGAACTCAATGGCTACACTGACTCAGATTTTGCAGGTTGCCAGATTGATAGAAAGAGTACTAGTGGCATATGTCAATTCCTAGGTAAAAGATTGGTAGCATGGCACAGTAAGAAGAAAAATTCTATTGCTCTCTCTACAGCTGAGGCAGAGTACATTGCTGCTGGAAGCTGTTGTGAACAAATCTTATGGATGCAATATCAATTACAAGACTATGGGATTGATGCAAGAGAACCCACAATATTCGGTAATAATACAAGTGCTATTGCAATAACACAGAATCCAGTGTTACACTCTAGATCAAAACACATAGATCTAAGGCATCATTTCATAAGAGATCATGTTGAAAGAAAGGTTGTGAAGTTGACAAAGATTCATACTGATTTGAATCTTGCTGATATTTTCACTAAACCTTTGTGTGAATCAAGATTTTCTATCTTGAGAGGCAATTGGGAATGCTGGAATTGTGAAAAGACTCTGTGAAAATTACTAAATTACAAAGATAAACTTAGAAAATTGAAAATCCATTGAAAAGAAAAAATGCAGCTACAAAGTCACTCAACTGCAGAGTTGTTAACTCTACAACTGTAGACTTGGCATTGAACTGCAGACTCCTTACAAATGTAGACTTTCATATTCTAAGCAAATCAACTGCAGACTTACAGAATTTACAGTACTTTTTACAATTCTAGGAAATTAAATGAAGCACTATGAATTCAGAAACGCTAATACTTTAGATACAGGCATTTTGTATTATTCAACATTTTAATTAATATAATGTTTGAATATGTGTGTCATTTTAAATTGATTTTAATAGTCACATGAGTTATATTTTGGACAAACTTAATTCCATAAGTTTTGGTTCGAAATTTAAACACTCATACATTTTGAAAGACAGTTATACCCTTCCCTGTCTTGAGCACGTGTAAGGAAAGGTATTTAAAGGATTCTTAATCCATTTGACCTCACTTTACATTTCTGAAACCCCCTAAACACTCCTCATCCCTCACTCTTCAAACCCCAAGCTATGGCAATGAAGGTCATCTATGGTGCTTTGTTCGATTTTGAAGAACTGCAAAGAAAGCACCCTATGGAAGCAACGGAAGAAGTTGTCAGGCATATCATCAATCAAGGAATCCTCTATTGTCTCACTCATATTCCTAATGCATATGATGACAAGATTTTTCTAGAGTTCTACAAAAATGCTGAAGCAAATGTTGAAAGGAAGAAGTTGTCAGTTAAGCTTTAAGGAAGAACGGTTAGCATTAGTGTTGGAGATATTTACAAAGTTCTACACTTAAGAACTGGAGGAGATTCTTTTGACAACCTCAGTTATGTGGATGAGGATAAGAAATATAGGAAGAAGTTCACTGCACAGAAGCAATTTCTAGAGAATCGGAAGAGGACGTTCAAGAAGAATGATCTTGCAGTAGAGTACGTTTATTTATATGAAGTTATTGATAAATGTTTACTTTGTAGAACTGTTGCGCATGATGCAGGAACTAGACTTATGTGGGATCTCATGATATCCATAGATAAGGAAGTTCTTGTTGACATAGAAGAGTTGCTTTTGAGAAATATAAGCAATGATGTTGTGAAAGTAGACAGAAACAAAGGTTTTGGTTTGTTTCTGAATTACATTTTGAAGGAAGTAGGTTTTACTTTGTTCAATGGGCATATTGGACACCCCATCCTTGTACATAGGATTGTTGGGAAAGCCAACTTCAAGAGAGGAGCTATGGATGCTCCTATGGCTACTACACAGAAGAAAAGAAAGAAAAGTAAAGATGTGAAGAAGAAGCCTACAGCTGTTTCAAGCCCTTTGAAACACTATGAAAGAAAGAAGAAAAATGTTAGAAGAAAGTTGCTCTTAATAGATGAAAAGACTGATTCTGAGGATGAAGTAGACAGAGAGAAAAGAGCAAAAAGATTTCATTCAAGAGAGGCTGAAGTATCTGAAGTTTTTGAAAACTCTATAGCTGTAGACTTGACAAGTGAACAACCAGAAAAAATTGAAGAAGAAGCTCCCATTCAGACTGAACAACAACCAATTGTTCCAGTGGAGAGATTTGAAGATTTTAAAGAAGAAAGATAAAAATTTGAGGAATGGAAGCTTGTGAAATAAGAATTAGAGAAACTAAAAGAAGAAGAAAGAGTTTTGTTCCAGTGGGTAGTAGACTGGACAAACTGCTCAAATGTCAATGAATTTCTAAGACATGATTTTCTTGAAGAGGTTATTGCTGGGAAAGTTAGAAAAGACAAAGGAAAAGGCAAGGAAGTGGTGGCTGAGACTGAGAGACAGAAGATCACTAAGTCTGCAGCTGCAGCCTTAAGAGTTGTGATGGGATCTGAAGTTGATCTAGAAGCTTACTTTCCTGGAGCTGACTTTCAAGTTGTCAGTTCTGAAAGTGATGAGGACATTCCTATTAAAATTGGAGAAGGAAGCACACAAGTAGTAGAAGCTGAAGGCTTATCTACTTTGGCTGAAGGTGCAACCTTATTGGAATCTGCAGGAGCTGGTGCTGCAGAATTAATTCCAATTGAAGAAGATGTCATTCCTGATGTTCAAGAGATTGAACAAGAGAAAGAGAATGAGAAAGAAAAGGAAGCTGAAAGGGATGATTTTCCATGTAAAGAACCAAAGGATAAGTCAGACAAAGATGATGATGATGATGATGATGATGATGATGATGATGATGATGATGATGATGATGATGATGATGATGATGATGATGATG
>JAPKLY010000033.1:824761-900837 GCA_026898435.1 Prunella vulgaris | reverse complement strand
TGATGATGATGATGATGATGATGATGATGATGATGATGATGATGATGCACCAATGGGTGGTGCACAAGCTCAAGTGCAAGCTGGAGATGTTTAAGTTATTAATGTTGGAGAAGCTGAGGAGACTGAACAAGTGAATCAAGAGATGGTTGATGATACAGCAAAGGAAATTGATGAAGACAGGGATGTATCTAATCAAGCTGTTCACACCTTGTTTAATCAACCCCCTCCAATAATGTATACATTGGAAGAGATCTATTGTCAAGGCACTCCACCTTTACATAGTTACTCAGCCCTGGAAAGAGAAAACATTGATGATTTTATAGATGATCTCTCTACTGACAAGACAGAGATGCATATTACACCAAGTAAGAGAAAGACTACAACAGAAGACTCTACAGCTGTATAGTTGGCACCTGCAAAGTCACAAAAAGTTGGGAAAGGGAAGGAATTGATTATCAGGGAAGCTGAATCTGAGGAAGAGGACTGTGACTCACTTCCTAAAATGACTCCTAAGGAAGTGGTGTCAAAACTTCAAGGTTTTGAGGAAACCTTAAAAGGAATTTAAGCTGCAATTTTGAAGCAAGTTAAGACAATCCGTGATACAATTATTTCTCAAAAAGTGAAAAAGGGTGTAGAAGATGTTGTCAAGAAAGTTGAAGAGAAAGGTATTCATGAAAGGAAGTTAATGCAAGAAGCTTCAAGAAAGTCATTGATGGACTGATGAAACAGAATGATGAGATAAGATCTGAATCTATGAAGAAGACAAGAGAGATAACTGATCTCAACTCATCAATCAACACTATGAAAGATGACTCATTCAAACTGAAGCTGGAAGTTCAAGGAATGAAGAAGGATGTAGAAAATATGATTTCTGACAATAAGGCATGAAGGATGATTTAATGAAGAAACTTTCAACCATTTTGTCAAATATTGATGTTGGCAAAAAGGGGAAAAATAGCCGGATTGAGAAAGAACTCAAAGAAGGAGACAAAAAGACTGAAGAAATCCTAGAAAAGGTTAAAGGATTTGGTGAAGCTATGGCCAAAGATTTTGAGGCAGCAAAATCTAAGGATTTTTCATCTAGATTGACTGAACAATCTGAAAGTGAAAGGCAAAGGCAGTTTGAGAGTGAAAAGAAGAAGAACTCTCAAGGAAAGATTATACAGTTACCCTAGTCTGCAACTATCAAGCTACCAGCTGTAAAGTGCATCATTCACAATCCACAGGTGGATCTGCTGGTTATTGGGAGAAAACTGTACTGGAATCTAGAGAAAGAAAGAAAGAGAGGCAAGAGAAAGAAAAACAAGAATTGAAACTCTCCACAGTGTTGGATGTACAACCTATCAGCCAAGTTGTTCCAGAAGAAAAGGAAAAATAGAAAGAAAAAGTGATGAAGTCTGAATTTGGCTTGCAATGGGAAGAGTTTTTGAGTATCTGTAACAGGCACACTGTGATCAAGAAGATTAAACTCAAGAAGGATAGATATTAGAAATTTAAGGATTTGAAAGCAGATGGAACTTTATACAAAGGAGACAATGCTCACTTGATTGGAGGAAAGAAGAAAAGGGTGATTAGCGTGTAAGTATGCATGTATTTTACCTATTTTGTGTATTATTTTGTGTACTAAAATGTATTGTTTAGCGTATTTATATATAATTTCACACTTTCTAATTAGTTATAAGTATTTATGTTTTCTATATAAATAAGAGACATATGTATAATTCAACATGGCCATTATGTCTATTGTATATTGTTGAGGTCTTAAGTGGAGTTATACTTATCCAAATTTTATGATACTGAACACCTAAGACAATGTACTAAATACTTAAGACATTTTAGTGATCCAATTTTACAAGTTTGGATTGTATTTGTACTCAAAAGTGAAGACTCCATTTCTGTCCAAAGTTTGGACTCAAAACACATTTTCGTATTTCCACAATATCTGGAGCCTCACTAATCCAATTGAACCAATTCCAGTTTTATTTGATCACTAATTCGTTTCTCTACAACTTTTCTTCAGGGCTCAAGTGTAAAAAGTTCCGGCTTCAATGGTCAAAATGACAATCAATACAAGGGCTTCGGAATTCCACCATCTCAGTACACATGTTGGGAAACAATTCACCATAATTCACAAAAAAGTCCAATTTACACAAGACCAAAGCCATTGGTTAGCCAAGAAATTCGTCAAGACACAGTAAAAATATTAAAGGCGTTGATTTTGTGCAAGCTTAGATATCTGCTTTTCAAGAGACCACCATAAATTCGCGGAGAAAAACAATCCAGTTTTACCAACTCCACTATTATGGTCATAACTCAGAATCTAGAGATCCGATTTTTTAGATCTTAGACTCCTTGGAAAGCTAATCTAACGGCCTACAACTTTAATTCAGAAGTCAAGATGAAATTCAGACGGCAAGGGAAATTAAATTACTGATCTTTACAGGCCACGTGAATTGGTTGCTAAAGTCTCCATGATGCACTATTTGGAGGCCTATATAAAGAGCCCTTTAACAACCCTTGAAGGCATCCCATTTTCCTTGTAATCCTTCTATCTTAGTCTAGTATCTCTCTTAGAAATATGAGTTCTTATTGTATTAGTATGAGTAGCTAAATATTTTACTAGAGTTAGGGATGAAGCTTTAGTAAAGTATTAGTAATGTTCTTGGTTATTCAATAAAGATTTTCAAAGTTTCAATCCTTTAGTCATTTGAAGAGTTTTTAAAAGAGGTTTTGATGTGTCATTACTTTGATTTGTTGTAGACTTATTGGCACAACAAATGCTTAGTTTTACACATCAACTATTGATTTTATAAACTTGTTCGAAGGTCTAAAGGTACTTTTCAAAAGTATTATATGTGCTCAAAGTTATATCTTCCGATTGAAATCACTTGATTGTTAGATTTCGATTGAGTTATAAAAGATAACCAAGATCATAACTCTAGTATTTTTATCTAAAGTGGAATCCCGAAGCTCTAGTATTTTGTTACTTTATTGAAACCTCTCAACTAGATAATATATTTTTCTTCCAAATCTCCCTGTGGTTCGACACTCGGTCTCCCGAGAAATTTTATTACTTGAAATCAACCTACACTTGGGTACGTAACTCTCAAGGAGCTATCAAAGGGCTCCTTCAATAAAGAATGTATTCAGTTCAAGAAGAGAACAAGAAGATTTTGAGAACTAAGAGATGATTGATTTGTGTGAGAATTGCTCATATTTTGTGTGCTTTATTTGATATATTCTATAGGATTTCTTTCATTTTTATACTTAAATTTATTTATTGTGTTTAATGGCCAAAAAAGGCATTTGTTTATATTTTGTAGGAAATTGAAGATTTTTTGGGAGCAAAATGGACATTAATATTTGTGGAGTCAATTGACGGGGTGAGTCGAGAAGAATCGAGAGTAGAAATTAAATGGGTTAAGCCCATATATATTTCTATTAAGTATTGAAGGCCCAAAAGATTGGTATTATTCTGCACTTCAATTACTAATGGCCCATTAAAAAATTGAAGTTGGATCATGGAATTTAAATCTCAAGCCCAAGAAGTATGGTTAGTATAGCAGCTGTTGGTTCCGTACTTTGACCAAGTATTCAGCAATCCATTGTTTGACCAAGACCAAAGCTGCAAACAGAGGTGAAACGTGGCTAACTTCTCATTCACACAACTCTCAACCACTCATCCTCTACAAGCCACAGCCCATTTCCCGGAAAAGAAAAAAAAATGCCACAGGAGCCATCTCTACCTCTAATTGAACCAAGCAACCTGCCGGAAACCGTCCGAGCACAACCGTCACAGCCCACATCTCTCTCACACAGCCGCGCCTTGCCGGAATCCACCTCGGGAAGAAGAAAGCTCGAACCCAGCAGCCACACCTCCGCCTGCTTACGCCGCCGACCGCCGTCGAGTCTGCAACATCCAGTCCAATGCACAGCCTTCCAGCCACCGTCCCTGTTCACATCGTTGCCGGAATTTGTCGCCGGAGCCTGCCCAGAAGCCGTCGTCACGCCGGAAGCGACCGCCAGCAGCCACTGCCCCAGATTTCGAGAACCGGCATGCCTCCATCATTTACGGCCCTGTTTTCAGTTGCCCACAGCCCGGAGCTCCGATTCACACCTAACCCGACCCGTTTGAAGAAAATTAACTTGCAAGATTAAATGCTTAAGTTCGACCCGTGCCTAAAATTCCATCCCGAACAACATAATTCAAAGAATTATGCACGGGTGACCAACTTCAGCTCGACCCGTGCTCAACATCCAAACCGTGCATGTGTTATTTGAGTCAGAGTGAGTTGACTCGCTGAATTGACCGAGTTCAACTTGAGTCATTCCCCAGTTGACTCGGCAGAGGGGTAAAGATGCAATTTTTCAGGAATTCAGGATTTTAATTGCTAATTCTTTTCTTAAACCCTACTCCCACACTATATACTTCATTTTTTCAAATTTTAGAAAAGAGACTTGAACACCACAAGAGGAGGAGCTCCTCTCCCCACTCTCTACACACACTAATACACATAGTAGCTAGGGTTTGCAATTTTCTTAGTTATTTCTATTAGAATTCAAGGGATTGTTGCATTTCAAGTTGTATTGACACTCTAGATGTGATCTCTACCCTTTATCTTAATATTAGTGGTTTAATTTTTTTGTTCTTAGTTTGTTATTTTTGGTATTGAAATGGGTTTAATGTTTTTATCCATGTGTTTGATGTTTTTAGTCATGAGCTAACCTTCTTATGCTTTGGGTGTTTGAATTATGATGGAGATTGATGTGTTTGTGTTTTGATTATCATGATTTTGCTATGATTTGGTGATATGATTTTCTTAATGTGTTTTCCTTGATTTAATTAATTTATTTGATTTAGTATTCCATGATTGATGATTACATGTTGCAATTAGGGTTGAGTGTGTTGTTATTTGGTCATGAGAAGAAAGGTTAGGTAATTAATTAGATTCAATTAGTGGTATATTGACCCGAGAGGGGGTAGATTGGTTAGAATTACCATTAAGGGACATTAAATGTTTTGATTGTGAATTAGAGTGTTTAGTGAAGGGGAAAACTAAGGACGGTATCTGTGCGAACCTCCTAGCGTTCACTATCCTAGGAGCCGTTTGTAGTTAACTAGAATTGATCACCCGAGCCTCAAAAGGGATAGGTCTTCATTTGCTTAGTGGTAGCCCTTATCAACACCCAATGAAATAGAGGTAATTAGGACATAAGTTACGTTAATTGAAACTATAAGGATAACACCCAAGGCATTTCACTCACCTCGCACTTTCTCGGAAGTTAGTTGGTATTTTATTGCTTTCAAGTTTAATTTTTGTTTGCTTATATTTTGTGCCAACCTTGCTAGTCACTATAGTATCATGACGACACATAATCTTGGGGATCCACTACACTCCTAAATCCTAGGTCGATACTACTTGGTTGTACACTTGCAATACTGCAATTACCCATCCGCTTTTGGGTAGATTTGCTTGTGTTATTGAACGTGCAAAAAAACAAAAAAGTCAATGATGATGATGATGAAATACATAGAAGAGAATGAGAAGATCAGGAAATTGGTTGAGCAAGGAATTTTCAAACCACAAGATGATTCTGATGATGAAGAAAAAGATGTTGATCCCAAGCACAGAAGAAGATGAAGTCTTTGAAGACTGATGTATAGTTTAGACACTAAAACTGTTCAGTTTTTAGTCTAACTATATTTTGTAAGTTGTATCTTAACTCTATTTAATTTATGCAGCTTTGCCCTGTTTCTTTTTGTTGTTTTGTTTTGCATTTTTTTTAGCAATATCTTATTGCTACTGCTTGTTTATCTTTGTGTGTTGCATGTTATGTGTTTTGCCAACATCAAAATAGGGGGAAATTGTTAAGTACCTGTTTAGATTTTGATGTGTGCAAAACATGTATTCTTAATTGGATTTAAACTATTACTTTGACTTGAGAAAATTGGCTAAGAAAGTTATAGTTGCTAAAGGAAAGTCTGCAGTTGTATGTTTGATCACCCTACAGTTAAGACATGACCTTACAACTGTAATGTTTCTCTACAACCAGTCTATTTTTCAGGATTCTATAGCTGCAAAGTTCAAAATCCTACAACAGATATATCCGTTTGAAGACTGATGTACAAGTAAAGATATAATGAAGATTATCAAGACCATTAAGCTCAAATTAGTGTAGCAATTTTACACTCACTATAGAGTACTTAAGAGGAGTTTATTTATAAGATTCTGGAGTTTGGTGAAGACTAATTCAAGTCAACCAGAATTATATGAATGAAGACAAACAGTACAACTAGTACTATTCTGTGTGGAGGATGAGGACCACTTCACACATGCAAAGAGGAGCCTTATCCTGAATTCAAATTTGAATTTCGCAACGGATAAGGCACACCCCTTCATCTATAAATAGATGACATTTTCAGAGGCAGCAATAACAACAACCTGGATATAAAAGCATTCAACCTAAGCAAATATACAACCAACAAATCAGAGAGAGAGCTTAATTTCTTGTTATTCCCTGTGATTCATAGGATAGTTGATTAAGATTTTCTTAGAAATAATCACCCTTATTGTTGTTGTCCCTCACTTGTTTTTATTATTTTCTACTTAGTGTAGATATCTCTTTGTGAGGTTTGTTAACTCTTAGTGAGTTATTCTGAGTGAATATGATAAAATAGAAATCTGAGTGAATCTAGTTCTAAGGGGGAACTACTTGTATTGATCTTTGTGATCCGTTCTTAGTGAATTTGGCACCAGAGTGGTGTAACAGTAGATGTAGGTTGTCTTATTCATTGACACTGAATCACTATAAATCCTATTATTTTTACTTATCATGTTTATTTATTTTCTATATTACATATTTATCTTACTGTTACATTTATCATTGTATTTAAATTTGTGCATAAAAACTTTGCGTTTTTCACAAAGGAACAGGACCCTACAGCTGTAGACTTGTCTAAGTCACTCAGTTGTTAAGTCTGTTCAAATTGTTTTTCATTAACACTTACACTTATTTCTGTTGCACATTAGAGTATTCTCAATACACTTCTAATTGTCAGAATCCCTCTGATACTTTGTCTACAAGTTGATTATTTTATTTGCAAGTTTTATAACTCTGCAGCTGTAGACTTCTTTAATCCACAGCTGTAACCTTTGTGGTCCATAAAACCTCTTATAGACTAACTGTTTTTAAACTTACAAAAGGGCTACTGTAAGGTTCTAGATTTCCTTTTTGAAAAGTTTTAAAAAAAAATTGACTCTCAAGGTCTATTCAACCCCTCCCCCCCTAAACCTTGACCACTTAAGGGACCAACAAAACGTTATTTTCAGGGACTTTCTGGACTTTGATCTTAAAACATCTTTGATTTTTGGACTTATCGGACTTTCCTCTCTAATTTGTTTTCTCTCTGATTTTTTTGTGTGTGAGTCAAATGACTAGAGTAAAACATCTACTTATAGGTGTAGAATTCTAGATTCGCAGGCCAGAGTTGATGGGCCGGAAGATTTGATTTGGTGAATATTCCCAAAATATACTAGATTTGATAAATCTCAAGGATATCTTGAAAGAGTTGTTGGGCTCCTATGATTTCATTATTATACTGGACTTAATTTAATTTGTTGGGCTTTCAAGGGGCAATTTAATTTGTTAGGCATTTTGAGACCCAATTTAATTTATTGGACTTTTAGGGATCCAATTTGATTTATCGGACTTTAGAGACCTGATTTGATTTATTGGGCTTTAGAGGTCCAATTTGATTTATTGATTTTTAGAGAACCAATTTAATTTATTGAGCTTTACAAACCCGATTTAATTTATTGGACTTTAGAGGTTCTGTTTGATTTATCGGACTTTAGAGATTCTATTTGATTTATCGGACTTTAGAGGCCCAATTTGATTTATTGGACTTTAGAGGCTCAATTTAATTTATTGGACTTTAGATGCTCAATTTGATTTATTGGACTTTAGAGATCCGATTTGATTTATTGAGCTTTAGAGGCCCAATTTGATTTATCCTAATTCCCAATAATAGATTTAATTTAACACGTAATATCTACATGTTATTATTTTTTATTTTGGTAATTAATTTTAATTGCTTACAAATTGCCCCCTCGCACTTCGTTCGCGAGCGTGTTCAATCGATGTGGATGAATTGCGAAACATAATTTGATTTTTGCATTTAACTTGAAACTTGAAATTTTTTGATTTTATGATGAATCCAAATCACTCTATTGCAATTCTTCTTTCATCTTTTAGTATCTTTTGGGCTTAAATTAGGGAAGCCCAAAATCCAAAATTTCATTTTGATTAATCTTGGACTTAAGCTAAAGCACATTTCACTTAATTTGGATCAATATCAAAGATATAATATAGTATTGCTACATGAGATCAATATAAAATATATCAAATTTTTACATAATATATAAAAATTTATTCATGATATGGATATATTTTCACATGATCTTCCTTTATATCAGATTTTTCAAACTCTATCCACTTCAAAATTTCAAGATTTACTCTACTCCTCCTCTTATATGTAGAGCTCTCTCGCTTCACTTTTCATCATCCGGCTCAAGAGAAAAGTCTAAGGTACTTTTTCGTCTTATAGTTTCGTCAATCTTCATCGACTCGACTGTCAATTTTTTCTTCAGTTCTTTAACATGTGCATCCCCACCTTGTAGTCCCGATATCTGGCTAAGACGACTAAATTATGAGTGAACTTAGTAATATACTAAGCTGCCTATGTACCTCTTTTAAAAGAGGATCAAGTCAAAAAGTAGTTCAAGGGAAACATGATTTGATTTTTGGGGGGGGCGCCGTACACAATTTAACCACGTAAATGCCTTTAGTGGGGTAAGTTAACAGTTTAACCACATATAACTATATTTGGTGGTTGTCGTACTAAGTTTATCCTCATGTGGACCAGGAGCAACATGCAGTTTAGGCTCGTGCGTCATGGTGTTTTGGATTTTAAGTTCTAAGGTAGTTTATACTCGTATCAAGGAGCATTGATTCGAACGACTCGATTTGAGAGCCTTATGTAGTCTGAATCTTCTCTCAAGAAGATTTGATTTGAGGGGCTTTCTTTGAGAGTCTTAGACAGTTATCTCATATCAAGGAGATTTGATTTGAAGGACTCTATTTGAGAGTCTTAGACAGTTTAATCTCGTATCAAGGAGATATGAACTGAGGTTCTTAGTTTAGTGTTTAGATAGTTTTTGCTCGTATCAAGGAGCTTTTATTTGAATAACTCGATTTGAGAGTTCTAGACAGTTTAATCTCGTATCATCAAGGAGATATGAACTTAAGGGAGTTTAGATAGTTTTTGCTCATTTCAATGAGCTTTTATTTGAATGACTCGATTTGAGAGTCTCAGACAGTTTAATCTCTTATCAAGGAGATTTGGACTTTAAGGACTTTAGATAGTTTTTACTCATATCGAGGGGCTTTTATTTGAACGACTGAATTTGAGAGTCTCTGACAGTTTAGTCTCTTATCAAGGAGATTTGGACTTGAGGGACGTTAGATTTTTTTAGGATCTTTTATTTGAACGGCTCGATTTGAGAGTTTCAGACAGTTTAGTCTCTTATCAAGGATATTTAATTTGATGGACTTTAGATGATCTCTTCTAACACTATATCTCCTTGTTGTACCAATTGCATTACTTTTTCTTTGAAGATAAAACAATCTTCAATTGAGTGACCCACTAACCAATGATACTTGCAGTGTTTTGGATTGTCAATACATCCGGCTTCTTCCGGTCGTTTCATCTTCGGTAGCTCAATTAATTTTTCATCGAGCATCTCATCAAATATCCTTGAGACATCAGAGTCTAAGAATGGATACTCCTTTTGTCGCATATCATTCAAAGTTAAACCATTTTGCCCCATACCGTGAGCCATGTTTATTATGTATTCCTTATTTGAAGATTTAACATAAGTTTTATCGCGATGTTCTCGAATTAGTAGTTCATCAGACCCATTTATAGACATACTTAACTCCATATCGTGAGCTCTCGTAGCTAATTCTTCAAAAGTTCTCAGTTGTATCCCTTGAAGAATGTACCTTAGACCCCATTGCATCCCTTGGATGCACATTTCAATAGCCGACTTTTCTAAAAGTCTATCCTTGCAATTTAGACACAAATTTCTCCATCTATTAATGTAATCGATCACCGGCTCATCCTTTAGTTGACGAGTATTGGTTAGCTCAATCATGCTAATAGTCCTCCTTGTGCTATAAAATTGATTTAGGAACTCATATTCCAACTGATCCCAACTATCGATAAAGTTAGCCTCCAAGTCAATATATCATTCGCAGGCATTTCCCTTTAAAGAACGGACAAATTGTTTTACCAGATGGTCTCCATATGTGCCGACATTGTTGCATGTTTCAACAAAATGAGTCAAATGTTGTTTTGGGTTCCCTTTCCCATCAAAGTGTTGAAACTTTGGGGGTTGATAGCCTCGGGGCATTGTCAAGCCATCAATCCTTTTAGTATATGGCTCTGCATATATGGAGAATGATTTGGAACTGTCCTCAACTTTATCCTTCACGGTCTCCAATATGAGATTCTTAAGTGATTGATATTTATTCCATTTTCAAGGGGTATCGGGAACTCTTTAGCAGTCATATCAATCCCTTCCACTTTACGTTTGGTTGAGGTCTCTCCCTCAATAGTTTTGCCCTTAGCATGACTCACATCGTCGTTATCCATCCTATTCATCAAGTTAGAGATTCGGGCGTCTTGCTCTTAGAGCTGCCGCAAAATTCCTTCAATAGACTTCATTAGGCATGCAGGTTGCTCTTCAACAGTTGTGGTATTCGTTGTCATGGCCGGAGATGGATTCGCAGTCGAAGAGTCAGATGAAAAACGGGGAGTAGAGCATGCAGAGTTATCTCCTTTGCTTTCATCCATGTAGGATAGCTTTCTCGCAGTTGTTTCTGCTGATGGGTCTGCTTCTGAAAAAGCGTGTGTCAACGTCTTTTTCGACATGCTTCTCGTAATAGCATTGACATTAGATGTTTTTGAAGAACCGGACCTTAAGAATCGATTCATTTTTTTTGGACTTTCTAGAGAAGAGTTGAGAGATAGAGATGGTCCCACCGGGCATGCCAAAATTTATAACAATAAAATTTCACGAAATTAATATATTTTATTAATAACACGAAAAGAAAATTACAATTTGATTTACGTCGGATCTACCGAAATTTTTGGGATTCTACAATCTCTAATTTTTTTCGATGATTCTTCTCTAACATCTTGACTTTGGGCAGCTTTGCGGATTTTCGGACTTTGATCTTGAAAGATCTTTGATTTTTGGACTTATAACGTTAGTCCGAGGGCGTCGAGCCTTATTTCAGACCAAATGTTATTTTCAGGGAATTTTTGGAACTTTGAACTTAAAATATCTTCAATTTTCGGACTTATAACATTTATCCGAGGGCGTCGAGCCTTATTTCGGATCAAACTTTATTTTCAGGGACTTTTCGGGACTTTGATCTTAAAAGATCTTTGATTTTTGGACTTATCGGACTTTGCTCTCTAATTTTCTTTCTCTCTAATTTTTTTTGTGTGTAGGTGAGTCAAATGACTAGAATGAAACATCTATTTATAGGTGTAGAATTCTAGATTCGCAGGCCAGATTTGATGGACCGGAAGATTTGATTTGGAGAATATTCCCAGAATATACTAGATTTGATAAATCTCTAGGATATCTTGAAAGATTTGTTGGGCTTCTACAATTTGATTTATTATACTGGGCTTAATTTAATTTGTTGGGCTTTTAAGGGGCAATTTAATTTATTAGGCGTTTTGAGACCCAATTTAATTTATTGGACTTTTAGGGATCTAATTTGATTTATCGGACTTTAGAGACCCGATTTGATTTATTGGGCTTTAGACGCCAAATTTGATTTATTGGACTTTAGAGATTCAATTTAATTTATTGGGCTTTAGAAACCCAATTTAATTTATTGTACTTTAGAGGTTATGTTTGATTTATCAGACTTTAGAGGCCCAAATTAATTTATTGGGCTTTAGAGGCCCAATTTGATTTATTAGACTTTAGAGATCAGATTTGATTTATTGGGCTTTAGAGGCCCAATTTGATTTATTGGATTTTGGAGGTCCGATTTGATTTATTACTTAGGAATTATATTTATCCAAATTTTCAATAATAAATTAAATTTAACACGTAATTGCTACATGTTATTTTTTTTTTTTGGCAATTAATTTTAATTGCTTACAATGATTCTCCTTTTTTCGTATTCTTTCTCTTTGTAATAGCAAGTTTTTTCTTCCTTTAATAGTTGTGAGCTTTTTCCTCTGTGTTACCTGTAAATATTCATAAAACTTATCATGTATTTGTAAGTTGATATTGTAAACAAAAATAGAAACTGAATTGATACTTACAACAACACTATCCTCTTGTGTTTCTTGGGTTAGTGGTGGAATGTCATTTTCCAAAGTCATTTCTTGGGTGTCATTATCTTTATCAACTGCAATCAACTTCAACCGCCTACAACCCTTTTTGTTATGTCCAACCTCATGACAAAATCCACAAGTAACTTTGAGTCTCTGTTTAGTCATCATTTGAAGACCTCTCTTCTTCTTGGGCTCTTGCTCCCAAACTCCTTCCCTCCTATTCTTTTAAGAACTACCTGCTTTCCTCTTTCCAAAATTAGGTGGCAAGGGTGGTATGTATCCAGTTTATTACCACAATTCTTCACCATTCATTGGGAAAATAGAGTAAAAATATACATCATTGTAGGTATCAACATAGTAACAAGTGTGCACATAATCCTTTATGTCTTCACCTTGAGCACAAATTGCACTTGCTGCATGTATGCAAGGTATTCCACTGAGTGCCCAGCCTCTACAATCACATGTGTGGTCCTTCAAATCAACAACATACTTTCCCCTATCAAAATATACTATTTCATAGAGGTGCTCAGCTGATTTATTGGGCGGCAAACTTTTGAATCATTCATCCTCTTGTTAAGTATCATCATTATCTTGCCACAGACTTGTCTACCTTCCCATTTCCTTTCACATTGGCCCCTTTTAAATTCTATCCTTGTCGTGATATACTCTCTTATCCACTCCAGCATTGTGATAATAGGTTTATCTCTCGCATCTAGAATACATGCATTATAAACCTCACACATGTTGTTCACTAGTGTATCACACTTAGATTCTGTGATAAAGTTTGATCTTGACCATTGTGAAAGAGGCTTGTCTTGTAACCACTCTAGAAGCCTTGCATCCTTCTCCTCAATCTTCTTCATTATTTTATTGAAATATGGAACGGTGGTAGCTTTAGTTGCTGGCCAAAGTAATTTCTTGAAGTGATCACCTTTGAAACATGCTCTTTTCATGTTCCCATGAAAATGTCTAACACAAAATCTGTTATCAACATTTTGCAGCACCTTCTCAAAAGCTGGGATTAACCCTTTTTACTTATTTGACATGAATATATATCGATCTTCTCTTCCATCAATCAAATCCTCCTTCAATAACTCCAGAAACCACTCCCAAGCTTATTTTGTCTCACTTCCAACCACTGTATATGCCAACATATATGGATCATTGTTAGGCTCCATGGCAACTGCAGTGAGCAATACTCCACTTGAAGCACCTTTTAGATGACAGTCATCCACCCCTATCCATGGCCTACAACCAGCTTTGAACCCTCTTTTACAGGCCTCCAAACAAATGTAAATTTTGTTAAATTTAGTAGTGCCATCTAAGTTGGAGTCAGTGTTTAAGATGATTGTTGAACCAGGATTCTTGGCAATCAGAGTTTGAGCATAATCCCCAACTTTTCATATTGCTCAATGATGTCACCTTCAATTTTCTTCAATGCTTTAATCTTTGCCCTGTAAGCCTGAGTATCTGAGATGTAACATCCTAATTTTAGCATTGCTTTGACTTAAATTTCCTTGCATGCTTCTGAGGATCATTCTTGAAATCATTTTCAAAGGCCTTTGCTAACCAGGCTGAATTTGCATTGGCAGCATGATACTGCCTAGCACAATTATGGTCTGGGTTGTACTCTCTTATCTGAAACGCTTCTTGGTCCTTCACTTTCAAAGCATTGATATGCCACTGACAACCCTCACTTTTACACCTCGCATATATTCTTTTATTATCATTCTTCGTAAACTTCAAAGATCTACCAGTTCTCACACCATGACAATTCACTGCATCCTTAAACAAAGCTTTAGTAGCAAACACTTGTTCAAGAAAGAAATCAGGATTGCTGGTTTGTGATGGCCTGAAAACTAGACAACGGTCAATATTGCCTCCCTCATGACGTCTGAATCTTCATTAACACTATCAATGTCTTAACCAGGGGAGCTAGCTCACCTGGCCACCAGGCTCCTCACTTGAGTGAGTGGCCTAGGTTCGATTCCCTTCGGGAACGAATTAGGAGGGAGATATAAGGGTGGACTTGGAGATATTCTTGGGGTGTAAGGAGACTTGGTGAACTAACTTCTAACTGCTAACAACAAACATTTACCTATCAAAATTTTTTTTATCAATGTTCATCTAGTAGTTCTTGATCTTCTTCTTCAGTATCACACTCACTATCATATTCCTTATTTTTTCCCTTGTAATTCAGGCCTACGAACTCCACTTCTATATTTATATTTTCATCAAGATAATATTATCCAATATTGTATCCCCACTAGAATCATGTGAACATGTGAATTCATCATCATCATTGCTACAATCATCAGCTTGCAATGGACATTCATCAGCCTTCTCAGATTGCATTGGTGCCTCCATACTTTCATCAACTTCAATTAGAGTTTGAACGGCCTCCTTAGCTTCCATTGCTCTTTCCATAACTCCACCAGCTTCCATTGGAGTTGGAACAGACTCCTCAATTTCCATACTTCCTCCATCACATTCCTTTCTTGAGCTACCATTAGGATCCTTCTCTACGGTAAATAACATCACTGTGTTCTTAGGCATTGGCACCAGACCAGTCTTTAAGTTTTTAAACTCCTCATCAATGTAAAACTCTACTTCCCCCAATACTTCATCCACAATTTCAATAGCTAAATTATCAGTTTGAACAACATCCAACCACAATATTATTTCTCTCTTATTAGCACCATTGAGACACTCCTCTATATCAGATTGACCCTCAAGTAATTTAATTTTGTCACTCTTAAGCCCATAATATACTTTCTTTCCCACATATTCAATTTTCTCACACAAAGTATCAAAGTACTTAAATGTTCACCTACTAATATCCACGAAGTCAAATGCACTTATAGTTCCTCCATTATACACAAACTCACCACCGTCGCTAACCATCTTTCCACCATGATACAACCTTACAGTGTAAAAATCGTGTAGAGAGTGACGAAGTCCTGAAATCAATGAAAATAAAATAATTTAATAAAGCACACAAATTTCAATTAAAGCATAATGTAGTAAACTGGTTAGAAGTAATCGAGACAAGTCCAAGACAGGAGGCGAGGGAGGCGGTCGCAGGGGCACTGGCAAGCAGAGGACAGGAGAAGGGGCACTACCAATAAGTGGAAGATAACATTAATGGCCCCCACCTTCCTCCTCTCTCCTCTCTTCGAAGGGTCCGATTGCAAAAACCCAAAAAAAATTAAAATTGAGAAAAATGGGCGTAGGAAATAGCAAAAGTACCTTAATATGGATGTTCATACTTCACCAGGTTCTTTCTGCGCAACATTGTGCACCTGAAATCGATCGAAATCCAAATGTGTTTGTTGAAAGAAAAGGGGTTATGAATTTCTTATGTTCTTTTTTGTAGAGAAGAGGTTAGGATTTTCTTTACTTCTCATTAAGTAATTTAATTAGTAATATACTAATTTAATTAGAGATAAATTAGGATTTGAATTTATTAATGGTAGATTTTAGAAATTTAACGGCACACTCTGTTACCACCATCAATGTTTGGGACCAAATGTGTTAATTTTGTAACGTTTGGGACTACAAGTGCAAGAAAAAAATCATATGGGACCAAAAGTGCAAAAAACTCTTAGGAGAACAATCTCAAAAACCCATTCCACAAAAATACTAAGACCCTCAAACAAAATCATACCAGTATATATATATATCTTAATCTCTTATATTTAAGAGTTTTTATTCATCCTACGTGGCACCCCTCACAATCCTCTATTTTGAAATTCTAAAATTCTATCATTTATACGGTTATCTATTTTTTTAATTAAATTAACAGTTAGTTTTTTTTAACCACCAACTAATCTTATCCATTTTAAATAACTTATTTTCTCATCTTACCTGACATTTTCATATGTCCTCTTTTTCAAAATTCTAATTTGAGGACTTCGTCAAGTAAACGGTTTTTTTTTCTTTTTTTAATTTTCTTCTTTTAAAAAAAATTAATTTTATAGTCAAGTATCGTTACATATACAATTGTCGATGGTATTTTTTAAAAATTAATTTGGCAGTAGTTCTTCTTTTAAAAAAATTAATTGTACAGTTAGTTAATTACTCACTCTTTGGATTTTCTTATTATTTCTCCAGCGTCTGGATTGAATATAAGCGGCGATGGGTGAGAGGGATAGAAAGAGAAGCGGAGCCCGTCGGGTTTGAAACGGCATTGATCTGGAGGGAAAAGATCAGGCCGATGCGCTCTAGTATCAGATCGACTGGCGATGCCCCAGATCCGGCCGACGATGCCTCCGCGATGCCTCAGCCGCCAAGAACTAGGCCGGCTTCATCGACGACGCCCCCACGATACTCACTTATCTTCTACCCCGCGTACGACGATGCCTGGATCATGGTTACTATTAAACGAAATTGTTGAAATCAAAGAAATAAAGAAAACTGAAAAACAATAAGATTTACCTGGTTTGATCCAAAAAAATCTACGTCCACGGATGAGGCACCTCTCTCACTAATTGATAAAAAAAGATACAAATTACAAGTATTAAAATGGGAATTGAATCTCTATCTAGGTTTCTGAGATTTTTTTGTGTATTTCATACTACCCATATGTGTGTATATATATAGGTATATATGAACCCTAATTAATGCTTGTGATCGTAACCCACGAACAAGAAACTGCTACAGTTACAACCGAAAATGAATATTGATCAGAGCCCAATGACTTTCAGTTTTGATTCTTCAATAAACTTCTCGCCAATTGTCCAAGTGAGAGTTTAAACTGCTTTATAACTGATTCCTGGTTACGTCCTGACTTGGAGTCAGTAATCCCTTTCATATTTGCTGATTTGATATGTCATCAGCTGAGGCTAAGCCCTCAGCTGATTTCATCAGTAGACCTTCATCCTGATCCAATTATCCTGACCAACCATCCTGACCAGTAAGCTGACCCCCTCAGCTGACCCAGCTGATCTCCTCAGCTGATATACCGGATGACCTCAGCAGTCCTACCAGCAGACCCCAGCAGACTTATCAGATCAGATGACCCTCAGTAGACCTATCAGCTGACCATCAGCTGATAGTATTGAATTCAATTATCAGCAGTACTTTGCTCATCTGGTCTTCATTTCACTTTCTTTGCATCCATAACAATTCTCCACCTCAAAGTAAGTGAGATGCCTTCACCTAAACTTCACATCACAGTAGAATTAAGGCATATCCCAAAATTGTACCTTAACCAGCTCCAAGCAATAGTTGAATTTCGAACTAGGTATTACTTTAGTAAGCATATCAGCAGCATTGTAATCAGTTGAAACTTTCTGTATTGTGATCACCTTCTTCTCCACCACATCTCTCACAAAATGAAGCCTAACATCAATGTGTTTGGACCTTTCATGAAAGACCTGATGCTTGACTAAATGAATGGCACTTTGATTATCACATGGCATAGTAATTTCATCTTGCCTGATCCCAAATTCTCTGATAATGCCCTTCAACCACATAGCTTTCTTCACAGCTTCTGTCACTGCAATGTACTCGGCTTCTGTGGTTGATTGTGTAACCACAGATGTAGCCCTCCAACTAATAGTTGTGCTATAGAGTGTAAACACATATCCAGTTAGAGACTTTCTTGTATCTATGCTTCCAGTATAGTCAGAATCTACAAAACCTTGTAGAGGTTGCTTGATATCCTGAGTCCTTTCAAATAATAATCTCAGATGAGCTGTACCTTTCAAATATCTCATTATCCACTTGAAAGCTTCCCAATGTGCCTTTCCAGGATTAGCCATAAACCTGCTGACCAAGCTCACTGCATGAGCAATGTCAGGTCTGCTGCAAACCATGGCATACATTATGCTTCCAACTCCATTTGAATAAGGTATCTTGTTCATTTGAGATTTCTCCTGATTACTCTTGGGACATTGATCAGCTGTGAGTTTAAAGTGTTGCCCAAGAGGAGTAGAGACTGGTCTTGATTCATGCATATTGAATCTTCTTAAGACTTTTAGTATGTAGTCCTTCTGAGTCAAGAACATCCTTCCAGCTGCCTTGTTTCTGATAATATCCATACCCAAAATTCTCTTTGCACTTCCAAGGTCTTTCATGTCAAAGGTTGAAGTGAGCTTATCCTTCAATTTCTGAATTCTTCCAAGACTTTTGCTAGCAATTAGCATATCATCCACATAAAGTAATTAGATATGTAAGTACCTCAGAGCCTTTTTTTTTTCAGGTACACACAGCTGTCATATTTTCATCTGATGAAGCCTATTGACACCATGAAGCTGTCAAACCTCTTATACCATTGCCTTGGGCTTTGCTTAAGTCCATACAATGACTTCTTTAGCAAACATACCTTTCCTCCATCTTCTGGTAGTATGAACCCCTCTGGCTGCTGCATATAAATGGTCACTTCAAGCTCTCCATGTAAAAATGTTATTTTTACATCTAGCTGTTGTAACTCCAGTCCATCTTGATTTACCTTAGACAATAAGATCCTTATTGAGCAGTGCTTCACAACTGGTGAGAATACTTCATTGAAATCAATTCCTTCTCTTTGTGTGAATCCCCTTGCAACTAACCTTGCCTTATATCTGATCAGCTCCTGTCCATCTGCCCCAATCTCAAACTTTATCTTGAATATCCATCTTGAGCTGACAACCTTCTGCCCTTTTGTTCTATTCACTAGTACCCAAGTGTTGTTCTTTTCCAGTGAATTTAACTCCTCTTTCATAGCTGAAATCCACTGATCTTTATCCTTTCTTGTCACTGCATCAGCATAGGCTTGAGGTTCTTGATATTCTACTTCTTCTGCCACAGATAAGGCATATGAGATCATATCAGCCTACCAAATTTGATTGGTGGATGAATGCTTCTCCTATGTTTATCTCTAGCCAGACTGTAGTTTCTCAAATCTTGACCCTCCTCATCTGAGTTATCAGTTTGATCTTCAGAGTCACTATCTTCTGATGCATCAGATTGATCTTCTTGTGGATTTCTGATATCAGAGTTGTCTTGAGCTTGTTCTTCATTCGGACTCCTGGTTGTAGGCTCCACCTCAACTGGTGTATGTCTGAGTATGGGGTTATCCTCAGCATTTTGAGTATTTCCAGAGGTACCATATCCCATGACTTTCTCATTTAAAGTTACATCTCTGCTGACAATACATTTCTTGTGTCCAGCTTCAAGACACCATAACCTATAACCTTTGACACCTTTTGGATATCCCAGGAAGATGCACTTCAAAGCCCTTGGTTACAATTTATCTTGCCTTATGTGTGCAAAGGCTAAGCAACCAAATACCTTCAGATTGTTATAATCTGACAGCTTATCATACCAAAGTTCATATGGGGTATTTTGTTTATCAGGTAGCATGCAGTATTAATTGCCTCTCCCCAAAACACTTTAGGTAGTTTAGCATCTAACAACATGCATCTGACCTTCTCCAAAATAGTCCTGTTCATCCTCTCAGCAAGTCCATTTTGTTGAGGATTTGAGGGAACAGTCTTGTGCCTTGTTATGTCTCTTTCTTTGCATAAGTTTTCAAACTCTTCTGATACATACTCCAGCCCATTGTCAGTTCTGAGATGCTTTAAGGACCTGCTTATTTTATTTTCTTGTTCAAGAAGTCATTCCTTAAATTTTCCAAAGGCTTCACTCTTCTGCTTCAGGACAATCACCCACACCTTTCTGCTGTAATCATCAATGATAGTCATGAAGTATTTACCTCCTCCATGTGTTTCAGTTCTGCTGGCCCCCAGATGTCAGAGTGTACATAATCCAGATGAGCATTGTTCGGTGTAAATGAGTCCTCACGCAAGTGTCCGTGTCCGCTATGAGCGTGGTAAGCTTGACCAAGTTTTAAAATATATCGAACCCAAAGGAGACAGGGACTTGTAAGGAAAATTCGTTGTTTCAATTGGATAGCTAACAAAGCAATAAAGGGGAAAGGTTTCTATTGTCTACTAATGCGTCAAAGAAGTAAACTACCTATCACCTTGGGTTGCAAAGTGAGCAAATGTGAGAGATATGTGCTAGTGTACTATCCTATGTTTCATGTAGTGAAGCATCACTTTATCATGAAATGAGATTGTGTATATTCAATGGACAAGCCACTCAAACATGCAAAAGGTTTCCCTAATAACATATCAAAGCCTCTAATTGTTCATCTAATTCACTAAAGATAATTCTCACTATCTTAGAAATTTTATCAAACAGTTGATATGCATTGGCCTTAATACAAGAAAGTTTAGGAAAATAGCTCTACTTTCTCAAGAGACTAACTCCCTAATGGCCCTAATTATCATCTACACATGCAAGCATTCATTTAATCCATCAATGTAGAGAATTGATCATACAACAACTCAAAGCATTCAAAAGATCAACATATCACTACACTACTCCATAGGCATCATACACTAACACATGAAGGAATTAGCTCATGGCTAATTGAGTAAACATGAGAACAATTAAGCTAAGAACAATCATCATTAAGCAAGAAATGTAAAGAGAATTACCTATTACAATGAAAATTGGAAAGATACAATTTACCTCTAAAATGCTAACTAGCAATCCGACAGAGGAAATTGAAATTCAATCGGTGAGAATGTAGCCTTAGACCAGATGAGAATGCAGGAATTAACGGATCAACGATCAAAGCGGTGGATTAAAAGTTATCTAAGAATTTGTGAGAAGAAATCTTAAGAAACCCACAAGTAACTACCTCTCTCTCTCTAATCTAAGAATGATTATGAACTAATGTGACTTGGCTTCCAACTTAGATGCCTTGAGAATCTGATCTTTAGAGTATTTATAGTGCCCACAATGCTTGGTCCAATATGCCCTTCATTAAACGCGCGAAAAGACGAGAATACCCCTGAAAATGTAGCTTTCCGAACTGTCGCACGAGTCCAAGCGTATGACCGCACGAGTCTGGCTCGTGTGAGCACCCGTGCGGCTCGTTGTCGCCCAAACCAGGGTCCATCGCACGAATGCGGGCTTGTGTGGTCACTCGTGCGAGCCTTCATCGCCCGAACCAGAGGGGTGTCGCACGAGTGGAAGCTCGTGATCGCTCGAGTCCAACTTCAGCTTGTGCGATCGATCCTCGACTTTCTCGTTTTCTTTATATCTTGAGTTCTAGAGCTCCGATTTACTCGATTCTTTTTCTGTTGCGACCCTCTCTTCGAACTCTTCGACATGGTATATCATTTGTCTTCATTGGATCAACTCACATTTTCTGAACTTTTACGAACTTGCTGGTCTTTTGTCGGTTTTTGCTCATTTTCACTACAAAACACATTTTCTTGCCACGAAATGGTTAATAGCAAAATTTATACCAAATTAGGGTCAAATATGAACATAAGCACATCAAAACCATAGAGAAATGGATGCAAAAACATGCAATTAAGACCCTAATCACACCCCCAAACTAGATTGTTGCTCGTCCTAGAGCAACGAAGCGATAAGATAGGGGAATAATTGTATGTATGAAGTATCAAGCACACAATCAAATGCCATAGAATCATAGCTCAATATCAAACAAGTCTAAAATGTAATTTCATCAAATCAACAATCAAAATCGAATCAATGAACAAATTGTCAAATCAACAAGTCCTGATCCTCACATAGAAGTGTATAACTCATCTCTCAAGTGTTTGAGGTTCTCTCAATCTTCACACAATGATACAAATACTACCATAAGCTTGGCTCAAGTCTCAAATTCTCCACCACTTAAAATGATAAATCATTCACACATCATTGAGGAATTTCATAAGGTTGTAATGTTGGCTCTTTGGTAGGGAAGGATAGATATGGATTAGAGTGACTAAGTATGATTAGTAAAGCATAGAAGGATTCAAGTAATAGTCATTCACATCTTCATGCAATTGTGCACATTCTTTATGCTCTTCAAAATCACACTTTCAAGATCATTCTTCCCTTCTTTGCAACTTTAGCAAACTCACAACAAAGGTCAACTTGACCATATTTCAACATAAGTCAACTTTTTCTCATGCTTTGCTAGCACTTGCCTTTTTTCAAAAAATTTCAATCCATGCATGAAATTCTTCATATCTTCCACTTTAGGCCACCATGTTCTTCATCATATCACCAATCTTCCTTCCTTCTTATCACTCTACTAATCATAGGGACAAGAGAGTTCCAAAAAGGAAGGAAAATGGCTTAAAGTGTAGTTAGCCAAAGGAAAGGTCTAAAGGAACAAAATGGTTAGCAATGGATAATAATATCAAGGTAGGCTTATAGGGCAAAGTAGCTCAATATAGATCAAAGATGGCCTCAAATCATATCATGTGAAATCAATGTCTAATGTAGCCTCAAACAAGACTAAAGCCAAGTTCTAGAGTATAATGCACATGTGTGGAACTCACATCAAAGAAAAATCATCCGTTCAAGATTGAAACGGGCATAAATGGCTCAAAACCTCACGGGTATAGGGTGATCATGACTCATCTTCATATCAAAATGCTCATTTCATTAAAATCTCAAGTATCATTAAATCCATAGCACAAAAGATAAGACAAGAATCAAACCATAACTCTACTACATCCAACATGAACTTTCTACTCATTCACACAATAATAGACATATCTCATGCCACACTACTCAAAACTAGCAACAATATGGCCAAAAATCAACAAGCAAAACAAGCCTAATCCTAAGCATATGGTTAAGACATCATAAAAGCACTACAAAATCAATATAAGAATAGCATTGCGAAGAGAATGGCAAAACGATCACACCCCCCCCCCCAAACTTTTTTGGACCATAGGTCTAAAAATTTTGGCAAAAGAGTGAAGACAATATCAAGCAATGCATAAGAATTAAGCACACTCCATAAAAGCATCATAAATCCTAAGATCAAATTCATCAATAATCCATCACAAGAACAAATACCAAGAGAACTAAGCTACCTAAGAAGAAGTACCACCATCATCAAGTAAAATCATTACAAACCAAAATTCAAATCCTAAAAATACGGGATAACAGTCATGATAAGGAGAAGAGAATGAGTTACCCATCCTTATGAAGTTAGATATAAATCGTCACTTCACGAAGGAGGATCCATCGGTGGATAAGTAAAATGCCCTTCACCAATATTCCACTGCATCATAGCTCGTTGTGCCTCCAAAATCTCCTCAATGTTCATTCCCATGGTGTTCATGTTATTGCTCATGGTGTTCACGGTCCTATTTACGGAGTCCACAGTAGTGTTGAGGGAATGATAATTGTCAGTGAGCCTCGTGACATCAGAACGAAGACAAGAATACTCATTCTTAAGGTCACTCACATCAATCCTCAAAGATTGAACTTCATGCCCCCATTCATTAAACGTTAACCCTTCAAACACACGAAATCCTTCTTGCTCGAAAGGGTTTTCCTCTTGCATATGTTCTTCCTCCCCAACTTATTCTTCTTCTCGTGCTTGAGAACTTGAAGCACCCCTTGCTCTTTTGTTCATCCTTTTATGAAATTGTTCCTTCAAGTGAATGTGTTCGGGTGTATCGAGCTTCAAGTTACCACTCTTCTTGATGGTGATTAGCTCATACTCAAGTAAGGGAAAAATGTCATGAATATTCTGCCCTACAACACAAACAACTTTCATCTTCCTCTTAAACTTCTTCGACCTTATCAAGTGTGCAACATCAATCAATGCGCCCATTGCACCTTCCCTTTCGGGTGAAGTACTAACCCTTTGAGCAATAAGTGCAATTATTCCTCCATAAGCACAATTAGTCCGCACATTTTGTTGACTAAGATTCTTCAAAAGATAGGCCCCGAAGTCCGCCTTTTTAGAAGGGAGCATCGAATGCAAGATATACAAGTCATCACTTCTCACCCTATTCGGCTCGATTCTTGCAAAGACAGTGTTTGCTATGATCCGGTGAGCACAATACAAGATAGGATTAACAAGACTAGAGGACTTAGAAAATTGAGGATTGAAGTTCTCATCATCACTAATCCTTCTCCATATTTCTTGAGCTCTAGAAAACTTTTCCCATGCATAGAAATTTCATTTCTTAACATTTTCTTCACACCCGAAAATCTCATTGATTTGATTTATTGTCATGACATAGCTTTCATTCTTTATCCGAAATTTTGCTCGAATCGGAACTCCATCCACTTCTCTCACTTCAAGTGTGCTCAAGAATTCAATATTTAACTCCATGCATGAGTCGAAATGTTGAAGATTAAGCAATCCGCTCCATCCGATATTAGCAAACAAATCTTCAATATCATTCCCAAAGTTACACTCTTCTAAGGAACTCCTATAATAATATCTCCCCGCTTGGAAATCAACACCACAGACTTGAGCAAATTTCAAAAAGTAGCTCTTTTTCTCCTCAAAGAACAATCCATAGTGGGTAGGTGATTCTCCACACTCTTTTAGACACTCTTCTTCCCATATTGGATCATTCCATCCTTTCTTAGGTCTTGAGCTCGAAGCTTTGCTCTTACCTTTGCCTCTATTCGACATATCCTACAAAAGAAATAAGCTCAAAGCGTGATATATGAAACATAAGCTCAATCATCACACTTCCTAGAAGAATTCAATACATGAGCAAAGGAAGAACAATACACTTAATTCATTATCAACTACATTCACTAAGTAGAATAGATTGAACCTAATGAGTTTACTTCTATATCAAAGGAATCATGCAACTTATAGTCATGTCAATGTCATATATCAATGAAACCTCAAATAAGCAAAAATCATAGGTGAATCAACATCATTAACTCAACCTAACATTAATATACTCATACCCATTGACAAATAGCACAACAATATCTTGACAATTCAATTTTAGCATAAAATTCCCAAAAATTCGTCACTATGCCTACACTCAAAAATTCAATCATCAATTAAGTCCAAAATTCACAAAATTAGCATGCAATTGGGTTCCCCATGGATTACCCATCAACAATGTAGCATTATTTCATCATCAATTGCTCAAATTTAAGCTAGAATAAAAAATCCCCAATTTAAACTCAAGAATCCCTAAAAATTGAATTTCTCATTCTAGACAATGCTACCATGGAATTTCAATAAAATTGCAAGAAATAGAATGAGGAGAGTTAAAAGAACATACCTTTTGAAGGAATTGAAGAGAAAAATTGTAGAGATTGAGATATAGAAAATTTCTCCAACTTTCTTCTTCTTGGTTTTGAGAGAATATGGAGTGCAAGAGTGAAGAGAGAAGTGTGTGTTTGTGTGTGGAATAAGTGGGAAATGAGGACAAAGAGTGAGTGGACAAACCTAGGGAAGTGTGGTCAAAGTTGGACCAAAAGGTGGTCAAATTCGGACTCAGCAAGGCACCACACGAACACATGCCTATTGCCACACGAACCGCACTCGTGCGAGCATTCGTGTGGACCATTGTCGCCCGAACCAGCAAGTCATCGCACGAACTGGATTCGTGCGAGCGTTCGTGTGAACCGTTGTCGCCCAAACCAGCGAACCGACGCACGATCCAAAGCTGCTGGGTGCACGAATCTTGGCATGTGGGTGCACGAATCCGAGCCTTTTTGCACCACTTCGAATTTTCGTCTTTACACCTTTTTCACACCATTTTCTTCCATTTTCCTACACAACACAACTTAAAAAAAAATGAGCATGTAAAATAAATGGTCATTGAACATCATCAAATTAATCATGAAAATGAGCAATTAATCGAAAAATTAATCACGAATCACACCCCCCCCAAACTTTTTCGGATCAAGACTCCTAATAAAGTGTGGAAAGAGTGATTAATCAAGAAACTCAAGCTCAATAAACCACGCACACTCCATATCAACTCCTAAAACTAGAATATCTCAAAACCTTAAGCAAAATATGCTCCTCAAATCAATTCTTGCACATAATAGCACAAAATCCACAAAGAGCAATCAAAGCACAAAATCATGAACTAAAAATGGCATTCATGCTTCTACCCCTAGAATAAAAAAGCAAAACCAATCACAACAAAATAAAATCAAGGATACGAAAAAGGATATAAGGGTGGGTTGCCTCCCACCTAGCGCTTGGATTTAACGTCCCCTAGCCGGACGCTATAAAGCTCAATTGACATCAAAATCAATAAGGGTTGAGTGACTTACATCACTCAATTTCCTTCTCCAAAAACATCCCTTCTTCACCACTTTCTTCACCACTTGCGTTACCCCCTTATCTTCATTCATCTTTTTTTTCTTTTCGAAAAGATCATCAACACAAAGTTCACTCTTAAGATCAAGAATGTTGTCTTTTACCTTTTCATCACTTTCCATCCCATCTAACATTACTTTGTTCAGTTCTCCTTCAATCTTCTTTGGGGAACTCTCGGAATTGTCATGGATTGAAAAAGTAGCTTTTTCACCATTCATTCCAAGAGTAACCTCTCCTCGCTTGATATTAATCAAGGCATCCGACGTAGGAAGAAAAGGTCTCCCAAAAATGATAGGATTTCGAACATCTTCCTCAATATCAAGTATAACAAAATCAATGGGAAAAATGAACTTCCCCACATGAACAACCACATCTTCTATCACCCCTCTAGGCTTCACTTTAGAACCATCGGCCAATTGCACATTTATTGTTGTTGGCCTCAACTCATGTAAGCCCAACTTTTTAGCAATAGAGAGTGACATCATATTCACACTTGCACCTAAATCACACAAGGCCTTCATCTTCTTACTTCCTTTGATGTGGCAACTCAAAATGAAACTCCCCGGATCTCTAAGCTTTTTAGGAAGATGTTTTCGTATCAACTCACTACTCCCATGAGTAAGCTTGACCATTTCCGGTTCATTGGATTTCATCTTCCTTGCCATAACATCCCTCAAGAACCTTGTATAATTTGGCAATTCCTCAATAGCTTCTAGAAAAGGCATCTTTGAATATAGCTTTGTGAAAATCTCAAAGAACTTCTTAAATCTATCACCGAGCTTATCTTTCACTCTTTTCGAAATTTCCACCTTCACATCTTTTTCCACTTTCCCTTCTTCCACCTTTCTTTCCTCACCCCCTAGTTTTTCTACCCCTTCAACTTTCCTATCCTTTTTCTCCATTCTCTCAACTACCCCCATTACTTTCTCATCACCCTTCAAAAAAAATTCTTTCCCCTTAACACATTTAACTTCCTCCACCAATTCAAGATGAAAATTCTCCATAGCATTTCTTTTCAACACCTCACTCTTCAACTCATTACAAGTAGAAATAGCATTAATGTGATCTCTTGGATTAGTTTCAGTAGTTGAAGGAAACTTACCCTTGTTGATTTGTGGACTCAAAGACGAAGCAATTTGCCCTAGTTGATATTCCAAGCTCTTAATTTGACTTCCTAACGAAGTATACAAGTCATCAACTCTCTTGTTTGTTTCACTATTCATCTTTCTAAACTCCACTTCAAAATTGTCCAACTTCTTCAAAATCAATGTCAAAGTATCCTCCATGCTCCATTTCCCTTCATTATTAGGTGGCTTAGACCCTGGATCAATCCCGGGTGGAAATTGAATTGGCCCCTTAGGATTAGAATATGAAAAATTCTCATGCCTCCTATTCGGGTTGTAAGGGGGGTTACTTTGATTTGGATACGGACCTCCTTGTTGTCGAAAAGGTGGAGCAACATATGACCTTTGATTATTTTGGAAAGAATTGTTGTATTGAGGCCGACCCATGTAACTCACTTCTTCTTGGGTAGCGGTAGTAGGAGGAGGAATACTCTCGACTACATTCACTTGCATAGGGGCTGGAGCTTGGTTTTGGTTTTGGCCTCCATAGACCAAATTACACACATTTGTCAATCTTTCCTCGAGAAGTGCAACTCGATCACCCGTTCCACTATTGGAATCTCTTTGAAAAGCATCATTCACAGCTATATTCTCGATGATCTCGTTCACTTGACGAACGGTCTTAGTCCAAACCGACCCCCCAGCACAAGAATTCAAGTAATTCTTGTCTCCTTCATGCAATCCAATTGTGAATTTCAAAAGTATGTCTTCATCCTTCAAACCATGTTGAGGACAAGCCAACAACAACATTTGGTACCTCTCCCAAGCACCAGATATTGTTTCTCTTGCCTTTTGTTGAAAAGTCTTTATCTCTTCCCTCGCCTTCAACATTTTTTATGGAGGGTAAAATTTCTTGAGAAATTGTGAACTTAACTCCTCCCATGTGGCTGCTTTCGGATTCATTGATCGGATCCATGTCTTAGCTCTCCCGGTCAAGGTAAAATTAAAGAAATGGAGCTTCTTTTCATTATCCGACATCCCTTTGTATTTGATCGTGTTGCATAACTCCATGAAGTTATTGAGATGAGCATTGGGATCTTCTCGATCACTTGATCCTTCGAAAGGCGACTCCTTTAACAACTTCAACAGATTAGTGTTAAGCTCAAACTTCTCGGCATCTATCGGTGGTCTCTCAATACCATCATAATGCTCATTTACTCTTGGCTCAAAGTAGTCTCGGAGTAATGGTTCATTATTTTGCAGTGGGTTCACGATTTGTGGTCTTTGGTGTTGAGGTTGTGGTGGATATGGATAGTAAGGATAGTTATGTGATGGTGGTGGATAGTATGGTTGGTTTATTGGTGGATAGTTTGGGTAGTTAGGATATTGAGGTGGGTAGTATGGTTGATTTGGTGGTGGATAAGGTTGATATTGACGTGGTATAGGTTGTGGTTGTGGAACCTCCCTTTGAGCCAAGTGATCCTCACCTTGATGCACTTGTTCTCTTAATGGTTCCTCTTCTCTAATTTCATCTCGAGCTTCATTCATTTGATTATCCATGTTCTCTCGATTCAATCTAACTTCTCTTCTTCTTCTTCGTAGGCTCATTTCAAGATCTAAATCAAAGGGTAATAAGTCTCCCCCTTGACTTCTCGTGTGCATATACCTACAAGAAAATGAGTATCAAATTCTCACAGTAGAAACCAATCGAAAATAAAGGAAATAACAAAAAACTAAACAATCTATGGTAAGCTTGACCAAGTTTTAAAATATATCGAACCCAAAGGAGACGGGGACTTGTAAGGAAAATTTGTTATTTCAATTGGCTAGCTAACAAAGCAATAAAGGGGAAAGGTTTCTATTGTCTACTAATGCGTCAAAGAAGTAATCTACCTATCACCTTGGGTTGCAAAGTGAGCAAATGTGAGAGATATGTGCTAGTGTACTATCCTATGTTTCATGTAGTGAAGCATCACTTTATCATGCAATGAGATTGTGTTTAATCAATGGGAAAGCCACTCTAACATGCAAAAGGTTTCCCTAATAACATATCAAAGCCTCTAATTGTTCATCTAATTCACTAAAGATAATTCTCACTATCTTAGGAATTTTATCAAACACTTGATATGCATTGGCCTTAATACAAGAAAGTTTAGGAAAATAGCTCTACTTTCGCAAGAGACTAACTCTCTAATGGCCCTAATTATCATCTACACATGCAAGCATTCATTCAATCCATCAATGTAGAGAATTGATCATACAACAACTCAAAGCATTCAAAAGATCAACATATCACTACACTACTCCATAGGCATCATACACTAACACATGAAGGAATTAGCTCATGGCTAATTGAGTAAACATGAGAACAATTAAGCTAAGAACAATCATCATTAAGCAAGAAATGTAAAGAGAATTACCTATTACAATGAAAATTGAAAAGATACAATTTACCTCTAAAATGCTCACTACCAATCCGACAATGGAAATTGAAATTCAATCGGTGAGAATGTAGCATTAGACGAGACGAGAATGCAGGAATTAACGGATCAACGATCAAAGCGGTAGATCAAAAGTTATCTAAGAATTTGTGAGAAGAAATCTTAAGAAACCCACAAGTAACTACCTCTCTCTCTCTAATCTAAGAATGATTATGAACTAATGTGACTTGGTTTCCAACTTAGATGCCTTGAGAATCTGATCTTTAGAGTATTTATAGTGCCCACAATGCTTGGTCCAATATGCCCTTCATTAATAGCACGAAAAGACAAGAATACCCCTGAAAATATAGCTTTCCGAACTGTCGCACGAGTCCAAGCGTATGACCGCACGAGTCTGGATCGTGTGAGCACTCGTGCTGCTCGTTGTCGCCCGAACCAGGGTCCATCGCACGAATGCGGGCTAGTGTGGTCACTCGTGCGAGCCTTCATCACCCGAACCAGAGGGGTGTCACACGAGTGGAAGCTCGTGGTCGCTCGAGTCTAAGCTTGTGGTCGCTCGAGTCCAACTTCAGCTTGTGCGATCCATCCTCGACTTTCTCGTTTTCTTCATATCTTGAGTTCTAGAGCTCCAATTTACTCGATTCTTTTTCCGTTGCGACCCTCTCTTCGAACTCTTCGACATGGTATATCATTTGTCTTTATTGGATCAACTCACATTTTCTGAACTTTTACGAACTTGCTCATCTTTTGCCTGTTTTTGCTCGTTTTCACTACAAAATACATTTTCTTGCCACGAAATGGTTAATAGCACAATTTATACCAAATTAGGGTCGAATATGAACATAAGCACATCAAAACCATAGAGAAATGGATGCAAAAACATGCAATTAAGACCCTAATCAAGCATCAGTATGATGTTGCCCTTTTGTATAGGAGTGTTTCTTGGATTTCCCTAATACACAGTGGTCACAAAAATCCAATTTGATTGTTCTTGAATCCCCAAATGCCTTCTGTTTGGAGAGTTCATTCAGCCCTCTGTCACCAATGTGCCCTAACCTCTTGTGCCACAAGATAGCATCAGAACTGCTCATAACTACATTCACTTATCCAGTAACTGAGTTACCAATTAAAATGTACAAGTCATTTACCTTCTTGCCTTTCATCACAATGTTGTTATCCTTGGTTATCAATATGAATCCGTTCTTTGTATTGAATTAATATCCCAAAACATTAAGTGATCCTAGTGAAATAAGATTTATCTTCAACTCAGGTACAAATCTGACATTTTGTAGTATTCTCTCAGCACCATCATGCAGTCTCAACTTTATTGAGCCAGAGCCTCTGACCTTGCACATCTGATCATTCCCCAAGAGAACTGATGCACCATCAAATTTCTTGAGATCCCTGAATAGGTTTTCATTGGGACACATATGAAATGAACACCCAGAATCTAACACCCTATCTTCACTCAGCTTGACATCATTAACAGCCAAAACCTCAGCACTATCATATCCAATCCTGAGCAGCAATTGTGACATCAGCCTTTTGATCCTCTTCATGCTTCCTGGATTTGTCAGGACAATTCTTCTTAAAGTGTCCCACCTTCTGACATGAGAAGCATTTTCTCTTCTCCACAAATTTACCAGATTCAGGGCCTTTGACATTCTTTTTCTTCTTTCCTTGAAACAGTTTCTTCCCTTTCTTGAACTTTATATTCAGCCATTCACTTTGATTTGACTTCTTCCTATCAGATTGCATTTGAAGTGCCTTAGTTTTCAATGCATTCTGAATATCATCAGGGGACATCTTCTGTTGCCTTCCAAATAACAGAGCATCCTTGAAATTCTCTAAAGATTTTGGTAGAGAATTCAGTAACATCAAGACTTTATCCTCATCTTCAATCTTGACTTCAAGATTCTCCAAATCGTCCCCTGCTTTATTGAATTCTTTAAGCTGTTCAACCAAATCCCTGTCTTCTGTCATCTTGAAGGAATGAAGCCTTTGCTTCATAAACAGCTTATTGATAACCGACTTTGTTTGATACACCTGTTCCAGCTTATTCCACACATCAATGGCAGTTTTCTCCTTGTACACCTCTCTCAGAGGTTTGTCCCCCAGGCACAAGATGATTGTGCTATGAGCCTTGTCCAGAATCTCCTGCTTCTTTGCACGTTCTGATGTGGATGGTGAAGGCCACTGATCAGCTGGTTTCAGAGCATTTGATAATCCATGGTGTGTGAGGAGAGCTTTCATCTTCACCTTCCACAAACCAAAATTATTAGCCCCTGTGAATTTCTCAAACTCCACCTTCGTAGAAGCCATGGCAGTAGATTTCATCAACAATCTCCTTTTTTTCCCACAGACAGCGCCAATTGTTAAACGAAATTGTTGAAATCAAAGAAATAAAGAAAACTGAAGAACAACAAGATTTACGTGGTTCGATCCAAAAAGATCTACGTCCACGGATGAGGCACCTCTCTCACTAATTGATCGAAGAAGATACAAACTACAAGTGTTAAAATGGGAATTGAATCTCTATCTAGGTTTCTGAGATTTTTCTGTGTATTTTATACTACTCATATGTATGTATATATATAGGTATATATGAACCCTAATTAATGCTTGTGATTGTAACCCACCAACAAGAAACTGCTACAGTTACAACCGAAAATGAATATTGATCAGAGCCCAATGACTTTCAGTTTTGATTCTTTAATAAACTTCTCGCCAATTGTCCAAGTGAAAGTTTAAACTACTTTATAACTGATTCCTGGTTACGTCCTGACTTGGAGTCAGTAATTCCTTTCATATCTGGTGATTTGATATGTCCTCAACTGAGGCTAAGCCCTCAGCTGATTTCATCAGTAGACCTTCATCCTGATCAAATTATCCTGACCAACCATCCTGGCCAGTAAGCTGACCCCCTCAGCTGACCTCCTCAGCTGATGTACCAGATGACCTCAGCAGTCTTACCAGCAGACCCCAACAGACTTATCAGATATCAGATATCAGATGACCCTCAGTAGACCTATCAGCTGACCATCAGCTGATAGTATTGAATTCAATTATCGGCAGTACTTTACTCATCTGATCTTTATTTCACTTTCTTTGCATCCATAACAGTTACATTTTTTGGTACGTTTTTTTTATTTTTTTATATATTTTTTCTGAAATTATTTGACATTTTGAAAAATGTAACTGCTGATTTTTAGGTAGGGAATTTTTTAGGTTTTACATTTTATGGAGTATTTGCGTTGTTCAGATTTTTCTAATATTTCCTCGCAGATTTGTAAAATGGTAACTATCTTTTTTTTTATGAAAACTTTACGATTAATTTTCATTGTAGCCGAATTTTCTATAGCAGTTTGGACATCAAGTTAATAAGGATGTATGTTTCCATAGAAATAGATTAAAAAGATTTTATGAATGCTTTCATCTGCTTTGATGTTGGCTACGAAATAGTGGGAATTCATTGGTGAACCTTAATTTTTACATAGTGAAGGATGGAGACCTTGGAATTATATGTGCTTGAATTATATTATAGTAACTATTTTCATGAGAGGTGAGGAATTGTTATTCAATTTTTCCTTTAAAAGGTAAAATTTTGAAAGCATGCATTTAATTTTATGATTTTATTTGTCAGAAGTAGTATTTATTTGTTTGATTCATTTACACAGGAGGGATAGAAGTAAAATTGCTTATATTTTATAATATATTATTATACTATTTTAAATTGTAATGTAATACCAACCTCATTATTGCTTCTCATATTTGTATTTATTTAGAGACAATAATGTTCCTAAGACTCTTAATTGGTATTTTAAAATATTTTGTTTCAGTGCAATGATGATACATACCATGTAAATAATATTTTATTTTAGTGAACCATGAATTTGGATAATATATTTTATTATATAAATCTTTTATTAATATTGCAAATTTATTCAAAATTACATTTGTATGAATTTACAGCAAAAATTGAGTATTTCTTCATGCATTAAATCATAAAATTGATGAAATATACTCATTCAAATCCTATAAATTATAATAAAATATTATTTTAAAATAATTATTTAAAAATTATTATTAATTCTGTGTATTACGCGGGTTTTACACTTAGTGCATATAATATTATAAGGTTGGATTAGGATGGATTATTGATAGATGAAGTCTAATAGAACCCATCTCTCTAAGTAAAATTGCGGCCCTCTTCTGCCGCGGTGAAAGCGATGACATAAAATAGATTTGCTTTTTTCTTTTTTTTCTTTTTTTTTTGTGATGGCAAGTAAGGGAGTAATTTAGATCTAGATTTTTTGGCTATGATTTGCTCATTTTTTGAGGTTTAGATCCGTCGACAACAAAGGAGAAAGAGTATGCCAAGAGCCTATGATTATGGTATGTGGCTATCTCTAAAATTCAATAATTTAAAATTTAAAATTTCTAGTGTACGGTTATAATATAATATTCTAATATTATATCTAATTTGCATACTATTTTTTTGATAACTACCCACTAATCGTATATATTTAAATTACCTTCGATTCATCCTATATGGCACTTTGATTGTTTGATTATATGTATTTTAACTTGCATAATAGTTATAATTTAATATTAATATTGTATTTATTTAATTTTAATATGATACTATATTTTGATAACTACCAACTAATTGTATGTATTTAAATTAACTTCTATTCATCCTATGGGGCACTTTGATTTTAATAATATATAATTTTATTTTCATTTTAATTTCAATTTTTCATATATAATTACATAAGTATACGGTTATAATTTAATATTATTTATATTTATTTTTATTTTTATTTCCATATTATTTTTGTTAACTACACTTTAATTGTATGAATTTAAATTAAGTTCTAATCATCCTATATGTCTTCCTTCTCATAATTCAAACAAAATCTTAATCTATTAAATTTATCAGTTTTTACTGATCCGACGTGACTAACTCCAAAGTTCTTAAATTTAAAATTCTAAAATTTTATCACTTATACAATTAAATTTTAATTTTAATATTTTATTAAAAATATTAATCCATCAACTGTCTATTAACTGCTATTAATTTAAATTGTTATAACTTCTTCAACATAATTCTTATCCCCACCAACAAGACAACTGCCTATTAAGTTTCCAAAGCTTTTTTCACAATCCCCACAAGCCCAAAATTTGTTCTTTCCCAAGGTTACTCGAGAAATAATATTCTGAGTCCTTGGCTCCCAATGATATCTTCCCCCAAAATCACACAAAAATCATTCAATTGAAAACCGCTGATATTAAACGATAACCATAGAGAATCATTCAATTCAAAATGAGGAATTGTTTGAGCATTTGGCCACACCGTTCATCATTAAGAATCCTATCTCTTATTTCTGTCGCTCTCCAAAGTACACGTTGTGGATATCAATTTAGGATTCTTGAGTTTGTTGATATCAATTTAAAAATTAAAATCGCGTGAGAGTCTGTGGATTTAGTATTGATTTCAATTTCAAAATTCGGTGAGTTTCAAATTGTGACCCAATTTATATTTCTATTTTAACTGTACATTTGTGAGTTTGTGGATTTTAGTTTCAAAATTCTGGTTTGTGAGTTTGATTTCCAAATTTAATATTTCCAAAAGTGTGGGCACTTCATGATTTCCAAAAGTGTGGTCACTTCATGATTTAATATTGTGGCTTTAGTGCCCTTGATTCTCTTTAATTGGGCAGTTTATTAGTTCAATAAGGTTGATTTGGTATCATCACTGATTTTATATTCTATAGCAATCTTCTGTTTTTTATTTTTTTATCACGGCATGTTTAACTGTGTTATTGTCTGTTCCCAACTTCGTCCAATATCCACTCTGAGCTTTTGTTACAATGTCCTCTCCTTACAATGCCCGCCGGTGACATAACGTAATTAATTTTGAAGAATTTTTTTAATTAATTAATTATGATAATTGTAGTTTTTATTAATCCTACGTTATCTTCAGCCCACATCTCGATTTACACATTTTTTTAGACCAAAATAATTTAATTTATCAATGCACGCTTTTAAAAATCGATTTACATATCACATTTATTTCTATTTGTTATGTGTATATTCTATAATTAAAAATTAAGTTTATCACACATCAGCATCAATATTTCTATTGTATTAAAACATATTAATATAAAATTACTTTCATAAAAAGCAATTTCAAAACATTTTGAATTACACATATGTTATTTATTAAATAATAATATAAAATTAAATGATATTTTTTTATTAACAGTACAAACTACTACTAACACTTAAAAAAAATACATCATAATTTATAATAAAATATATATTAAAAATACCTTGATAGAATTAATTTACTACGCAGGTTATGTACTAGTATAAATATATAGAGAGAGAGGGAGAGAGAGTGACTTGAAGTGTATTTTAGAAATATTAATAAAGCCCAGTACTTACGTTTAAACGAGAGGGGGAGAGGGAGGTAGGGAGGGGACAGAGCGAGAGTGTGTGTCTTGAAGTGTATTTAGAAATATTAATAAAGCCCAGTACTTACGTTTAAACTCGACACAATAATGTTAATGACCTAGTCAAAAAATTCGACTTAACTTGCAAACCAACATAACAGATGAAGCCGAGCTCAGCAAGCCTAATGCAATTACAATAAAATACTTTACTATCAAGCTAACAAGTCAAACTCAAACAACGAAATCGAGTATTTAACAAGCCTAAGCTCGACTCATTTATAAATATAAACAACCTAGTTCAAGCCTTAACAAGATTGGAAAAAAGGAAAAAAAATATATATATAAACCACATTAATGCAGAATCCTCTGGAAATTTAATTTGTAGACTCCCCTTTTGCAAATACTCAATTCATAAATAATAATTCTAGAAATGACTGTAATTCGATCTTTTTTTTTTAATTTAAAAAAAAATGAAATCATTTCTTGAAACTGTGTACCACTTCAACACAGCAGCACTGCCACCTGAAAACAGGCAGTGGCTTTTGCGGCCCTGACATGCGTCGAGGGCTTCCATAGCTGCTAGTTTGTTGATGCACAAGACATAATGTACAGCCACAACTCATGCAATAAATTAAAGAAATTTTTGCATGTGATGATCGTTTGTTTACATGTTTCTTACTACAATATATAAACATTCCAACATCTCCATATGTACAAGGTAACAAACCAATTATGTACAATATGCTCGATTACCATTTAACTGGGTGACAGCATTCCATTCCTGCAAGACAAAAGAGTTCAGGCATGGATTATTTTTTACTGAAATAGACCTTATAAGACAGTACTAACGGTTCATAGAATGTCAAATATTATCTTAACACGTAAACAGTTAGGCTTCCCAAGGAAAGATTAGGCGTATGTATTGTCATCCTCAGAACTTATAAGCAGTTGCATCCAATACACTCAGTTAATGCAAAGAATATTGATGAAAATATACTGACAAGATGCAATTACAGGTGAATGATCATTATCTTTGATAGTCTTTTACCTAAGAACTTCTCCAGGACCCCCAATTAATAGAAACGTGATATATAGAAGGATAGCAAAAATATTCTGGAAGAGGAAGACAGAGGCGGTGAGGAGAGAGATCATACCGCATATACCCATCTGAAGAACATTAAGATTGGAAAAGAGTTACAGTTGCAATGTAACCATTTTTCATCACCTGAAAACATTGAGTTATTTACCAAGACAAACTAATAGAAAAACGAGTTATAAGTTCAACTAATTGGGCTGAGATAAATTCTCCACCTCAAAGGCAATATTGGGGTATCCGTACACAAAGGTAGACCCAAAAGGATTACTCGTAGACCCTTGTGTTTGGATCGCAGCTCTGCCGCTATCCCCAAGAATTTCCTGCAGTATTTGTACGAGGAGAAATAAAAATTGATCGTGTTAAATATCCACATCCGTACTCAAAAATCACTTGTTACCCTAACAGAAGCCAATGTGTCTTATTTATTCAGAATATGTATCACCTTAACTTGCTCCCACTTTGTGCTTGGAGTGATGGCACATTTTGAGGTATTCGCATCTTGATGAAAAGACCCATCATCTGACAGTTCAAGAAAAAATCAGTTCACGTATTTATACAATTGTAGGCCCATAACAAGGGACAACTGAAAATACTTACAGTCAGGACCACATATCACAAAGTTGCACTTCATATATGAGTTGAAATCAGAATGCCCGGGAAAGTTGGTATGCAGAACAAACTTCTTAACTTTATGAGTCTATGGATCCATCAAAATCAATTTAGATTATCTTACCAACACTTTTGCAATAAGAAGAAAAGATTTACTGCAGACGATAGTCATACCTGTCCATCAAATAAAATGTCCAAGCCACGGGTGAAATAATTGTAGAAGTAGTCACCACAAAGGGTACTTCGTGGCTTAGGATCTGAAGCAGAATGGATTACCATTTGATCCACCTGTGTCACTCAAAATCATCATTCCATATATAACCATAAATCCAAAGAAACAAATTAACAGCAGCAATTAAACTTATGGTGAGTGCTCATGAACTGAAAAGAAGATCATCTACTAAAATATACCTGCTTTTGATGAATTCCACAGGGACGACCAAGTTCTGTCCAGACATCCTATATATGAAATGTAGATGAATTAAGGGGAAAAGGGAAATTCAAATCATAAATTTAGTAAAGAAAGAAATATTTCACCTTTTTATACTTGATTATAGAAATTTAAGAAAAGAAAGTGCATAACAAAACCAAGTATTTGAAAGAAAAAATGACTAGGAGCAGTACAAAAATTATAATAAAATGATAGCCTCCTTAATGGGAAAAGAGACACTCCATGTGTGTTCACACAATATATATTGCATGTCAAATAAATAGGAGAATTGGATGAATAAGGTAAAACAAACAAAGTATGCTCATATAGAAATTGAAAATTAATGTTTTGACTTGATCTATCAATTGAAACCTGGAATAAGAAAACTAGGAAAACTTGATAATCATTCAAGAGGGAAGGCATCAGACTCTATGCATACTTGTTACAGGTGCAAGACAAACTGAGGTGCAAAGGGAATGCTGGAACACTAGGCAAAAATATTAGAATTTAGAATTAACTACAAACATCTTTATGTCATACTGATAGTAATCTATAAATCATCTCATTTAGTCTTTTATTAGCTCCGCGTTGTAAAGATGTATTTACTTACAAACTAGAATATGATTTAAAATGATAATACATATTATAAACTAGATATATATAAGAAAACTAAAAATGAACTCAAATTGGGGTTGCTGAAACACTTATGTTCAGGAGGCACATCCATGCCTCTCTGATAACTATGATACTCTATCATTAACTTGTATGGGTTGAAGAAGAGCTTCAACTTAAACGAAACTACTCATAATAACTTACAAAGTTAGAGAGGTATCGTTTTATTTCTTTACTCATCATATCTGGATGATCAGTGAGTCATTGCTAAACAGAACTGTAATCTGATGGAAGGCAAGCATAATTGAAAATCTAGAAATAATATGCAAGTAAAAAGGATGATTGTGCACATGATCTCACTTCAGCATGCATTTAAAATCAAGACGCCTATGAATTAGCTCAATTATGTCATTTAAATCTTAAAAATTTTTAATCAAAAGAATCAAACTACTCATGCTAAAAATCAGAATAATACAATGCAAAAAGAGCGTGAAGAGGAACAAAATAAAATGGCTGAAAGCATCTGCAGATTTGAACAATACAGCAGAAGCAAATTTCATTTGAAAAGTTCATACCTGCGGTGATGCACCAAAAGGTGTATGCTGTCCTCCTACTGTAAACCACAACTCTTCCCCTAACTGTTCAACAAAGATGACAGATAGAGTGGATTCATATATTAACAATTGTGGGACCAGAGATGCCTCCAGCTTTATAATTGAATGTCAGGTAAAGCGTGAGTTTAGATCACGAGAGGAGAATCGTATTCTACAAGTAGAAGCTATCATGCTAATCCAGACAGTAGTAAATAAAATAAAAGGGAGACGTAAGTCCATAATTCAATGCATAAATAAGTGGTCACTAATTTATGCAACAGAAATCCATGGCTACATTATATCCTCTTGGCAAAACTAAGTTTAAACTGAAACCACCACATTGATCCAATTTACAGTGGGAGAAGTCAGTTGAGCTACTAATACCAAGTTTCAGGAGCAGAACAAATACAGCTTTCATGATTTAGGATCAACAATACAGGGATCAATAAAATACGAAACATATAATAACAAGAAAACCCTCACCTGTCATGCTCAAGCAGAGACAGAAATAAGATGTAAGAAAGAAAGTTTGAAGCATATCCAGGTTAATAACAATCATAACAATAATAAGGTCATATAAAATATCAAACACAGTTAAGACTAGCAACTTTGCAGATTATAGACTAAAATAAGTTACCTTCACCAGCACTTCTTCCATATAGAGGCTGCCAGGTGCCAATGGAGGAACAGTTGCCTTCATCATTGAAGATCCAACGCCAACCTTACGGTCTGTAGAAGAATCATATACCGAAACACGGCAAGAAACCGGAGTTGTTCCATCAGGAAACTCCAACGGGAGTTCAGCTGTGAAAGAAGAAGGGAAGTTCCAACTAAGCACTGTGCATCAGCGATTTAATTCAGATGCAAGAGCATATCAAAAACAACTAGAAATACTTTCATGAAATGAACAATTAATATATTGACAATTATTTTGTGAGAATTGTGTAATGTAAGATATATCTAAAAGATACATATTAAATATAATAAAAGACACTTCAAATCACAAGAAATTCATATTTTTAAATTTTATTTATAAATGCAATTCGGATGGCAAATTAACGATCAAAAACAACTTTAGTTTGATATATATGTTAACAGTAGACTTGAAGTGGAAACATATTGCAATTTAAAATTTGGGTAGTGACTTTCTAGTTTTGGCAGACAATTGTGATTTTATATAGAAAATGTAGAGATAGATAACCTTCCCGGTCATGACAGCACTCTGCATACTGTGTGGGGATCGGAAACGCAAAGGACAGCCCCTGTAAATTGCAGCCATCAAAGATCGGAAAATGATAATAGGCGAAGAAATTCCTAAGCTGCTCCAAGTGATCAGTATATCAACCACACTTACTGGATAGAAAAGAGTGTATACGCCCCTATCCTTGTCATAAATTCCAGGATATGTCGGCCCGAAAAGAGCATACACAGCTACAAAAGTTGCTAGGGTGGAAGATCCTCTATAAGTAAAAACAAAGCTTCAGAAAAGAGCATTCTTGCATGAAATGAAGAAGTCTAGGTTAGAAGCACAGATACTTACCCAATCAATGAAGTGGCGTACCGCATTTGAAGCCGCTTGACATCAAAGATTTCAATAAGACGCAGACGCTGGAACAAAGCAATATAAAAACACAATAAGCTATATAAGTGCGACAACACAAATATTCACAACCACAGATTCCCCTAATTACTATAACAGCACAAATATTATGCCTGACTGGGAAAGGAATCTTATTTGGACTGGAATTTTTTTTTTTTTTTTTTTTAATAAAACCAAACATCATCTTAAGAGAAAGTACCTGCGTCCAAGGATCAAAGCGAAGATGAAAACCATGGTCAGGGAAGCTGAGAACAATATCTAGTTTCAAAGGCTCCTGCAGGACATTGGGATAACATAAGAGGCTGATATTGTGTTAACAATTATGCCTGTGCCAATATATATTGAGTCATTTTATGATTATATTAATTATATCAGATATTACTTTGTAAGCTGAAAATTATACTTCCTACTTAGAAACTTTTTCATTGGAATCATGCCAATAGGTATGTCACGAAAAAATTTGTACCTTTAAACTTAAATTAACAAATCCAAAATTTTTAATAAGCATAAAATGTATCAACGTTGATTGCAAGCATCAACAAACATTTGGCAGTGCTCAACCATGCTACACACTAGACGTAGCAGTCAATTAAGAAAGGCAGCACAAGCAAACAATAAATACTAAAAAATATACATAACGACAAAATTATGAATAGGCAAAAGCAAAAGAAATACATCACGATTCACGCGACAAATAAAATATGGTCATTTGAATTTTTTATTTTTTTTATCGTAACACTAGGATTGGTCACAAAGCATAACTGCATCCTCATACAGAGCAGAACAAGACAAAAATCTGCATGCATGCAACGAGCAAAAAGCAATAATAGTACCACATAACTAATCTAACCAAAATGAGTCAAGTCAAACCTCATCATAGTACTTCACATGAACAACATCATAAATGCTGGGCTGCTGTTCTATCTGAGCAAAAGCTTCACATATAGGCATCCCTGAAATCATCCACACATATACATGAATAAAACAATTAGACAAATTCAAACCTACAAAAACCCTGGTTGGGGTTTTCTGCAACATATGGTGTAATGTTGCACTTCTTGAGACTCGTGAGAAGTGTAATTAATCACCATTATCATCTTTCTGTTGCTCTTCTCTTTCTTATCTTCGTATAGGAGATGTTCAGGCCAATTGTCATAGAAAATTTCAATCCAGAAAAAAACCTAAAGTTTCCCCCATTAAACACGTCTGATAAGAATTCCTTATCAAGATCCGTCTTACATAATTAGCTACTTAAACTTCAAAAGAAATAGAATCTTTGATTTTATATCAACACCTACAGTTTCATAACCTTTCAGCCTAAATCATCATACCCAATTAACAACTAAAATATCGATCATGAAATAACCAATAAACATATAAGAATCTGAAAAACAGCATATGGATTTTGTCAATATTTCTGCTGAAGGTCCAGCAATGAAAACCCTAAAAATTAAGCCCCTTTCAGTTTCGAAACAATAAATCGATAAAAGCCATTAAAAAACAAAGATTTGCTGGAGAATTGCGATTTACCGAGAGCGAAAGGGCCAAGTCCGACACCGGGGCGAAGATCGAGTACGATGGAGACCATGGCAGTGCTCTCACACCTCCTTCGATTTCTCTGCATGTTTCCTTCCTCAGCCGACTATGGTACTTCACAGCTTCAAACTGAACTGGATTAGAGTTGAATTGACGATCGTGATGAAGAAAAACCCAGCCAATGTGGACGAAAAGCTTCCGATTTCCGCTTATGCCCCTTTACATATGTGTTGGCAAACCTATTCGCATTGCTTGAGTTGCGAGAGAAATATCCGCTTGCGGATGCGTCGAACTGAAGATTTGACGAAAGCGAACGATTGATGAGGTAAGCGAATGCTTGATCGGTGGCTATGAAAATGTGTCCTGTTACTGCACAAGATAAAACTATTCCTATTAAAATATTTGATGGGTCGGATCTAAATAATATTTTTATCAAAATACGTGCAAATTATAAATTTCAAATTTTTTTCTCAATTTATATTATTATATAAATAAATGTGACTATTAAATATGTCTATTATTATTAGAATAAATATTTTATATATTTATTTGTTTTTTAAAAATAATTTTTTTTTTTGCAATATCAGAGCAAAATATGTGTAATTATAAGAAAAAATATTAGTTTTTTCATTAATATTTATTTATTTGTATAAAAATAATTATTTTTTCTTTCAATAAAACATATTAAATAGTAAAAAGTGTGTTACTATATGAATGAGATTAATACCATTTTCGTCTTATAACTTTTTCACTTTTTCGTTTTAGTCTTATAATTATTTACTTTTTCAATTTAATTTCAATAAAATTTAAATTACCAAATTAGTCCTAAAAGGCCAAAAATTGTGTTAAATGATGTTATTTAGTTCACATGTCACTCAGGTGCTGCTATTTTCCGGCCATTTGGGACTTATTTGGATAAATTTGAATTATTGTGAAACTAAATTGAAAAGATAGATAATTATGGGACCAAAATAAAAAAATTATACAAAGGTTTGGGATGAAAATGGTATTAGTTTTGGGTTACGTGTCCTTTTTTTAGACGTGGCATACTGAATCAGTATATTAAATTTAAAATTTTCCAATAAATTCAATTGTCATCTCCATCATCGTCGAATCACAGCAACAATTTGACGAATTTAGAGCTACAAAGATCAAAGATTTGCAAATTGTTGTTGTGGAGAAGGAAGACTCGAAGAAGCAAGCTCTAGCGCGGAAGTGAAGCTCGAACAAAGAATCGGCACGTGAAGGTGTAGGGTCGTGGCAAGAGGATACGAATATCGATACTCTGCTCGTACAAGTGTCCTTTTTTTTAGTTTCAAGTTTTAGGTTTTAATTTTATGTTTTAAAATTTTTTTAATTGCAAAATAATTATTTAAAAAATTAATTTAATTTATTGAGAAAATTTACTGAGTCAGAGTGTCACATGTGTAAAATGGTAAAAAAGTAAATAATTTATTCATAGTATGAGACTAAATTGAAAAAGTAATTAATTATGAGTCCAAAATGAAAAAAAATAGAAAAGTTACGCAACAAAAATGGTATTAATGGTTAACCCTGTTCCGCCGGAAAATAGTAATGTGACTATACATGAACAATACGACGTCGTTTAAAGCAATTTCTGGTTATTTGGGACTGATTTGGATAAATTTGAATTATTATGGAACTAAATTGAAAAAATAAATAATTATGGGACCAAAATAAAAAAGAAAAAAAACTATGAGACTAAAATCATATTAATCCCCTATATGAATCAATATACATAGCTTTTAAAGGATGATGATTAAATTTAGAAATTCATATTTGTTCTAAACAAAAATACATTTTATCCTATAGTAACACATGTTTGCTTTGCTCTTATAGTAACATAAATTGGGGAGCAAATATATGTTACTATTAGAGCAAATATGTGTTACTATCTTATGAAATATTGTTATTTTACATATATTCATTCGTTATTGTAGAAAAATAACTTTTCACATAAAATAAGAGTAAAATGTGTGTTACTATAAAAACAAATATTGATTTATCACAAATATATATTTATTTTTATAGAAATAATTATTTTTTCATGTAATAACCCATATAAAATAGTAAAAAGTGTGTTACTACATGAACTAATATATCTAAATTTAAAAGGATGATGATTAAATTAAAAAAAACATATGTTTTTTTTTATAGTAACACATATTTGCTCATATAGTAACACAAACTGGGGGAGCAAATTTGTGTTACTGTATGTACAAACATTTATATGTCCTTAGAAAAATACATATTGTATTTATATAACATATGTAAGGTATTAAAAGATGTATTAGTACATTAAGAATATATTATCAACATAAATCAACAAAAAGAATAAAAAATAAATTAAGTAACACATACTTATTCTTGAAAAAAACAAATATTTTCATTATAGATGCTTTGAAAGTACAAAAAATTTATTTTTTAAGAATTAACACAGATTTTATCTTTTCAGTAACACACATATGTCTATATAGTAAATTATCTGGGAGCGAAAATCTGATGTTGATAGAATTTCGTAATGATGTAGTTAAATGGCTGTTATAACATATGATTCTATCAAACAATAATCTAAGAAATATTTGTTCTTGAATGGATAATGTAGAGAGAGGAGGTGAGAGCTTAGAGAGAGAAAGTAATTGTGTATTATCAAAACTTGGAGAGAGAATGATACAAGAGAGACCTATTTATAGGTCTGCATGTGTGAAGTGACACCTTGTGGGCCTACTTGGCTTTAGGTGTTGACAAGTGTCCTTGACACTTGTCCTAGTTCACCACTCATGCTACCTTCACAATGTTTGTCCTACTACATGTCTATTTACATCTTATACGTACATTGTCTAACATCCTCGGCCTAGGCGAGCTTCTAGGCGAACTCCGGTGTCTTTTATTCTTTTAGGAGCAATGTAGTGGTGGGCTCTCGCTGGGTCTCTATAAACGTGGGCGAGCTTCCCTTCAAATGGGGGAGCTCGCCAACAAGCTTCTCTCCCCTGAGCATAGTTGATCGTTGACCTCGGTTCATCAGGAGCTCGGCGAGCTTCTTTCTTATCTTACCGAGCTTCTCCATGTTGACCTCGGTCAAGGTTGCTGACGTGGCTTCTACGCAAGTTGGCGACCTTCTTAATTATTCTTGTGATTACCTTAGGGTAGTTTGCTTATCAACATTTGCCCCCCAACTCGCTCACATCATGATACTTCTAATGTGTGGGCGAGCTGATTTGTCTCTATGGACGAAGGCTCGAGTGTTGGCGAACTACTTCTTGGATAGGTGCCGAGGTCATGGGCGAGCTTCAGTATGGCGGTTGATGGGCCGACATGGTGCGAGAATCGAGGCATCGTGCACGTCCTTTTAGGCCTCATTTCCCGCGCCCATCATGCCACTACTTTCAAATCTTTGCAAACAGGTCCTTCTTTCCGAAAATTAAAGCTCGCACCCTCGTCTATATATATGAGAAATCAGGTTCAGTTTTCACTTTTCACACTTCCGAATTTCCAGAGCAATTTCCGGCGATCGATTTCCTTTGCATCCAACGAGATTTGGGCATTCTTCAAGGTAGAGCATTGATTCCTTTTTCCTTCATTTCTTTCTTTTGCAGATTTTCGTTTCTTCCTTCCCTTGCTTTCTTCAAGTTTTCTGGAAATTTTGTATATTTCCGGCGATTGTTGTATTTTTCGATCGCCAACCTCCTGAGACTCCGGCAACCTGAGATTTTCTTCGAACTTAGAACATTTAGGACCTTGCCTTAACTATGTCGACTCAGTCATCAAGCAGAACCCTTTCCAACCGCAACCCCGAGAAGCAACCCATGACCGATGATGCCCACATTCCACAGATAACACCAATCATGATAGGCTCTAGTTCCGAGGCAAAATCAGTAGCTCGTCCGGATTCTGGCGAGCTTCTGAGTGAGGTCCGGTCTGACTCAGGTGAGAAAGCTACGGGCTCTATTGTCCGTGATATCCAGGGCGATGTTGAGTAGGTTGCTCATGAGGAAAGGGTTGCTAGCGGCAACGAAGAGGTCACCGAGGAAGACGAGGAGGTCGTTGAGGCGGGTGAGGAGGTCGCCGAAGTCAATGAGCCAGAAGGCGACCTTGAAGAAGTTACCCTTGATTGGTTCTGATCTATTGGTTTTCCCAAGCCTCAGCTGATCGAGCATCAAGTTTCTGGCGATGTTATTCATGCGTTCGATTGGGAGGAATACGTCGCCGAACATGTGGCGAGCTTTCCTTATCGTGAGCGAACTTATAGGGATGAGGCGAATAAATCCGAATACAAGGCGAGCGAGGTTCAAAGCGTTATCAATGACTACCAACTTCCCCAACTTCGCGAGAAATATCGAATTCCTCTCGATATCTTTTTGTACGCGCCAGAGAAGAATGAGTGAGCCGATGCACCTCCGACCGGGTTGACGGCCATAAATGTGCACACCCTCGAAGCTGGGCTTACATTGCCCCTGCACCCGATCATCGGCCAATTCCTCCTTGACAATAATCTCACCATTACTCAGCTTACTCCTAATGCCTGGAGTAGTTTGTTGGCGACATTGGTGATCTTCGGGTTGGAAGGTTATGAAAATCGGCTCACTTCGGTGGAAATCAGCGAGCTATTCACCATAACTCGCCAAGCGAAGGATGGCACGGGGTATTATTACCTTAAAGCTCGCCTAGGAGAGAAATTCCTCGGGATCCTCCCTAATAAAATCCGCGACTGGAAGGAACAATTTGTGTTCATGGGCGGAGATTGGCGAGCTTCTACCAACTACTCCGGGCGAGGAGGCCGTATTTTCTCGCTTGAGGAATACGGAGAAGATAGCAGTAGGTCGCCCCTTTCGGTGTGTGTGGGTTGAATTAGATTTACTAATCTAATTTCCCCTTTTTTATAGGTTTGAAGCATCACAAGTCCAGTCGTGGCAAGCCTGCTATATCAACTGAGTTCGACTTGGTGTGGGTTGTCTGCTACTTGAGGAGCCAAGAGGATCGGGACGTCACCCACCTTTGCCAGCACCATTGCCTTCGACTTGCTGGGCTTCATACCTTGCCGCATCATTTGACGGTTCAAGGTCCTGAACTTCCAGGTTTACGACTTACCGAAGCTCGCCCATTAGGTGGGTAGCTCGCCGAGTTGCTAACTACTTTCTTTAAATTATTTGCAGGTGGTGATTGGGTCGTGCTTCCAACAGTTGAGGTTCCCCAGCATACGAAATCCTAGCTCGCCAATTTGCCATGGGTCCACCTCGCCCTAACAAGTTCGCATTTCCATCGACTCTCGCCCTTGAGGCGAGCAAAAAGGTGGAGCTCGCCTCAAAGAAGGGAGGTGCTGGTGGTTCCGGGACCCAGAAGGGGCCAACCAAAGCTCTAGCTAAAGCCCCTACACCCGCCAAGACTGCGCAGGTCACCCGAACCAACAGAGGTAGTGGGCGAGGTTCTGCTACCCCTGAGCGAGGTTCTCAAAAGAGGGGCCTTCAGAGAGGTGATGGAACAAGAGTGGGTGATGAGGATCCCCAAGGTCGCAAGAGGACTAAGTTCGCCTTGCAAGATGAGGAATCCAACCCAACTGGGCGAGCTACAACAAGATCAGGTCAGGGTGGATCCGCTCCGTCCACTGCTCCTTTGGCGCTAGCCCCTACACCAAGGTCGCCGCCTGCACAATCGCCCTTTGGGGTTCAGATGACCGATGATACCGTCTTGGGTTGGGATCCCGAGAGAGTTCAGTAAGTAGCTCGCTTGATATTCTCGTCTCTTTATGTTGCCCTTTCTTTTATCGTTTATTGACGAAGTGTTTTAACTTCGCAGCTACGCCTCCATCGCTTATCCGAACAGGCATGAGGCTCTCCATTCTTATGAGTATTCTCGTTCTCTCACTTCCATGCGCAACCTTCCACCAGGCCTTACTCGAAACACTATGAGTGAGGTGCCGAGGTACTAGTCAACCCCTCAGCTGGCGACCATTGAAAGCCAAAATCTGATTGAGAATGCCCGGCTTTCAATGTATCATGCGAGTGGGCTATTGCTCGCAAATCAAAAGGTGATTGACCAAGCCACTCAACTGGAGGAAGGTCGCCAGAAGAGGAACGAGACCTTCTTGAAAATGGCGGACAGTGCTGATAAATTGAAGAAGTCCTTGGAGCTCGCCGAGGAGAAAGTCACTGCATCGCTGGCTGCTGAGAAGAGTGCCCTTGAGCAACTGGGCGAGCTTCAAAGGAAGTATGCTGCCGTACAACAAAATGCTGACGCCCAGATTAAAGCTAAGGAGGAAGAGTTCGCCCAGAAGCTCGCAGACAAGGATGGCGAGCTAACTCTGGTCAGGAGGGAACTCGAACTGGAGCACGGCCTATTCAAAACTGCCGACGAGGAATGCACAAAGCTTAGGGAAGAGCTTTTGGCAAAGATTAATGAGGTCGCCGAGCTCCGCAACGATGCCTCTTCCTCGGCGAGCTTGGACGCTGTGAGAGCTGAGGCCTCTGACAAAGGATTCATCCAGTGTTACGCCGAGGTTCTGAGGACCATTTGGTGGGCGCGAGCTCACAAGGACGACGAGGTCGCGGCCGTGGTGGGCGACTTTAAAGAGTGCCTGGACAAGGCCACCTTTCCGGATGAGACCGAGTTGGATATTGGTGACCTTCCCCAGCTCGGAATCCCTCTTGACTTCGATCCGGCGCGCTTCAAAGTTATCAACATTATACCGGTCCCGGAAGTGAACGTCACTGGGGAGGAGTTCGCTGAGGGAGAGGAGCGAACTCCCCCAACTATGGAGCAGCTTCAAGATGCCTGTGGGGATGCTACGCTAGATATCAGCGAGCTGGATACCAGTGGGTGCACTGGTAACATCACCACTCTGCAGAGGCTCTTTCCCCCAGTTGGCCAAACTGTTGATGTGGAGGTCACCCCTGAGATCGCCAATCCCGGGGTTCCGGCCGACGTAGTCGCTTCTCCTACCCCCAGGTCCCCGCAGCTCCAGAGTCTTGAAGCTTTTCTTATTTTCTTAGTATAGTTTTTTATAACTTTTTGATTTTTTGTCAAGTCATAGTAGCTCGCCCGGCCATGTATAGCTCGCCCAGAAGGAGCTTGTTTTTGTACTCCAAAGATGGTCAGCTAGCCGACCTTTGTGGCTAGCACAACTTCTTATACTTGGGAATTTTTCAAGCATCATTTTTTGGCTTGAAAGTTTCTCAAGTATTTTTGAATGAAATCCGACCCTTTCGTTCCAACCTTGTTTGCTTACATTTTTACGAGCGTTATATCTTTGATTAGCCCGTTTTTATATTTTTGGTACTTATTTGTTCGTCTTATTCTCCTTTCAAGAAGCGAATCGTTCGTTTTGCATCGCTTAGGACTACGAATTGTACCTTCGTTTGAATAGTACGTATTCTTCATCTTACACCACTTAGGGCCGCGAATTTCTCGTCTTAAACCACTTGGGGTAGCGAGTTGTACTTTGTTTAATTCACTTTGGGCGATTGGGTTTCACGAACCTTGCCTTAGACGTTTTAACCGTCTTTTTTTTGTGAATTTTACTAACTTAGGGCAGTAGGTGCTTAGTGATCCTTTAAAAAGGACACCTTCGCTGACCTGGGGCACTTTGGCCTTTGCCTTTGAGCCTCTAGATTATAACGTTTGGGACCTTGGTCCTTGCACATTACGAAGCTTCAAACAGTTGATATTTTCTGAAAATTTCTAGCTTCATATAGTAGCATAATTTACATTGCTATCAACATTTCTGATGCGAACCTTCAGCTAGTCTATTACAATATCTCATTTTACTGATAAAATTTCTTCAAATGTGCTGCGCTCCAAGTGTATGACAAGGCATTTCCTTCTGTGTCTTCGAGGTCATATGTACCGTTTGCCCAGGCTGCGGTAATCCGGAATGGTCCTTCCCAATTCGGTCCAAATACACCCGGTGGGGTTGTCAGTTTCTTCTTTAGTACTAAATCCCCAACTTTAAACTTTTGATCTCGAACTTGGGAATTATAGTACTTCTCCGCTCTACGCTTGTAGGTGGCATTCTTCATTTCTGACGAAACTCTGGTTTCTTCAATCAAATCTTTTTCAACTGCCAAGGCTTCGTCGTTCTTTTCTTCGTCAAATCCTACCACCTTCCAAGTCTTATTCTAGGCTTCCACCGGTACTACCGCTTTTGTTCCGAAGGCCAAGGCAAACGACATTTCTCTGGTACTTGCTCGGTACGATGTTCTGTAAGACCACAGAACCTCCTGAAGTTCGTCTGCCCAGCTTCCTTTCTTGTTCTCGAGGCGAATCTTCAATATATGCTTTAGGATTTTTTTTAACCGCCTCAACCTGGCCGTTCGACTGCGGATGGTACGGAGTTGAGTAATGCTTCTTAATATTCCAAGAACTACAAAATTCTCTCAACTTCTGGCCGTTGAACTGCCTTCCGTTGTCAGTTATGATCGATTGTGGAAGTCCAAACCGGCAGATCAAACTCTTCCATATAAAACCGATCATCCTTTCTTACGTTATTGTTGTGAGTGCCTCGACTTCAGCCCATTTAGTGTAATAATCTACTGCTAAAATAGAAAACTTTACACTGCCTCTGCCAGGTGGAAATGGGCCGATCAAGTCGATACCCCATTTTGCAAAAGGTCACGGGATGAAAATCGACTTTAGTTGAGTAGCTGGGGAGTGGATGTTAGGTGCGAAAAGTTGACACTTTCGGCACTTTCGTGTGAAGCTAATGGCATCTTTGCAAAGAGTGGGCCAGTAGTACCCCTGTCTGATTGTCTTGTATGCCAAAGCTTGCCTCCAGTGTGACTTCCACAAATCCCTTCGTGAATTTCTTCTAACACCTCGAACCCTTATTTTTTTAGATAAGAATTTGAGTAGGGTAGAGAGAATCCACATTTGTAGAGTTGGTCGTCTACCAACGTATATCTGGTTGTCTGCTTCACTAGCCGACTAGCTTCCCACACATCTTCAGGAATTGTTCCATCCTTCAAGTATTTTTGGATTGGAGTGCGCCAATCTTCACTATCTTCATCGTCTTCCTGCCCCCCACTCGAGGTCTAATTTACTTTGTAATCGGACATCGAGGGGTTCTTCAGATTGGTGACTACGACCTCAGTGACTTCTGCTTCGCCGTTACTGGTAGCTAGTCGGGCTAGGGCTTCTGCTTGTGTGTTCTCTAGCCTTGGTATCTGATTGATGTAAACTTGTGTAAACATCGAGATCAGGTGTGCCACTATCTTCTGGTACGTCATCATCTGCTGATCTTTTGCCTTGTACTCCCCCCGGACTTGGATATTATTAGTTGGGAATCTCCAAAAATCTGAAGATTGGTTGCCCCCACAACTAATGATAACCTAAGTCCGGCTATCAGCGCTTCATATTCCACCTCGTTGTTAGTTGCTCTAAAATCAAAATGGATCGCGGAGGTGAAGACTTGTCTGTCTGGGCTGATCAGAACTACACCAGCTCCTGCTGCTGTGCTAGTTGATGATCCGTCAATGTAGAGGTGCCACGGAATATACGTCCCCTCGTCGGATCTTACGGGAAAGTCAGCTCGATGATGAAATTGGCGAGCGCTTGTCCCTTAATCGCTGTTCGGGGAGTGTAGGTTATACCGTATTGGCCAACTTCTAGTGACCATTTCAGCAAGCGTCCTGCAGTGTCTGGGCGCTGTAGTATTTGGAGTAGTGGAAATGTTGTCAACACCTCTACCGGGTGGTCGAAGAAGTAGGGCCTCAATTTTGTAACCCTCATCACCAGTGCATAATCTAGCTTCTCCGTTGGGGTATACCACAACTCTGCTTCGTGTAGGACTTGGCTTACGTAGTACACTGGTAGGTGTGTTTTACCTTCTTCTCGAACCAGGATGGAACTAATTGCCACCTCCGACGCCGCTAAGTACAGGTACAGCTTTTCACCAGGCAGGATTTGGGTGTTTGCCAAGTATGCTTTGATGTCTTCAAAGGCTCGTTGGCATTCGCTCGTCCATTTGAAGTGGCTTTTAAGCTTATATCTGCGCGTGTTCGCCTTGATTGCCTAAAAAATAGACGATTTCGATCACCAGACCTGGAGATAAACCAGTTTAAAGTTGCCATACACCCGATCAATCTTTGAATCTTTGGCACAGAATCGGGTGCACTCATTTTGATTATGCATTTGACCTGCGTCGGATTAACTTCTATTCCTCGCTGGCTCACCAGATGTCCCAGGAACTTTCCTGAATGTACGCCGAAGCTGCTCTTCTTGGGGTTCAGCTTCATGTTGTAGTGGCGGAGTATGTCAAAGGTTTGCTTTAGGTGGTCGAGGTGATCCTCCTTTCGCAATCTCTTGACAACTATGTTGTCCACGTATACCTCCATAGATTCGCCGATGTGTTGATCGAACATCTTGTTCACCAACCTTTGGTAGGTTGCTCCGGCGTTGATAAGTCCAAACGACATCCTTTCCCAGCAATACATGTTTTTGTTGGTGTAGAATGCCGTGTGCTCCTGGTCATCTGAGTGCATTGCTATCTGGTGATAGCCCGCGAAAGCGTCCATGAACGTCATCATCTCATGGCCTGCGGTGCTATCCAAAAGCTAATCAATATGGGGTAGTGGGAAGTTGTCCTTCGGGCACACCTTGTTTAGGTCCGTGAAGTCGATGCATAGTCTCCACGTTCTGTTGGTCTTCTTCACCAGGACGGGGTTCGCGACCCACTGCGGACATAAGGCTTCCTTGATCAGCTTGTTGTCCAACAACTTCTCAACTTCGGTGGTTAGGGCCGCGTACTAGTCTGGTCCATACTTCATTCGCTTTTGGCGGACAAGTCTCCTTGTCGGATCTATGTTGAGCCAGTGGCAGGCGTGCTCCAATGGGATTCCCGTCATATCCTCGTGCGACCAACCGAATACATCTAAGTTGGTCATCAGAAACAGCTCCATCTTTGACCGGTACGGTTCTGGCAACTCGAAACCTATGAAAAGTTCCAAGTCCCTTTCCGGGTCCACCGGGATTGCTGTCAATTCTTACATGTAAGCGGCCTTCCTTTTTTGGCTTTTCCATCTCGGATCGCTGATGAACTCATCCCATTCTTCTTGTGACATCTGCATAGGTTTGTGACCTATACGTGGCTCGGGATCATTAGCTTTGTCTTCAACTTGGACAGGTTCATCAACTTTCACTACTTCTGGTGGCTCATCAACTTGGGATGGTTCTACGACTTGGGGGACTTGATCAATCTCCATAGGCACCGGTTCTTGATCTCTCGCAGGTTCTCCGCCTTGAGCTTCCTCGACCACTTCCATGGGTGCATGTTGCTGATCTTGCGCTGGTTCCCGCACTTGGTCAGTTTGAGTCCCCACCACTCCTTCCATGGGTGTTGGCTGTGCCTCCTGCGCAGGTCCCGATACTTGGTCAGGTTCTGGCAGGTCGCCTACCTCCATCAACTCAGTTTCTGTTGAGATGATGTCCAGGATGTTTGGCTCGTCTGTCGGAATCTGTGCATCTTCTTCAAGGATGTGAACCTGCGTTACAGACTTCTTTATCTGGCCATCCTTGATCTGGAGCAAACACTCACGAGCCTTTTTCTGATCCCCTTTAATGGTTCCTGCACCTTTTGGAGTTGGGAACTTGAGACAATAATAGTAGGTCAAACATGCCGCTTTGAATTCATTGATAAAAGGGCGGCCAAGGAACCCGTTGTAGGAGGACTGCTGGTCGACAACAAGGAAATCTATTAACCTAGTCAGTCTCCGCTCTGGGTCCTCGACCGATATAAGTTGGACGCTCAACCTAATACTTCCTAAGGGGATGGTTACAGCTTCTCCGAACCCTACTATCGTAGCATTGCTAGGTTCTATATACGACTCAAAATCACCTAAGGCATCTAGGGTGGATTTGAAGATTATGTTGGTGAATGCGCCAGTGTCCACAAGCAGCCTGTGAACTCAGACATTCATAATGTTGGCGCTTATCACCAACGAGTCGTTGTGGGGTGTCAGAATCCCCTCCAAGTCCGCCGAAGAGAATATCAGTTCAGCTGTAGGCTGTGCGGCGGGCTTGGAATTGGAGCTGCCTTCCTGATTTACGGCCCGGACTTCGGCCTTCCTCTGCCTTTTGGAAATGGAGGATCTCCCATCCTGGAGACCTCCGGCAGCTCCGATCACTTCCTCGAGAACCACGCCGGTCTTTGTCTTCCTCTTCATCATCTGACTTCTCCATTCTCTCTACCATGGTTCTTTTTGCCGGTGCCTTTTTGACGAACTTGGCCAGCTTCCCGTCCTCGTAAAATTTCCACAATTGCTTGAGGAGGTCACGGCATTCGCTGGTAAAGTGGCCGATCGACTGGTGGTAAACACAGTACTTGTTGGGGTTAAACTTCGTGCGGCCTTGACGGATTCTCCTTGGTTCGCTCAACAGGGCTTTGTCTTTGACCGCAGTAAAACATGGTCAACGGAGACGGTGAGTACCTGGTTGAGCTTCTCTTTGAACTCATCTCCATCACCGAAAGCTTTCATGTTTCGGGGAGCTTTGTATGTGCCCCGGACTTCTTCCCGTATGGCTTCTTCTCCTCTGAGGCATCGACCTCTTTCAGGAGGGCCTCCTGCATAGCCACGAACACCCCAGCTTTGTGTCGAAACTCGGTGTAGGAGTTCGGGCATGCTAGGTGCATTTCCTTCCAGATCTCGGTGCCTTTCTTAAGTCCAGCCATCACCGCGATGATTTTGGTATCTTCGTTCACCGGTTCACCTTCCAGTAGGATCTTATCGAACCTCTCCAGGTACTGCTGGTCGGTCTCATTATCGCCTTGGTGGATGTTGGCGAGCCGGTGCTTCTGGGTTAGATAGGACCCGAATCTGGAGAAGTGGGCCAGGAACTCCAGCGTGAGTTGGCCGAATGATTGAATTGACCCTGGGGCGAGTGATGAGAACCAGTAATGAGCTCGATTCCCGAGGGTCAGCGGGAAGTTCCGGTACTGAGTGGCATCGGTGGTACCTACCGAGATCATATAGTCTGTATACTTGGCCAGGTGGACCTTCGGGTCAGATTCGCCTTCGTATGCAGACATCACCGAAAATTGGATTTTCTTTTGAACAGGTGCTCTGAGGATGGCAGGTGCCAAAGGAGATGCGGGCAGAGTGGTGGCATCAGGTCCGCCGGATTTGGCTGCTACTTGCATTTGTAGCATCTCAATGACCTTTTTCAATGTGACCAGCTCGTCATTGTGGACCACTTCCTGTGGAGGCTGTTCGAAGGTCGTGCGCCTCGTGGACGCACGTCCTCGCAGTCCCTCGCTCTGGGGTGACCCCTCTGTGACGGGCTGGAATTGGCGCCTACCATTCGGGCCCAACCTATCAGCTGCGGGCCTTCTCAATCAGTCATGGGCGGACCTAGGAGGCGGTAGGTCCGATTCTCCCCTATGGGATGAAGCAGGGGCCACCGTTCGTTCGTTCTCTTCGCGTTTCGGCCCTAATCTGCCCTGGAGGACCTCCCTCCTTTGTGATTGATGGGTGGCGGATGCCCCAGTATAGGCTGAAGTTCGTCCATCACGCGAACCTGGTCCCTCCACCACTTTAGCTTTCCCGACGCGCTCCCTGTGTTGGCAAAGCTTGAGCGGAGCTCGCCTCTTGCTCAGTGGGAAGGTCGCTGTACTGCCCCCGGGTCTGGGTGCCCTGGGTTGGCCTTGTTTGCTCCCTGGCCTCATTAGCTGGAGCTCACCGGGGCACTAGTGCGAGCTCGTCGTGTTGCCTTTGCTGCAACCTCTACAGAGCAGCAATCGTGCGTTGGAGCTCGTCGGGATTGTTGGTGAGGTCCCTCAGGGCAGGGTTTAGTTCGTTCTGAGCTGCTGAAGCTCGCTGGGGAGCTCACGGGGCGTTGCTCTTCTGGGGAGCTCGGCGCGAGGTCTCCCCATCAACCTGGTTCTGGTTGTTTCCCTTCCACCTCCTGGTAGTTGCCGAGGTTTGTTCCTGAGACATTTTGAGGTTTCGTTGAGAAGGTCGCTAAGGTCGTCGTACTCCAGTCAAGGTAAACTTGTTCATGTTTTTATCTAGCCTTGCATGCAACAATTTATCCAGAATCTGGTTTATTTGCGTACATGCATGCGTTTAAAAGCCTTTTTGCAGAATCTACAAGCCCAAAAATCTGAGTTTTTGTTTGAAAAATGGAAATATATGTATATCTTCAAGTGTTCTTGAGTCTTGGTCAAGAACACCTTCAAATCTTCAAACAACCCTCACTTTTGCTCTCAATTTTTTTTTCGGAATCGGAGGTTCAGGGCCCTTCCTCTAGCGCCAAATTGTTGATAGAATTTCGTAATGATGTAGTTAAATGGCTCTTATAACATATGATTCTATCAAACAATAATCTAAGAAATATTTGTTCTTGAATGGATAATGTAGAGAGAGGAGGTGAGAGCTTAGAGAGAGAAAGTAATTGTGTATTATCAAAACTTGGAGAGAGAATGATACAAGAGAGACCTATTTATAGGTCTGCATGTGTGAAGTAACACCTTGTGGGCCTACTTGGCTTTAGGTGTTGACAAGTGTCCTTGACACTTGTCCTAGTTCATCACTCATGCTACCTTCACAATGTTTATCCTACTACATGTCTATTTACATCTTATACGTACATTGTCTAACATCCTCGGCCTAGGCGAGCTTCTTGGCAAACTCGAGTGTCTTTTATTCTTTTAGGAGCAATGTAGTGGTGGGCTCTCGCTGGGTCTCTATGAACGTGGGCGAGCTTCCCTTCAAATGGGGGAGCTCGCCAACAAGCTTCTCTCCCCTGGGCATAGTTGATCGTTGACCTCGGTTCATCAGGAGCTCGGTGAGCTTCTTTCTTATCTCGCCGAGCTTCTCCATGTTGACCTCGGTCAAAGTTGCTGACGTGGCTTCTACGCAAGTTGGTGACTTTCTTAATTATTCTTGTGATTACCTTAGGGTAGTTCGCTTATCAACACCTGAAATTTGCAGCTTGCACGAAATTTGAAAAAAATAAAATGTCCAGATCAGATTCGGCCCAGTACAAATTCGCGAATTTTTCAAATATGGATAGTTTTACGATAGAATATTCTACGCAAGTGTTGTTTTACATTTTATTTTAATTTATGCATGAAAATATTAGATGTTTTGAAATTGTTAAATGAGATTATTTAATGGGGAATTAATGTAATTAAAAAACTTTATTTGAAAATTTTGTAACAATTTTTTTTTATTATTATGGATTTTATATAAAGATTGATTTGTAATATTTAGATGGATATAATAATTTATTTATGAGGAAAAAGGAATAATTAAACTTACCAAGTATTCAAACAATTCATCAAATAAGAGAATTAATCCATCAAGATTACTTAATCATGCATAGGATTAATAGAACACTAAATTACACCATAATGATCATACACTAATGCAAGTAGGGATTAGCCCATGGCTAATTTGGTATCCAATACACCAATTAAGAATCTAAACATCATTATTAAGAACTAAAACAATAGAATTGAATGAAAAGTTACCAAATGTAGATGAATAGATATACACGCTACAAACCTCCAAATCCACAACTCAAAAATATAAACAAAACCGTAGAAACGTAGGAAATTCAATGGAGATTACAATACAAAAAACGGATTAAAAATCTAATGGCTAGATTGAAAGTAATTGAAGAAAGAAGTAAGAAATTAACTTCTAATCTAATTGGTAACCACCTATTTCTCTCTCCAAACTAATCTAAGAAAATGGAATAATGAGGGAATTGCTTGGAAATCTGATCCTTTAGGTATTTATAGTGCCCACAATGCTTACACCAATTTGTCCTTCATTAAATGCACAAAAAGACGAAGTTGCCCTTAATTTGGTGGAAAATCGTGCTTACACGCGACCACGCCTAGTCCGCAGCTGGTCGCTATCGGACCAAAAACGCGCTAGCAGACTGTATTCACGCAAGCACCCTTCTACGGGCGCACGAGCAACTTGTTTTCTTCATATCTTGAGTTCTAAAACTCCGATTGACTCGATTCTTTTTGCGTTGTGACTCTCTCTTCAAGATATTTCACATGGTATATCATTTGCACCATTTGAATTAGTTTAATAAATCTAAAGTTTATTAAACTTGCTCGTCCCTTCACCTTTTTGCTTCATTTTTCCTATAAACACAACTTTCTTGCCAACATGGGGTCAATAGCACAAAGTATAGCATATCAGGGTCAAATATGAACATAAACTCATCAAAACCATATAAAAATGGATGCAAAATGATGCAATTATCACCCTAATCATCTATAGAGGTGGTTGCTCGCCACTAGACTCAGGCTCAGGAGGCCAACATACTCCGCCAAACCCTCTCCGACAACCACTATCTGGCAATGTTCTATTCCAGTGGTGCACTCATCACCACCCAACGTTCTCTGGAGCAAGTTAATACTTTAGAGAAGTCAAATGCTACACTCACCAATATGGCCATCAAGGCTCGCGAGCAATGCAAGGAGGTGGACAAGAGAGCCTTAGACTTCGAAGCCAAGGTAAAAGCTGCACTGGAGGGGGAGAGGGTCGTCATTCATAGCACAGAGAAGGACAGGAAAGAGGCCGCCCGCCTCCGTCAAGAGCTGACCCAAGCTCGCTCGCAAGTAGAGGAGGCACGAGTAGCTCAGGAAAAGGCAGCCAAGCTAGAGGAGGACTTGCAGGCTGTTCGTGAGCAGCTCGCCAAGTTTCAGGAAGAGCATACTGAGTGCTCATCTACTACTGCCATCACGGAGGTCCATGCCGAGTCCACTGATTTCGGTTTCATCTGTACGTTTACGGAAAACCTTCACCGCGTACATGTATGCCGTGGAGAATAACGAGGATGTTTGGGAGTCCTTGAAGAGGGAGTTTGCAAAATTTGTCACCTCGAGGCCTCCAAAGATGGTATAGTGGCAGATGTAGGAGACTTGGCGGATTTCGGGGTGGATCTAAGCATCTTTCCCCCAGGGTGTGAAGATCATTGGAGATTCTTATCCCCCAGTTGAGGTGGGTGAGCAGTACAATGCCATGATCGACGTTGGAAACTTCTCTCCCATCATAAACTTTGCCCGATTTTTCACCAACTGCAGGCGACTAGAATGCCCCCCCCACCTAGTGGCGAGCAACCTAGCGAGCAGGTCCAGGATGAGGATCCTACACCTGGTGGCGAACAGTAGGCTGTTGGCTAGCAACAAATACTTGAAGTCTTTTTATTTACTTTTGCTCTTCTATGTAAGGCTTTTACGCATGTTCGCCCATGAATGTGCACTTTTTGTACTACAACTTTTTAATGCTTAATGAAGTACTTTTCCTTTATCCATTCGCACGTCTACTTTTTAATGATGTCGTCTTATGTATATATTGCTCTCTTTGCTGGAGTATTTATTTGGCTTGTCTAACTTTCAATGTACTGATTGCGAGCTTACACTTTGAATTTTTTAAAGGTTAATTGTTCGCGTGGAATAGTACCCTAATATAAGTTGTGGGCTTATTAGTTGGTGAGAGTATCCTCTTTTTTTAGGGATCACTTTCTCAACCTTCCCTTATGTTGGGCTGTTTGCCACGAGTTACGTTAAGTATCCCACGCTATTAATATGTATTATGTATCTTAAACTTATAAACTTTTGATGTGATCTGCACTTCAAACTGACAAAAAATGTCCTTAATCATTAAAATTGAGCATAATGTACAAGATATCTCTGTTCTCCTTACCCACAGGTTTTTCCTATCACATGCCCCCACAGGGATGTTCATTACTAGTTAGTCTTCTAAAATACATTTTTAGACTATTCGCCCCACACATACATACTGGGCGAGCATGATACACTTGAAATAAAATACTTTATTGAAAAAATTTCTTGAGGTGGGCCGCACTCCAAGTATAGGTTGATGGGTTCTCCTGTAGGTCTTCTAGGTCATACATTCCATTTGGCCAACTTTTTGTTACCTTGAAGGGTCCTTCCCAATTTGGCCCGAAAACTCCCGGTGGGACAGCAAGCAACTTTCTCATTACAAGATCCCCGAATTTATACTTTCTGCCTATGACCTGTGAATTGAGTATTTTTCTGCTCTTTGTTTATATGCAACATTCCTCAATTCTGAAGATATCTGTATTTCTTCAATCAAATCTTTTTCAACCGCCATTGCTTCGTCATTTAACTCTTCATCGTAACTAGTGACCCACCAGGTTTGACTTTGAACCTCTATCGAGATAACTGCCTCTACCCCAAAGGCTAAGGTAAAGAGAGTCTCTCCCACACTGGTTTTGTGGGATGTTCTGTATGACCACAAGACTTCAGGTAACTTTTCTATCCAACTGCCCTTTCTGTCTGTGAGTCGAATCTTTAAAGTATGTTTCAAGATTTTATTTACTTTTTTGACCTGTTCGTTTGACTGAGGATGGTATGGAGTGGAATAGTATGTTCTGATATTCCATGATGCACAGAAGTCCCTCAGCTTTTTCCCATCAAACTACTTCACATTGTCAATTACTATTGATTGTGGCAGGCCGAACCTACAAATGATGCTATTCCAGATAAAGCTAATCATTTTCTCTTGAGTGATTACTATTAATACCTCCACCTCGGTCCACTTCGTATAGTAGTCCACAACTACCACTGCAAATTTGACATTTTCCTTTCCGGGGAGAAATAGTCCAATTATATAAATTCCCCATTTTGCAAAGGGTCACGGGCAATATACGAATTTTAATTCTTGAGCTGGAGTGTGAATGTTCGGGGCAAACTGTTGACACTTATAACACTTCTTCGCATACTTGATGGCGTCCTTCTGTAATGTCAGCCAGTAATAACCTTGTCTAACAGTCTTGTATGCCAAAGCTTGCCCCACTGCGTGGCTTCCATATTTCATCATGAATTTCTTCGAGCACTTTCTGTCCTTCTTCCGGGGAAAGACATTTAAGCAGCAGTAGTAAGATCCCTCTTTTGTAGAGTTGGTCTTCGATGAGGGTATATCTAGAAACCTGTTTGACCATTAGGCTTGCACCCTAGGGATCTTCATGCTTGCTTCCATTGGCTATGTATTTCTTGATGGACATCCTCCAATTATCTTATACCTCCTGCCCCATTCAACGTTTGATTTATATAATCAAATGTCGAAGGATTGGTGATTTTTGTTATTGTGATTTCTGTGATGTCTGCCTTTCCATGGCTTGTTACCAGTCGGGCCAAGATGTCTGCTTGGTTATTTTCAAGGTGGGGGTAATTGCTCGATGTAGACCTGCTCGAATTCAGATATCAGACTCGCCACTATCTTTTGATAAAGGATCATATGTTTGTCTTTTTCTTCATACTCCTCTTGAATTTGGGATATTATTAGCTGGGAATCTTAAAAAATTTACTGTTTAGTTGCCCCCACAGCTAATGATAGCCTAAGTCCTACAATTAGTGCTTCGTATTTTACTTCATTGTTGGTGGCCATGAATTCAAATTGTATAGCTAACGTGAAAACTGGTCTATCTGGACTAATGAGGACTACACCTGCCCTTACTGCAGTGTTGGTTGTTAAGCCATCAACGTATAGATGCCAAGGGTATATACGTCCCATCGTCAGATCTTGGGGGTAAGTTAGCTCCACATGAAATCTGCTAGAGCTTGCCCTTTGATGCTATTCGGGGAGCGTATATGTTATCCCGTATAGGCTTACATCCAGTGACCATTTTTACTAGGCGTCCTACAGTGTCGGGTATATGTAGGATTTGGCTTAGTGGGAAGGTCGTTAAGACCTCCACTGGATGGTCAAAGAAGTATGGTCTAAGTTTCCTGACGCTCATCACCAGTGCGTATGCTAGCTTTTCTATTGGGGTGTATCGTGTTTACGCGTTATGGAGAGCTTGACTGGCATAGTATATTGGTAGGTAAAATTTTCTTTCTACCCAGACCAACACCGAGCTGATGGTCGTTTTGGAGGCGGCCAAGTATAGATAAAGCTTTTCACCAGGGATGGGTTTAGACAATATGTGAGGGTTGCTCAAATATTCCTTGATTTGCTCAAAACTCTTTGGCATGCCTCCGTCCATTGGAAGTCTTCCTTCTTCCTGACTTTGATGGCCTTGAAGAATGGTCTATTTCGGTGTCCTGATTGGGATATGAACCTGTTCAGAGCCGCGAGACATACAGTCAGGCGTTCGACCTTCTTCAGTGAGTCTGGTGGGGCCATCTCCATTATGCACTTCACCTAGGATGGATTGACCTCTATTCCGCGCTGGCTCACCAGGTGCCCCAAGAATTTTCCTTATTGTACACCGAAGTTACTTTTCTTGGAGTTCAGCTTCATATTAAATATCCTCTTTATTTCGAATGCTTGTGCCAAGTGTTCTATATGGTCATCTTTCCTCGTACTTTTTACGACTATGTCATCGATGTAGATCTCCATGGTGTGTCCAATATATTGGTCGAACATTATTTTAACCAGCCTCTGGTAGGTAGTATCAGCGTTGATAAGACCGAATGGCATCCGAGTCCAGCAATACATATTTTTGTTGATGCAGGTGTCGTGTGTTCATGGTCTTTCGGGTGCATGACTATCTGATGATATCCTACAAAGACATCTATGAAGGTCATTAGCTCGTGTCCTGCAGTGTTGCCCACATGCTGATCAATATAGGGTAGTGGAAAATTATCTTTTGGGCATGCTGCATTTAGGTCCATGAAGTTAATACGCAGCTGCTATGATTCATTGGGTTTGCAAACCAGTAAGGGTTTGCCACCCATTTTGGACATAGAGCCTCATGTATTAGTTTATTGTCCAATAGCTTTTTGACTTTTGTTGTAAGTGCTTTGTATTTTTTAGGACCATGTTAGGGTTATACTAGAAAGTATGCTTTTACTTTGTATAACTAAATTGAATCTTTGAGCTTTATCTGAAATAAATCTTTTATCACTGTGCTTTAATTAAATATGAATGTTATTTATTTATTGCAAACCGTTCATATAATAGTACAAGTTACACTATAGATAAATGTGGTGATCCCCGGATAACTCACAGCAAGATCACATTATCAGTTTCTTGTAACAAGTACTAAATTCACAACCTAGATGGGATTTGAACACCCCATTGGTAAACGGTTGATGTGTAGATCCCAGATTGACTTATCTTGACCAAGGGATTGCACTAGTGCATGATGATGCATTGAAGAGGACCTACAGAGAGGTAATTCTTCCGTACTGATTTATGGGATGAAGAATTAGACCTCAGTGGTCGTTTATTTCTAAACCTCTGTCCCTTAGATAGGACTGTGTGTGATCCGTGAGTGACACTTTAATTTGTTGTGGGTAGAGAGTCAATAAGACTCAATACTTTGCATCTTGGGTGACGCCATTGATAACATGACAGTTGCTAAGATTTAATGCAGAGGAACGTGTGCTTGGAAAGTCTTGTTTGATTAGTCCCCTTGGTGGGCTCTAAACGTTCGTCATACTAAATCTTGCAAGTGGAATTTGTTTCCGGTATGATGATAAAGAAGAGCTGTCCTTACTCCAAGGATAAGATGTTAAATTAATTAAAGCGTTCAATTGCTTGATTAATTAACGGAGAAGAGAATCTTAAACACGGGAAATAATGACCGGGAGCCAAATGATTGTAATATGGGTTAAGATGGATAGTGCAACATTAATCCTATAGTGGAGTGAGATTAATGTTAATGGTTTGAATGACATTGGGCTCAATGTTAGAATTCAAGGCCCATTAGGAGGTCCAATCTTATTTCTCCTAAAGGCCCCTCAAGTAGCCCAATTAAATGTCCAACAATGAATAAGGTGATTAAAATAAAAGAAATAATTTTGGGCCCAAATAATTACAGTTTTTGAAAATAATATATACATTAAATAAATGGGAGATTTTATGAAAAATAGATATGTATCTTGAATATAAGAATATCTAATAAAATCAAGATCTCATGGAATTATATATATATTGTTTTTTCGAAAATTGGGAAGAAAGAAATATCAAGAATTGAATATTTAGTATTCAAGATTATCAAGATTAGAATAATTGATATTCATGATAATCAAGATTTGAAATATTAGATATTCAAGATCTTGTATTCTCACTATAAATATGAGATGATACAAGACTTCAACAACATTATTATTACTCCAAAATTTTCAAAAATTTGAGGGAGTTGGGCAATAAAATATTTTCTTCCTTATGTTGTGATTATTCGTGTGGCCTCCCACCGGGTGTACGAATAAGGACAAGGGAATACTTGAGAAGGCTTTTGGGTTAATCAAAAAAAGCATTTAAGTAGGACGCCTTTTGTCTCAGAAAGTGCCTTTCACCAAGGAAACAAAGGACGTCTTTTGTCTCAGAAACTGCCTTTTCTCCAGGAGGTATAATTCACTAAATCTCTTAGTTCCGCATGTTTAGGGCTTTATGTGATTATATTTGTTCATATGTTTTGCATGCAAAGCCTGTTGTTGGGTATACAATTATTTGATTTTATTATGTTTAAATCATGATATTAATTGTAGGCTTAAATTTGTATTTAGCGTAAATCCCGATTAGATCCGCGTCGATTTCCCCAACAACTGGTATCAAAGCCGGTTTCGGGCTCTATACGTTAAATTATAATTTAAGTGTTTAATATTAAAATTGAAAATTGGATAGTAGAATTGCTAGATCTTTTTTGCAGGTATCCAATTGTCATGGTTTTAATATTTTTTTATGCATGCATGTATGATGATGCGGTTTTAAAATCCGATTCGTTCGGATCATTTTTCCGTGAGAAAATCCACGGGTAGACTAGGATGTTTTTATGTAATAGACTAGTCTAGATGATATGTTTATTTATTTTTCGTAAATAAATTGTAACCGATATCGAAGACAAAGAACGAAGATTTTAAGGCCCGGAGACAAAGTTGGTGAAATTTTGTTGCGGTCGAGTGGGAGCTTAATCGAGACGGACGATAAAGCTTGAAGACGAACGGTGATTACGATATCTCGTAGTCAAAACGAGAAATTAAACCATGACAATTGGATATAATGTGCCAATTTGTTTAATTTGTTTTGATGCATGCTTTATGTATTTAATTTGATTAAATATTTGATTGCATGAATATCGTGATGAAAAATCTCAACTCCGAAAATTACTAAGTATGTTTAAAATATAATTCGGTATTTTATTCTAGATAATAAAATTGAATTATTTGGCCTCCATGATTTATTTGTTTGTGAAGTCTTTTGGCTACGCATTGGCAAGCGCCTTTCTCCCTATCGGATAGGCCAAAAAGACAAGTTCACATGAACGAATTCTCAAAAGGATGATTGTGGATTATTATTAGTGGCGGTATTGACCCTCCCATCAAGTGGTTTGCTCAAAACGAAGTGATAATCCTGTATTTAATCATGGTTAATACTTAGGTATAAAATTGACATTTTATTACTCCCCATCGGAGTCCCTACCGATTTATATGGTCAAGTGGGAGCCGACTATTAATTTTTGAAATTAAAAGTTTGTAACTGTTCTTGTTTGTAACTTGCTTAAATGTGTTTGCATAAATGTCCACACTCATCGTGGCTTATGTGAACTGTTTTAAGATGTCGGCCGATTTATGCTATGTATTTTTTTTTAGATTTTATACAAAGCATAATCGAAATTTTGTGATAATCTTTGCGAATCGATGTATGTATTGATGCAATGTATGTTTTATTTTAGTTCAGCATGTCGTCTCCTTTTAATCCACTATTTACGATACTTAAAGATAACAAATTGGAAGGTGAAAACTATGTTGATTGGAAACATCACTTATTTATTGTCCTAACCGCACAACAACACAAATGGGTTCTTGACACCCCAAAGCCCCCTACGCCTACAGATGATGCGGATGTTGCCGAATGGGAATATCATAGGGAGTGGATGAAATCCAATGAAATGGTTAGGTGTACTATCTTGGCTTCAATGTCAGATGTGTTGCAACACCAACACCAAGACATGGAATCTGCTTCTGATATGATGCTAAACCTTAAGGAGATGTTCGCTCATCAGAATCGTACGGCTAGGCAAATCACCATGCGAGATATGTTGTCGCTGAAAATGGTGGAGGGAATGCCGTAAGGGATCACGTTCTCAAGATGATGGGCTACCTCAACAAGTTAGAGGTACTTGGAGCGGAATATGATGCGGAAACGCAAGTTGATTTCGTTCTCCATTCTCTTCCGAAAAGCTTTGAGCAGTTCCAGTTGAATTATATGATGAATAATCAAGAGTTCACGTTGGCACAACTCTTGCAAGCTTTGCTATCGGCAGAGACACTTATGGGACACCAAACTCAAGTCTTGGTGGCAAGCGGTCCGACTTCTTCCGCACCGAAAGGTGGGAAGAAGAAGAAGAAGACCAAAGGCCCGAACCAAGCTAAGGGAAAGGTGACAAATGAGGGAGGGGTCAAGAAAGCTACCAAAGGGAAGTGTTTCAACTGCGTTGAGAAAGGACATTGGAGGACGGCCTGTCCCAAGCCAAAGAAGGTCGGGAAGAAAGGTAATTCTCATGCACTTGTTGTTGAAACTTATTTAGCGGCGTATGCTTCCCATTCGTGGGTAGTGGATACGGGAGCCACTGATCATATATGTTTCACTTTACAGGGGTTCCGGAAAACCCGACAACTTAGTGCGAATAAGATCCTCATCACATTGGGCAATGCTACGAGGGTAGCGGCTATCGCAGTGGGAGACGTGCACCTATTTTTTGAAGATAGAGTTTTAGTATTAGAGGATGTTCTTTATGTTCCCAGTTTTAGGAAGAATTTAATTTCGGTTTCGAAATTGTACATTGATGGATACTCAGTTTCTTTTAATAATATGGTTGTTATTTTTCGAAACGATGAGTTCATCTGTTTGAGAACATTGGTGAATAATCTTTATACTATTAAAAGTGCACATCACACACAAAATGCTTCTTATAACACATCGACTGTTTCTAAGAAAAGAAAATTTTCTTCAACCGTGAACGAAACACTTCTATGGTATCTAAGACTTGGTCATATTAATCTAAAGAGAATTCAAAGGTTGGTGGCGGACGGCTCGTTGGAGTCTCCCCATGTTGAGCCGTTTCCAACATGTGAATCTTGTTTAGAGGGGAAAATGACCAAGAGGGCCTTCGGGGCCAAGGGGAATAGAGCTAATGAAGTGTTAGAAATCGTTCACACTGACGTATGTGGGCCAATGTCAGTTCAAGCTAGAGGAGGTTTTGAGTATTTCGTAACTTTTATGGATGATTACTCAAGATATGGGTACGTTTACCTTATGCGGTGCAAATCGGAAACCTTTGATAAATTCAAAGAGTTCAAAGCCGAGACTGAGAAACATAGGGGAAAAAGTATCAAGTTCCTACGATCGGATCGTGGGGGCGAATACCTCAGCAATGAATTTTTGACCTACGTGTCAAGTGAAGGGATTGTATCCCAATTGACCGCACTCGGTACCCCTCAACAAAATGGGGTTGCGGAACGAAGAAATAAAACTCTTTTAGAAATGATCAGATCCATGATGAGTTATTCGGAGTTACCCAAGTCGTTTTGGGGCTATGCCTTGGAAACAACGGCTCACATTCTAAACTTGGTGCCATCCAAATCGGTTCCTAAAACTTCCACAAAATTGTGGACCGGGCGTAAGCCTAGTTTGAGACACATAAGGATTTGGGGATGTTCGGCATATGTGTTGGACAAGGAAGCCGTAAAATTGGATCCACGTTCGAAATTGAGGTTGTTTGTAGGATACCCTAGAGGAACGAAAGGGGGTATGTTCTATAGTCCCAAGGACCAAAGAATCGTAATTAGTACGCATTCTAAGTTCTTGGAAGAAGACTATGTGAACAATAGAAAGCCCAAAAGTGAGATTACCTTAGATAAAATAAAAGGGCCTAATCCTATACCAAGGGTACAAGTTGATGTACCACGCGACACACCAACACAACCGGAGCCTCGTCGTAGTGGGAGGGTTGTGAGACAACCCGAAAGATTCATGTTCGTGGGAGAGTCGTCTGACTTGGTCCCCGGTGAGGATGAATTAGACTCACGGACATACGACGAAACACTCCAAGACAAGGATGCAGATTTTGGCAAACAACAATGAAAGCCGAGATGGGGTCTATGCAAATGGATGTCAAGACAGCTTTTCCTTAATGGAAGTCTTGAAGAAGAAATCTATATGTATCAACCCGAAGGCTTTACTGAAAAAGGCCAAGAGCACCTTGTATGCAAGCTTAAGAGGTCTATCTACGGACTTAAGCAAGCATCGCGAGCTTGGAATCAATATTTTGATCAAGTAATAACTATGCCATTACTTTTTCACTTTTTACATAAAATTTACCAAATTAACCCTAAAAACACTATTTTTTTTTTTACTTTATTCTACTTTTTCTTAATTTGTGTGCCCCTCCTCCCTTGCAAATTGCTCTGGGACGGAGGGAGTAGCTCGCAAGCACATTCATATAATCGCAGAGTATAATTCACATATTACAATCCACTTAATTTCATATATTATCACTCAAACATAAATAAATCTTAAAATAATATGTTTATGCATCGTAGTTGCAAATAAATTTCTACCTACCTCGAATCTGGAAATTGATGATAATTCAAACTCTTAAATCACCTTATCACCCTTCACTATCAAATCTAATAGAAATTATAAATTGTTAATATCAGTTCAATCTATTAACTAATTAAATTAAAGGCATATAAATTGCTATTATAGAACTTCAAATGAAATTCAGAATAATTTCACTGTTCTAGTTCTTTTTTTTTCTTCTTTGTTACAAAAGTCACACAAACAAAAATATAAAATATTAGAAAACTCTGTTCAATCATACTACATCATATAAAACTCATAATCTCAATAAAAGTAATATTTCATCCAAAAATTTCAATAACTATTCAAAACATGATATTATATATTTCAAAGCGGATATTTACCTAATATATATAAAAATATGAATCATGAAAATATTTCGAATCCACCAATTTAATTATGAGAAAGAATACATACCGTAGCCCTATTCCCTCTGTTTCCTTCTTTTTAAGATTACTGTGCTTATGAATTCTTGACTATAAAGGAATGATATATATAATATATATATATATATATATATATATATATATATATATATATGTGTGCGCGCAAAAAGGTGTACACGTATATATGCACCGCCATAGGAAATTTATTTACATAGGAATATCCCTTGAGATCAATGAATGGTTAGTGTAATAGGTAATAGTTCTTAAATGACCCACTAATCGAAAAATCTTGTAATTAGTATATAGTTATTTTATAAGTTACCACCAAACTTAGTCACACACATATACTTGCCTATAACACACTGATGTGCGCATGTATTGGAGGCATAAATGGTCATTCTCATGTATTTACACCAATTTCCTTCTAAATTAAATCTAATCATCAAATAATTTACACTTAATTTACACCACTAATACCCAAATAATTAGCATATCACATTTATCCCACTAAAATCACAAATAAACTAAACAATAATTTTCTTTCATTAATAAACAAATAAAGACATAATCCAATTTGATAAATAATTTAACATTTAAAAGTAAACTAATTAACACCAAATCACAAATAACACATGAGTAATATTAAATGTACTCAAATAATAAATATCATGATAATAATTAAAGTACCCATAATGCATAAAATATATTTATGCAATTATAAATTAACACATAAATAATTTAAATGCACACAAAGCATGAGATATATTCAAGCAATTAGCATATAAGTAAATAAAATGCATTCAACACATGAAGTATATTGGCCAATGACTAGTGAGAAACTCGGGTATCACAATGTATGAGTCGTAGTCCCCTAACTGATCTAGTATCTTCTTGAAGAGTATGTTCGTATATGCTCAAGTGTCCACTAGCAGCCGATGGACCTTTGTATTCCTTATGTTGGCACTGATAATCAGCGAGTCATTGTGAGGGGTAAGAATCCCTTCTAGATCTTCCTGGGAGAATACCAACTATTTTGTCAATTTGGTGGGTGCTTTTGATCCCGAGCCTGTTTCTTGAACCTGGTTGATTGCTCTGATTTCTGCCTTCTTTTGTCTCTGAAGGGAGGTGGTCTTCCATCAGCCATTCCCACTGCTGGACCCATCTCTTCCAATAACCGAATTTCTCTGTTGGGCTCTTTATGTGCTGAAGGCGCTAACGGTCCCCTTCGAACTTATCGATTCGGCCTACGGTCCTCGTCTTCATCGTCCTCATCCTTAGATTCTTCCTGTCTTGTAGGCCTTTGCCTTTTTCCTGACGCATTTTTCACAAACTCTGCCAATTTGCCATCTTTGTAGAATTTCCAGAGATGTTTCACAGATCTCAGTATTCACTTGTGAAGTGGCCGATGCTCTGGTGGTAGGCACAATACTTGTTCGAGCTCAGCTTACTCTTGTCCCATCGGATCCTTCGGGGAGCTGAAAGCATATCCCGATCCTTCATTGCAGTATACACTTTCTCTACAGATGTAATCAACACCTGGTTCAATTTATTGGTCCCAGATATATTGAACAGGTGTTTAGGGGGAATACACCGGTATTTAAACTCTTTTGCATACACAACAAATAACAGACACAGTGGACTATAAAACTGACAGAGGTAGTCTGTGCTGTTTCAACAGGAGACTTACAAGGGCTGTTGAAACTTCAGAGAGACTAAAAATTGATACCTTTTCAACAATAAGGTTAGGTAACCTGTGAGTTGAATAACTATCAATAATAGTCTGTTAGCAGCGAATAATGGTTTAAAAGTAGATTTTACACCCTTGAAAAGATTTTCACAAACCACACACACAAAGGAATAAAGCAGTAAATGACGCATGTTATTTATAGTGGTTTGGAGATAAGTTCTCCTCCATCCACTTCCCTGATTTAACAAGAGAATTCCTTCACTTGGAATTCCTTGATTTATAGTGCCAAGGTACACTCATCAAGAACACAACTTAGTCTTGATCCCTAGACTTTCCTTAAGTCCTAGTCCTCTCCAGATTTCAGACTGAGCACAATTCTCAACTTACTTTCAGATTACTCTCCACCTAAAAATTCACATTTTTTCTTGGTTTTGATTGAGTACCAACTTGGTTTGAGAAAGCCCTTTACAATAAGGAACAAATTTTGGGCTTGGACTATCTCAGTAGGCTTCTAAGGATATTACAGCGTAAGCCCATATTACAGAGATGAACTCTTAGTGAAAACACTTGGGAAACTACAGAATTTTTGAGTGTTTTCTTGAGTGTTTTGAGAGTTGAATGCTTGAGTTCTTGAAATCTTGAGTGTTTCCCATACTTTTCTTCTGCTTCAATCTCTGTATTTATAGACATAATTTGAAAAACTTTTCGTTGGAGAGAAGATTTTCAAATCATGCTATTTTGGTAAACTAACGTTCTTCAAATCTTGATGAAGTCAATCCCAAGTATTGATTATTGATAGCTCATTAAATGCTTGCTTGGAATTAATGCAACCGCATTTGTAATTTGTTTCATCATAGGTTGTTGGTTGCTTTTGACTTTGGTACTGTTAGGTTAGTCAGCTTCATGTGAGGTCTTACATAGGTGGTAGTTTCCTATTGGCTTAGGTCTGAATGTTCTCAGACCAGTCAAATGGCTCTCTTTAAGTCCATTGTCACTTCTTCAAGTGACTTCAAACATCACTACTACAAAAAAATTAATAGACATCGGGTAATCTCTGTTGTCTATTAGTATAAAAGTCTGTTGTCTACTAAGGTGTAGTTAAAGACACCCCCTCTTTAACAACAGATAATATCTGTTGTCTATGTTCCAAACAACAACGAGTAGTTCTTCAATAGACAAAAATAGATATCCGTTGTCTATGAGAATAGTGACAGCAGAGCACATCTCAATAGACAACGGGTAGTGTCCGTTGTCTATTATAATAGTGGCAACGAAGCACATATCAATAGACAAAAGATATTGTCCGTTGTCTATTAAAGTGTGAAAATGAAGCATCTCGTTAGACAACAATTATTTTCCGTTGTGTATTAGCATTTTGACAACAATTTGTATCTTAATAGACAATGGTTATTATACGTTGTATATAAGAGATTTGACAACAACATTCCACAACATAGAGAAATATGTTGTCTTTTATATTTTTTACAACACTATTCCACAACGGTCGATGTCTGTTGTCTATTATATTTTCCACAACAATACAGATATATATATGTTGTATATAACTATTTAAACAACGCAATTTAGCGACAATAATAATAAAAAAAATAAAGTATAAACTAGATAATTTTACCAAGAAATAAAATTCAGATCATAATATGTCCAAAATACTAATTTACATATCAAAATATAATATGTTCCACAATAGCTCACATTAAGTAAAAATAATCAAATAAATTTGAATAAGGCTCAACGACTTAGTACTCCACTACATGCAACCCTGAATACATTCTGCCCATTCCAACCGCACCTGATCAATTTGAGCTGTAGTGTAACTCCTCTCTTTAACCTGTGAAATAACATAGATTTTAAATACACTAAATTAAATAAAATTCTAAAAATAGATAAATTTTGTAAATAAATTCTAATATTACAAGAGATTGCATTGAATCCATATAGACAATCCTATCAAATAAAAGAATACTCCTCATAAACCGTAGTACGAAAAATCCACTCTGCTTTCCATCTGGTTGTCTAGGAGCCTGTTTAAGAACAAATACAATTAATTATGAATATATTTAATTAGAACACTTAGCAATCCACATCTTTTACATACCTTGATTGTTTTCCACATCGAACCATTTTTTTTCTTGACATCGTCTATGCATTGAGCATCTTCAAGGCCCTTCATAGTAGAATAACTAGAGTTAGTATGATATTATCAAAATAGTTAAGAAATTATAGTAAGAGAAACGACATACATGTCAACAACTTCTTTCCATGCACCATCATTGATGCCATCATAAAGAGGATCAAATAAACAAATTTCATCTTTGTGGAGATTGATGATTGTCAGAATCTAATGTGCTCTGCATAAAGACTCATATAATAAGTTAATGCAACTAATTTACTCAAAGTTTAATTGTTAAAGTGATTTCTCACTTACCCTACGTTACATGGCACAACACATAGTTGATTAGCAGGTGTTCCCACCATTCTCTTCATTAGAAATCGTGCCCTTTTTGCGATTTGATCTTGAACAAATGCTTGGTCATTATTTGGCGAAGGCATATGTCTGACACCATATGGATCCACAAATCTGAACCTATCAATATTCTTCTCCTTCAACTTGTTGTACAAGTATCTACCATGACCCAAAGTACATGTTATTAAGAGCTATTATCGACAAAAGACTCAAAGAATTAAAAGCTGAAATTGAAGAATGGAACATTTACCACATATAAATTACAACACATGAGTATGTAATGTGTTGCAATCAACTAAAGCATTCTATGTCTTCAAAGTGAATAGGTATTTCAACTTCATGACCAAAGACATCTTTGTCTAGAGATATGCTTATAACATTGTCTAACATTGCTTCCTTTGCATAACAATATAACATGTAAAGTTTCGGTGGCACACTCGCACAATCCAATGCATGTGGCTTAATTTGACTCTTCTTGTTTCCCTACATCTATATATGTTAGCAACTTTAAGTTGATAAGATCAATAAAGTAATTATTTTCATGCTAGTTATTATGTACTTTGATGAAATTATCCAAGTAAAGAAGATTGATTCTAATATATAGTATATATAATTATCGATCAACATGAAAAGGTATTTCAGAGTAATAAGTTTCAAACCAACATACAAAAATTAAATTCATCACCTTTCAAATTACTATATAAACATGTCAAATAGAATGAGCAGGTCACCTTAAAGTTTTGTGCATCTAGCTGATTCTTTGAGTTTCTATCTGGATAAACTTGTCTTGCCTGTAATGATCAAATAACATAGATAATATATAATCAAATAACACACATAAATAGAATTAAACTTCTTTAAAATTGAAGATTTCTAATAAAATATTAACCTAAACTTGCAAATTAATCAAGTGAACCGGCCAAACCACATGACTTCCAAGCGCATCTTGAACAATTTTGAATTCGCTTGTTGGGAATGATAATGGAGCATTTTCATCTTCAGCTGCATCAATGGATACTCGCATGCTCTTTGCAGGTAATTTATTTCCATGTATCATTTCATTAAGTCCATAGGCCTTCACAATTGTTCCATACGCAACAATATCTTTGTTGGACTTTAGAGTAACAAGTTTTCCCTTCAAAAAATTTACATAAAATTTCATGTTATATAACCATTAGTATATCATATTGAAACAGTGTACTTGTAAACTCTTATCAGTTTCACAAATCTCATCATTATTTTCAACAATGTGGTCATCCTTCCCAAAAATCTTGAAGTCTTCTTCATCATCAACAATCTTATATTCGTTTTCGTCATCTTGTATACCTCCATTGAAATGTACTGAATAACTGGCCTTCTCAACAGGTGATTCATCATTCTTTTCAATAGTAGTGTTGCATGCACGTGTCCTATAAACAGCTGATTCATGTTTTTCTATTCTTTCCAGTAGCCCCTCGTCCTTAACATTCCCTTTTGGAATTTGAAAGAATGTAGATGGAGTGATATGACCTCCAACACCTCTCACTCTACTAGCATGTTCTTTAGATTCTAGTGCTTTGGCAAGGATGCCATCTTGAACTCCATAAAATTGTGATCCACTTTTCTTTTGATTTATATAGTCATTCTGTAATAATGCAACACAAATTTTTTTACATAGCACTTGGTATAAAAAAGAAATATATGACACAATCGAAACTGATAAGAGAGGTATGAATGATGGACCAATACGTACACGTAACATCCCCGCTTAAATAATACAAAAATGTGATGTGGCACAAGTAGGAATGCTACTAAATAATATATAGAGTATTAAAATACGCCACAAGTTTATACAGCGGAAGGCTTAAAATAAGTACGGCCGTAGACTTAAATTTTTGCAAATAAAGTTCTAAACGTAAATTTATATAAAACAAAATGCCACTGCCAGCCGAGTTCATTCGCCCACGTCGGGATCCATAGCATCTGTAAAAAA